>JANAVB010006106.1:0-31564 GCA_029216955.1 Iris pallida | reverse complement strand
AAACTAATGGATGTCGTGAATCATAGAACAGAAATACGAGGCTTTCCTTGCCATGGAAACCTCTATTTTCATCTGGAAAGTTGAGTAGAAAAAACCCGAACCAAGACGAGTTTGTTGATGGAGAAACAAGGATCTTGATGAAAAATGATAAGAGTAAGAAAAGAATGGACTGATCTTGCTACTTAAGATCCTTGAACATTTCTTTATCTTCTTTCTTTTAATCAACAAACACGCATTTGTTCTGTTGGGTTGATGTTTCAGTGGGAGCTGGGGGTTTCTCAACAACCAAATATCACTGGGGGTTTCAATAGAGGGCGGGCATGTCATTTTTGTTCATGATCTCTGGCACCTCTAGTTTCGGACTTTGGTAATTTGTGAATTATGCATCTTCTATGCCTATGTTTCACCGAGAGGGGATTACGATCTGTGGGAAAGAAGCGCGGAAACCTTTCCCCAAACTTGAGAGTACTGCGAGAGGACCGAGCAAACAACGCACGAACCCAAAAACAAGCACACAAAAACAACCACGCAGACACAGAGAATTTTTGACGTGGAAACCCTTGCGGGAAAAACCACGGGACGATCGGAGTCCAACCCTGAGAAGCCTCCACTAATGGAATAGAAGAATACACCATCTACAAACTCCTCCCGATCCAAATCGGATCCCACAACACTCAGAGATAAGAACAATGATTACAAGGCTACGAAGAGCGAGAACGACGAGTAGAGATTACCCGAACACGATCCCTTCGAAAACGACCTTCAATCCTCCGTCTTCTTCTCCGAAGTTGCAATGACACTCTTGCCTCCTTCTCTCTCAAACTTGTGTTGTCCAATGCGATTATACGATAATGAATTAGGGTTGGAAAACTCAATATATCTCCCTAATCCCGCAACCAACCTGGACCGTTGGATTAGATCCAATGATGAAAACTCATCCTGAAATCCGCTTCAGCCCCCCGACACACAGAGTTCGGCCAGAACTCTGTGTGGGGCAACCAGCACTGGATGGCCAAACCCTGGAACGGCCAGACCGAGTTCGGCCAGAACTCGGCCTGGGACCGAGTTCGGCCCGAACTCGGCAGACTTGGTCCAGAACCCCTTTGGGGCAGCAGCAGCAGTAACAACTACTCCCGAGCTTCTCCGACATCACGAACGGCGCTCGTCGCACTCCGGGGCTTTCTCCACATAGGTTGGGAACCCCACCCACTCCAACAAATCTCCCCCTTCACAACTATGGGGAGGACGTCGTCATCCCGACGATCTGCCTGCAGTACTCAAACTTTCCCCTTGGTAGAATCTTCGTGAACATATCAGCTCCGTTGTCATCTGTATGCACCTTCTCAAGCTCCGCGTCCTTCTTCTCAACCACATCCCGTATCCAATGATACCGAGTCTCGATGTGCTTGGACCGGCTATGAAACGTCTGATTCTTCACCAGGTGAATAGCACTCTGACTGTCGCAAAGCAAAGTATATTGCTCTTGCTTCAGTCCCATTTCCTGCAACAGCTTCTTCATCCACAACAGCTCCTTGCAAGCCTCCGTCGTCGCAATGTATTCCGCCTCCGTCGTCGACAAGGCAACACACTTCTGCAACCGCGACTGCCACGACACGGCTCCTCCCGCAAACATCATCACGTAGCCTGAAGTCGATCGCCTCGTGTCTACATCTCCAGCCATATCAGCGTCGGTATACCCAACCAGCTTCGGCTCGTCACCACCAAAGGAAAGTCTCCAACCAGCAGTGCCCTGAAGATATCGTAGAATCCACTTGACCGCACTCCAGTGTACCCTTCCAGGATTCGAAAGATACCTGCTAACCGTACCAACTGCATGAGCAATATCTGGCCTCGTACACACCATGGCATACATAAGGCTTCCCACAGCTGAAGCATATGGAACCCGCTCCATATCTTCCTTTTCGTCCTCGGTAGATGGACACTGCTCCTCAGTGAACTTAAAGTGAGCCGCGAGGGGGGAACTCACTTTCTTCGACCCGTCCATCCCGAAACGCTGAAGTACCCGGTGAATGTACTTCGTTTGGGACAAGTGTAGCAGCTTGGACTCTCTCTCCGGCTGATCTCCATCCCAAGAATAGTCTTCGCTGCGCCCAAATCCTTCATAGAGAAGGCCGCGCCCAGTTGGCGCTTCAACTCCGCTATCCTAGTGGCATTCCGACCCACTAATAGCATATCATCAACATAGAGCAATAAGATGATAAAATCATCATCGGCAAAATACCTCACAAATGCACAATGATCCGACGTCGTCCGTGCATAACCATGCCCCCATAAACGACTCGAACTTCCTGTACCACTGCCTCGGAGCCTGCTTCAGACCATACAAGCTCTTCCTCAACCGGCAGACCAAATGTGACTTGCCCTTCTCACAGAATTCCTCTGGCTGCTCCATGTACAACTCCTCCTCAAGATCACCGTGGAGGAATGCCGTCTTCACGTCCATCTGCTCGACCTCCAAGTCGAAACTGGCTGCTAATGCTAGCACCACCCGAATAGACGAATGCTTGACGACAGGCGAAAAGATCTCATCATAATCCACGCCTTTCCGCTGACCGTAGCCTTTGACTACCAGCCTCGCTTTGTATCGAGGGCGAGTAGCATCTTCCGTCTGCTTCACTCTGAACACCCATCGATTCTTCAAAGCCTTCTTGCCCTTTGGCAACCGCACCAGATCATAAGTAGAATTGGTGTGCAAGGAACTCATCTCCTCCTGCATAGCCACCATCCACTCCTGCCTGTGTTCGTCTTCCATAGCCTCTGCAAAACTTTCGGGCTCTCCCCCGTCAGTCAATAGCACATACTCATCCGGCGAGTATCTCGTAGATGGTCGACGATCCTGTTGCTCCTTCTCAGTGGAGCCACTGGTGCTGGCTGTATACCGACAGCCTCCTCCCCTTCAGGAACTGCCTCTCCGGCATGCTCATCCTCCTGAGGGACACCCTGACCACCATCAACAGGCTGATGATCAAGGTTGGGAGCAACTCCATGTACCGGCTCTCCCATAACTGGATCCTCTGCGATGTCCTCTGGAAACTGCTCGAAGCGAAATGACTCTAACTCAGGCAATTCCTCAGCCTCAGAAGGCGTCTCGGAATCCTGAGTGTTGGTCATGGTCTGATC
Source organism: Iris pallida (assembly GCA_029216955.1). Taxonomy (NCBI): domain Eukaryota; kingdom Viridiplantae; phylum Streptophyta; class Magnoliopsida; order Asparagales; family Iridaceae; genus Iris; species Iris pallida. The sequence goes on along the minus strand of JANAVB010006106.1, from coordinate 28,423 downwards.
CTCGACGAACACCACGTCCCTGCTTCTGTAGAGCTTTCCTTCCACTGGGTCGTAGATATAGCCAAACTCATCCCGACCGTAGCCGACAAAGACGCATCGCCTCGTCTTCGGCTCAAGTTTGGTCCTCTCGTCCTTCGGTACATGCACGAAGGCTTTACAACCAAACGCCCGCAGGTGACTGTATGACGGCTCTTTGCCGTACCATACTTTGTCAGGCACATCACCCTGCAAAGGAGCACTAGGAGACAAATTATAATATAAGCAGCTGTGAGAAGAGCCTCACCCCAATAACTGTCCGGCAAGTTTGCTGACAGCAAACACCGCACCCTCTCCATCAGTGTATTGTTCATGCGCTCCGCTACACCATTGAGCTGAGGTGTCTTTGGCGGAGTCTTCTGGTGTCGTATCCCTTGCTCTCTGCAATACGCATCAAAGGGACCGATGTATTCGCCGCCATTGTCGGACCGAACACACAACAACTTCTTGCCCGTCTCCCTTTCAACGGAGGCCTGAAACTCCTTGAAAGTAGGCAGCACCTGATCCTTGGTCTTTAAGGCATAGACCCAAACCTTCCTGGAACAGTCATCAATAAAGTCACAAAGTAAGAAGCACCACCAAGAGATTTTACCTTCATAGGACCGCAGATCCGAGTGAATCAACTCGAGCAACGCCGGCTTCCTCGAACTTGGGTGACTCTGGAAAGACATCCTACTTTGCTTCCCAGCCAAACAGTGCGTGCATTTCTCCAACTTTGTAGACTTGAGCCCCGGAATCAGTTTCCTATTCACCAAGTAGCTCATCCCCTTCTCGCTGATATGGCCGAGCCGCCTGTGCCACAACTCGGTAGACGCGTCACTGACTGCGTTCACCTCCTGTGCCCCCTCTGCGCTCCCTCCATATAGTAGAGACCGGACTTCTTGCTTCCTCTGGCAATCACCAATCGAACCTCTGGAAAGCTTCCACTGACTATTCCCGAAGAGACTGAAGAATCCCTCGTCATCCAACCTTCCAACCGACACCAGGTTGAAACGGATATCAGGGACATGACGAACATCCTTGAGAACAAGAACCGCACCCGTCTTCGTTCTCAAATGCACATCTCCAACGGCAACCGCCTTTGACACATCTCCGTTGCCCATCTTCAACACGCCACAGTCGCCTGTCATGTAAGTGGCAAACAGTGCCCTATTGTGAGATACATGTGCTGAAGCCCCTGAGTCCACCAGCCAAGAATTGTCATCGCAGGCGAGGTTAGTAATGACCTCATCATCTACGACGATCACATCGCCTCCATGCATCGAGGCCGCCGCTGTAGTGTTCTCTTCTTGCTTCCCCTTGTCGTCCTTCTTTCTTCTTCCAAGCGAAACAATTCCGCTTGATATGACCCTTCTTACCGCAATGATAACACTCTGAGTCCTCGTACCGACCCTTGGACTTTCCCCTGCTCTTGTCTCTGCCACCACCTGGACCCCTGCTTTTGCCCCTTCCGCGGCTCTCTGAAACAAGTGCCTCTGAGTGGTGGGATGTGGATGAAGTGCCCTGAGAACGTCTCCGCATCTCTTCATTCAACACCCCGCTCTTGGCAAACTCCAGACTGACCACGCCCTCTGGAGCAGAAGCGATCATAGATACTCGTACGGTCTCCCACGAGTCTGGCAAGGTACACAGCAGCCACAGTCCCTGAACTTCGTCGTCGAACTTGACTCCCATAGAAGATAGCTGGTCAACCACGCCCTGGAACTCACTCAAGTGATCCGAAATAGACGTCCCATCCTTGTACCGCAGACCCATCATCGTTCGGATCAGGAACAACTTGTTTACCCCGGTCTTCTTCGCATACAAGGATTTCAGCTTATCCCACAACGTCTTCGCGTGCTCAATATTGGCAACGTGATTGTACACGTTCTCATCAACAAACTGCCGTATGTACCCACACACTGTATGTGCTCGAACTTCCAGTCCTCCTCGGATTTATCACTGGGCCTCTCGGTTGCAAACACAGGTAGATGCAGCTTCTTGACAAATAGCAAATCCTTCATCTTGCTCCGTCAATAATGATAGTTTGTGCCATTGAGGTTCACCATGCGCACCGGCTTCGCGTCCATCTCTCCTCTCTGGTTCCTCTGTCAACTCCTGACACCCTTTGAACCTGGCTCTGATACCACTCTATTGGGAAAGAAGCGCGGAAACCTTTCCCCAAACCGAAGAGTACCTGCGAGAGGACCGAGCAAACAACGCACGAACCCAAAAACAAGCACACAAAAAACCACGCAGACACAGAGAATTTTTGACGTGGAAACCCTTGCGGGAAAAACCACGGGACGATCGGAGTCCAACCCTGAGAAGCCTCCACTAATGGAATAGAAGAAATACACCCTCTACAAACTCCTCCCGATCCAAATCGGATCCCCACAACACTCAGAGATAAGAACAATGATTACAAGGCTACGAAGAGCGAGAACGACGAGTAGAGATTACCCGAAACACGATCCCCTTCGAAAACGACCTTCAATCCTCCGTCTTCTTCTCCGAAGTTGCAATGGCACTCTTGCCTCCTTCTCTCTCAAGCTTGTGTTGTCCAATGCGATTATACGATAATGAATTATGGTTGAGAAAACTCAATATATCTCCCTAATCCCGCAACCAACCTGGACCGTTGGATTAGATCCAATGATGAAAACTCATCCTGAAATCCGCTTCAGCCCCCGACACACAGAGTTCGGCCAGAACTCTGTGTGGGGCAACCAGCACTGGATGGCCAAACCCTGGAACGGCCAGACCGAGTTCGGCCAGAACTCGGCCTGGGACCGAGTTCGGTCCGAACTCGGCAGACTTGGTCCAGAACCCCCTTTGGGGCAGCAGCAGCAGTAACAACTACTCCCGAGCTTCTCCGACATCACGAACGGCGCTCGTCGCACTCCGGGACTTTCTCCACATAGGTTGGGAACCCCACCCACTCCAACACGATCAACGACAACATCTATGAGGATTGCTCTGTCGGCTGACCATCAAGCTACTATTTTTATTTCTTGGCAAAAAGTTTCTGCTTGATGGAGTTTTAAATTCTCAGATCATTTTATTTTCCAATTTGGTCGTTTTTTTGCCTTCTTTTCCTCTTATGTAGAAATTCGGTATGATGTGAATTGTGCCTCGTTTAGTTTGTATATATATGCTTGAATGACTCCAAAATTGTTGCTTATAAAGCTTTTACCATTATCACAATCCTCAGTAGAGATACCTTAGCCTATGCGTCAAAGTACCAATTTTTTTGGATCAAATGCCTCAATATAGAGATTATACAAAATGACTTTGTCTGTGTGGCACATATAAGCAACGCTAAATTTAATTTTATGCGCCAAAGTACTGAACATATTGGACCCAGAGTTGGACAAACATAACGGTTGGACATTTTTTTTTGGATAATGTAATGCCTATTATATTACATCGTTTTCTTTTAAAATAAAGGCTAAATTACAACTTAATACCCTCAACTATTTAAGTTTTTCAACTTGATACCCTCAACTTTGATAGGTACTAATTTGATACCCTGAAAAAAAATTAAACAAAATTGTCCCTCCCCTCCACCTGACCCCACCCCCCCTCCTGCCTCCGGCCTCATGGCCGACAACCTCCGCCCCCCCCCCTTCTCTCCTGCCGGCGACCTCCCCCCCGGCGCCTCCTGCCTCAGGCCGACGACCTCCCTCCCCCCCTCCGCCGGTGACCTTCCCCACCCCCCCCCTCTCCCGTCGGCGACCTCCCCTCCCCTTTTAGCTCGCGAACTCCCCTCCCCCACCCGCGTTGGCCTGCCTGGAGTTGCACGAGGCGGCGGGATCGGTCACTTGGGAAGCAGCCGGAGGGGGGGGGGCACGGGCCGCGGGGAGGTGTGCACGGGGGCGATGCCGGGTGGGAGGGGGCTCGCGGGACGCGTGGGCGGGGGTGTGCGGGGCACGGGGTGGCGAGGCGCGGGGGATGGGACGGCAGGGGCGCGATGTTCGCCGGGGCTGGTATGGGAGTCGGTGGGCGGAGGTGGTGTGCTGGAGAAGGAGGAGGGAGGAGTGTTGTGGGTTAGGATGGGAGGGATAATTTTGTCATTCTTAAAATTTTGGGTATCAATATGAAATTATTATATAGTTGAGGGTATTAAGTTAGTACATATCAAAGTTAAGGGTATCAAGTTGAACATTTTAGATAGTTGAGGGTATCAAATTGTAATTTAGCCTAAAATAAATTACATTATAAGGCTCTTGTAATTGTGATTAAATTACAACATAAAACTTACAAAAACATTTAGAATTTTTTTTATTCTTTGTATGTAAGCCCCTGTTTTCAAAATTCATTTTTAATTAGTGTTAATTAATTTTTTGTGACAAATTAGCCTTAAAATAATTATTAGAATTTTTAGGAATTTTTCTAGAATTTTTAAATGATTTGTAAATGAGTTTTTATATTAAAATATTAATTTGCAATTTTCTAAAATGTTTTAATTGACTTTTGCAATTAATTAGATTGTTTTAATATCGTTTTGCAATTCTAAATTTGTTATGTGCAAATTTTATTTGCACATAAGCTGTGCGGGATGGGTTATGCAAATTCCTATTTGCAACTACCCTCTGTTAGGACCTAACTGTAATATCCTAATCTACGGGGACCTAAACGCAAACCTAATCTACCCACTCCCCGACGATCCGGCTGACCGACGACCGCCAGCGCGCCATGCCCCCGCCATTTCTGGCCAGCCCGACCGCCTTAGCCCCCTATAAAAACCCCCACAGACCCCCCTCTCTCTCCCAGACTAAACCCTAACCCTAAAACCCCACCACGACCGCCCACGCCACCGTCTTCCCCAAAACCTCCAGCCCTAACCCTAACTCCGGCGAGCTTCCCCGTCCAGCCTCCACGGTCGACTTCGACAGCCGCGACCACCACCATTCGACTCGCCCGGCCAAGGCGAACGCGTCGCCACCCGAGCGCCGGTCCCGAACGTCCCTCCGCCCGCCAGCACCCCCGAATCCCCCATCAACCGCCGGACACGTAAGTGGCAAGTGTCGTGCGTGTCGTACGTGTCTCGTGTTGGACGTATGATGTTCGCCGTGTCTTGACGAACACAAGTGTAGAACTGGACACGTAAAACTTGTGTCGTGCGTGTCAAAATCGACTCGGACACGTAAATTCCTGTGTCCCTAACTGTCAGGACACAGGATGGTTTTTATATTTTTTATGTTAATTCACTTGTTACTAAATAAAATAAGCTAAACCCTATTCCTAACAAACGGGCCAACTGGCCCACTGGCCAGCGCGCAGTAACTAAAACCCCCCCTCGCTGGCTCAGGTTCGAGCCCCCTTTCTGTTTTTTTCTTTTCTTTTCTGTTTTCTTTTCTTTTTCTTTTATTTTGTATTTTTATATATATATTATAGTATATATATATATATATATATATTTATATATATATATATATATATATATATATATATATTATATGTATATACTGTATTTTTAACAGTATTTAATATATATGTATATTTTATAGTTAGTAAATATATATATAATATGTTTATATATACATTTCCTATGTATTATATTATATATATATACACTATATTAAGTGTGTTTTTTATATATATATATATATAATATATATATTATATTATATATATATATATATATATACTTTATAAATTAAGTTTTTCCTTACATATATATATGTACTTTTAAAACATATGTACGCATATTTTCACTATGCATAACTTTACCTTATTAAAATATTAAATTTATTTTGCACTATTACTAAATTGTATTTTTAGTGTATTTAAATTACTGCAACCATTTGGTGTCCAAGCCTAGCATGGGTATTTGGGCTCAAATGTGTTTTCACACATTCAAGACCTGTACAAGTCATATTGGACTTGATTCATGGCCTTGGGTCCTGTATTTGAACTTTGGTTCAAATTATATACATGGACAAAATACGCAGATAATTAATTATTGTGTGCATTGCTGTTTTTGATTTTCTAAAAATACTTAAAGTGCTGCTAAAATTATGGAAAAATAGTATTTAGATACTATGTTAAGTTAGCTAATTTAGTATAAATTTTGTAGTATTTAATTTACTGTTTTGCCACTAGTTTAGCATATAAAACCAAAACTCATTTTCTGTATACTTAGGAAAACTGATTTTTATAAAATATTTGTACTGGTTAATAAATTCCAGAAAATTATAATAAATTTCTATGATTAACAAGGATCACCTTGGTACTTTACCTTAAGAAAAACTAGGCTTTTTGTCTACTTCAAAAATTGTTAGAACACAATGATCTTTTGATTTATTTATTGATTAATTACGACTTGTAGCTTTTTGTGTTATTTGGAGTTTTAGTCGTGTTGAACCCCATCCCTCACTAGTGTAAAGACCCTAGAAAGTTAGTTAACATAGTATGTCACCCCACATTGGTCTCCTATGCCAAGTCATCATTTTGGCTAGGTGTCCAGTCACAAGTCGTGTTTCACCAATTAGTGTCCTAGTGTTTTAGCTTAGTGTAAAACTAAGTTGTTGTATTTACTTCTACAGTGACGAGTTACTGGACATCCATAGCACAGTTATCGCAGCTTGTTTTGTTTTGCTTTGCTAGAGGCAAGTACTTTCTACGAACTTTACATATTGTCACATAAATGAACTGCAAACCCACCATGTTAAATGCTGATCCTTGGGGTAGCAAGTTAGATCTTTACATGTTGTACTTCCAGTTACTACCATGCTTAGAACAGTCTTGATGTATCTCTCACATGATTAGAATATGGGTTATGGGGAAACTGATAGTATTGTACGTGATCACGACCCCCCTACAGTAGCGAGCTCGGTCGCATTCTATATGCATACCTTGCCGCAGGCCATTATCCCGCATTTCTGTACGGATGTACACCTATGCCTGTTGACTTGTACGTATGTACATTTTATTTACATGTACCACAGTACATTGTACATCTATTGACCGATCACGTACTTGCTACATTTTTAAACATTACATATACATCTGTCTCTATGACACGTGTGTCCTTGCCATGATAGATTGAGTGATGCCATGCTTTCCAGTTATTCCTCTCATGTTCATTTCCATGTTTCATATGCTAGTTTGCTAGATTTAGTACTTGCTCCCGTCCTGACAGGATAACGTTGTAGGTGTCCTTACTGAGGAGGAGTTACTCTGCGACTCATACTATGGAGTTACTACCGAGGACCTAGCTCTGCTTTACGAGGATGTTCCTGCGGGGAACCTCGCATAGTTGTCTTTTGTTTACTTAGACTTTTGAGAGTAGACATGTATTAGACTATATCATTTTGTAACTGGACATGTATCCAGTTTTACATTTCAGTTTACTTGTACTTGGACGTTCACTATATACGATGACTTTTGTGTTTGGAGCATTTATGATTCTTCACTTATAGAACTGTTAGTACATTTAGTCTTATCCTGTTGTCTTTAGAACAGCTTACTACGTTTTATCTCAACGTAGGCTGGGCATGACTCGGCCTGGCCCAACAATTTGGGTAGCGGGTCGTGACATGTTTTTAGTGGTGGCCCATACAGGTCCTGACTAAACTGTTTGGTTACGTTATTGTACCAAGCATGCCTGCAATTAGGAACTTAAGGTAATTAGACAACATTAGGAAAGACGCTTAGAACACTTAGAGGAATACTAGGATTGCAACATAGGAAATATGTCACATGTTTGCTATTACAATTAGATTTTCTTGCATATGATTGCTTACTTTAAACAAGTCCTTATAAGTCTTTTTATGTAATTTAGATGGTGCTTACTCGTTCGTCCCAGTATGTTACCCCCGAGAATGGGGCCCTTCATATCCAGTCAGCTGACCAGTTGACTGATACACCTCCACCTACCACATTCCCCCACTCCACAGATCGACAGACCCAGATACCACCTTCCACATCCCAATCCCAGCAGGCCCCGATACTTCCACCACCCCCTATCACTATACCCACCCAGGCTTCCGTCACACTCGACGGGACCCAGCTGCTCACACTGATCCAGGGGTTCCTAACAACCCATCAGGAGCAGACTACCCTACTCCGCCAGAGCATGGAGCGTTCTGAGGGACGTCCCGTGGTCCCACCATATGTAGAGCCGCGGCAGAGAGCGGGGACGATTAAGGACTTCATGGGTCTGAATCCCAAGGAGTTCTCAGGGACTGATGGCATAGTAGTAGCAGATGACTGGCTAGATTCGGTAGAGAGGAAGCTTCTGGGAGTTAGGATGCCGGATGACCTTCAGGTCGAGGCAGCAGGATTTCTGCTGATAGACTTAGCCGGAGTCTAGTTCAGGAATGAGCCGTTGTTCGCGAGAGGTAGAGCCACCTGGGACCAGTTCAAGACCCAGTTCAAGAAGAAATTCTTCTCGACCACTGCTAGAGTAGCCATGGGGCTACGATTCCAGAACATCCAGCAGGGGAACCGTTCTGTTGATGACTATGCGGGAGAGTTTAGTCGCTTGAGCCGTTTTGCTCCTAGTCTGGTTGCTGATCTAGAGGAGATGACCCGTAGGTTTTGCCATGGTCTCGTTCCAGACATTGGCATTCTTATAGTGGAGAACGGTACGACTGACTACTACCAGAGTCTAGAGTTGGCCCGGAGCATTGAGGAGCGTCTTTTGTCTAGCAAGAGGCCGGCTCCTATACATCATGAGGGACCGTCCAAGCGTCAGGCTTTCCAGCAGAGGGCGCCGACGCCACCCCAGCAGACTTACCGTCCCCCTACACCACATCATCAGACCACGCCAGTTAGAGCCCCGGGACCCCGGCAGCAGCAGAAGGGAGCTATATGTTCTTTCTGCAGAAGACCAGGGCACGACAGGTCCATTTGCAGGAAGAGATTGGGGCAGTGTTTAGTTTGTGGGTCTACCACCCATCAGATTCGGGACTGCCCAGCGGCGAAGCCTAGAGGACCACTCCCGACTCAGCAGCAGAGGTTTGGGCAGCATCTGCAGCAGCAGAAGGGACCTCAGGGGAAGGTTTATAGTCTAGCCATTGAGCCGGAGCCGGAGCAGGTTTCGGAGGGATTACTTAGCTGACGTCATTACAGGTCATGTTTATTTGCATACTTTTCTAGTATTTTGTTTGATTCTGGTGCATCTCATAGCTTCCTATCATTAGAGTTTATGCATAAACATCATCTAGTAGCTACACCTACTGCGGAGATTAGTAGAGTGATGACGGGAGGAGGACCAGTGCCTATTAGATCTATAGATGTTCTATTTTTATAGCCGGGAGAGAGTTCAGGGGCGATTCTTTGTGATGCCACTTCCCGGTTATGATATCATATTGGGGATGGACTGGCTTAGCTACGTCCATGCATCTATAGATTGCCATGAGGGTAGTATTGTTCAGTCCCCCAGGCACAGCACCATTAGTGTCAGGAGGACAGGGCCGGAGATCAGCCTAGAGCCGAACTGTTGTGCTACAGTCAGGGACGCAGCACCGCCACACCCTATCATTAGGGAGTTTATGGATGTATTCCCAGAGGATCTTCCAGGACTTCCGCCTGACAGAGATGTGGAGTTCACTATAGATCTAGTGCCGGGTTCATCACCAGTATCCCGGGCTTGCTATAGAGTGAATCCCAAGGAGGCCATAGAGATGAAAGAGCAGATTGATGACCTGTTGAAAAAGGGTTTCATTCGATCCAGTGCTTCTCCATGGGGAGCGCCAGTGCTCTTTGTGCCTAAGAAGGATGGTACAGTCCGGTTGTGTATTGATTACCGGGCCTTGAATGCCATCACTATCAAGAACAAATATCCTCTGCCCAGGATAGATGATTTGCTCGACCAATTGAGCGGGGCGAAGGTGTTTTCCAGGATAGATTTGAGATCCGGGTACCACCAGGTGAAGGTTAGGCCAGCAGACATCCAGAAGACGGCGTTCAACACGAAGTACGGGCAGTACGAGTTTCTGGTGATGCCATTTGGTCTCACAAATGCGCCTGCTGTCTTTATGAACTTGATGAATAAGACATTTCACCAGTACCTGGATAAGTTCGTCGTAGTGTTTATCGACGACATCCTGATATACTCGAAGACGCCAGAGGAGCATGCAGAGCACTTGCGGATAGTTTTGGGGATTCTGAGGCAGGAGAGATTGTTTGCCAAATTGCCGAAGTGCGAGTTCTTTTTAGACCGAGTGGAGTTTCTCGGCCATGTAGTCACTGGAGATGGAATCTCGGTGGATCCCAGGAAGATTGCTGCAGTTGAGACGTGGAAGGCTCCGACGTCAGTTTCAGAGATCAGGAGCTTTCTGGGTTTAGCAGGCTATTACAGAAAGTTCGTCCAGAACTTTGCTAGGATAGCTGAACCCATGACGAAGCTGACGCGGAAGGACGCAGAGTACATCTGGTCAGAGGACTGCCAGGCGGCATTTGAGGAGCTGAAGAGGAGGCTGACGACCGCTCCAGTTCTGACTTTACCTTCAGGTTCTGGAGGTTTCACCATTTACAGTGATGCTTCTGGGAAGGGGCTAGGATGTGTCCTACAGCAGCATGGGAAAGTAATTGCTTATGCATCTAGGCAATTGCGGACTCATGAGAGGAATTATCCTATCCATGACCTCGAGTTAGCTGCGGTGATCTTTGCACTCAAGTTATGAAAACATTACTTATACGGAGAGCGTGTGGAAATCTTCACTGACCACAAAAGCTTGAAGTATGTGTTCACGCAGAAAAGAGCTGAACATGAGGCAAAGACGATGGTTGGAGTTGATGAAGGACTTCGACATCGATTTACAGTATCATCCCGGGAAGGCAAATGTGGTGGCGGATGCGCTGAGCAGGCATCCGATGGCATGGTACCTGATGATTGATCGGCATTTGCGGAAGGATCTGGAGAAGCTCGGTATCGAGCTAGTTCGGCCAGGATCAGTGATACAGATGATGGCGCTTGGCATTCAGTCAGGTTTGATGGAGCAGATCAGGGAGGCACAGTCTACAGATGAGAGCCTTCGCAGACTTCGACCCCAGGCATTAGCTGGATTGCTGGATGACTTCACTATAGCAGAGGATGGATCCCTGAGGCATGGCAGCCGATTGTGCGTGCCGAAGGGAGAGCTAGTAGAGGCAGTCTTGCAGGAGGCGCACCGATCGAGATATTCTATTCACCCTGGTGCTAACAAGATGTACCGTGACTTGCGGGAACATCTTTGGTGGCACGGGATGAAGAGGGATGTATCACGTTTCATCTCGAGATGCCTAGTTTGCCAGCAGGTCAAGGCGGAGCGCCAGAGGCCAGCTGGTTTGTTGCAGCCGTTACCCATTCCCGAGTGGAAGTGGGAACATATTACGATGGACTTCGTTTCAGGGCTTCCTCGTTCCCAAGGAGGGAAGGATGCCATCTGGGTCATCGTAGACAGGCTGACGAAGTGTGCGCACTTCATACCCTTCAAGGTGGGGCTTTCCACCGAGAAGTTGGCGGAGCTATATATGCAGCAGATAGTTCGCCTACACGGAGTGCCGGTGAGCATCGTGTCAGACAGAGACAGCAGATTTACATCCCACTACTGGAGGAGCTTGCAGGAGGAGTTGGGCAGTAGGCTCAAGTTCAGTACGGCGTACCACCCACAGACAGATGGGCAGTCCGAGAGGACGATACAGACATTGGAGGATATGCTGAGGACTTGCGTGCTGGACTTCGGAGGATCATGGGAGAGCCATCTGCACTTGGTAGAGTTTTCATACAACAACAGCTACCAGGCCAGTATTGGTATGTCTCCTTTCGAGGCGCTATATGGACGACGATGCCGCACACCGCTCTTTTGGGATGATGTCGGAGACAGAGTTATGCTTGGGCCAGAGATGATCGCGGATGCAGCAGAGAAAGTCGGGATGATCAGAGACAGGCTCAGAGTAGCTCAGGATAGGCAAAAACACTGGGCTGATGCTAGTCGCAGACCGATGGAGTTCGCAGACGGTGATATGGTGCTAGTGAAGATATCACCTACTCGAGGGACGATCCGGTTCGGACGAGGAGGGAAGCTGAGCCCCAGATACATCGGGCCGTTCGAGGTACTTGGCAGGATCGGAGAGGTAGCTTACAGGGTTGCACTTCCACCCAACCTAGCAGGAGTTCACGACGTCTTTCACGTATCTCAGCTGAGGAGATATGTTCCAGACCCCAGTCATGTGCTAGATCATTCAGAGTTGGAGGTCGGACCCAGCCTTACAGTTTCTGAGCAGCCAGTGGAGATATTAGACCGGAGAGAGAAGAGGCTGAGGAACAAGGTTATACCCTAGTGCGAGTAGCTTGGAGCCGTCACTCCCCAGGTGAATCTACTTGGGAGAGGGAGTCGGACATGAGGGAGAGATACCCTTACTTGTTCGATCCAACCGCTGCGAGGGAACCACCCGTTCCCGCTTGATAACTTAGAGGTTAGTTTCGATCGCAGCCTTAGTCATTTTGTTGCATTACTTGCTATGTTAGAATATTGTCGGGTCTTCAATCCTTGTGAATTTCGAGGACGAAATTTTTCAAGGAGGGAAGACTTGTAAGCTCCTGTTTTTCAAAATTCATTTTTAATTAGTGTTAATTAATTTTTTGTGACAAATTAGCCTTAAAATAATTATTAGAATTTTTAGGAATTTTTCTAGAATTTTTAAATGATTTGTAAATGAGTTTTATATATTAAAATATTAATTTGCAATTTTCTAAAATGTTTTAATTGACTTTTGCAATTAATTAGATTGTTTTAATATCGTTTTGCAATTCTAAATTTGTTATGTGCAAATTTTATTTGCACATAAGCTGTGCGGGATGGGTTATGCAAATTCCTATTTGCAACTACCCTCTGTTAGGACCTAACTGTAATATCCTAATCTACGGGGACCTAAACGCAAACCTAATCTACCCACTCCCCCGACGACCCGGCTGACCGACGACCGCCAGCGCGCCCTGCCCCCGCCATTTCCGGCCAGCCCGACCGCCTTAGCCCCCTATAAAAACCCCCACAGACCCCCCTCTCTCCCCCAGACTAAACCCTAACCCTAAAACCCCACCACGACCGCCCACGCCACCGTCTTCCCCAAAAACCTCCAGCCCTAACCCTAACTCCGGCGAGCTTCCCCGTCCAGCCTCCACGGTCGACTTCGACAGCCGCGACCACCACCATTCGACGCGCCCGGCCAAGGCGAACGCGTCGCCACTCGAGCGCCGCCGTCCCCGAACGTCCCTCCGCCCGCCAGCACCCCCGAATCCCCCATCAACCGCCGGACACGTAAGTGGCAAGTGTCGTGCGTGTCGTACGTGTCTCGTGTTGGGCGTATGATGTTCGCCGTGTCCTGACGAACACAAGTGTAGAACTGGACACGTAAAACTTGTGTCGTGCGTGCCAAAATCGACTCGGACACGTAAATTCCTGTGTCTCTAACTGTCAGGACACAGGATGGTTTTTATATTTTTTTTATGTTAATTCACTTGTTACTAAATAAAATAAGCTAAACCCTATTCCTAACAAACGGGCCAACTGGCCCACTGGCCAGCGCGCAGTAACTAAAACCCCCCCGCTGGCTCAGGTTCGAGCCCCCCTTTCTGTTTCCTTTTTCTTTTCTTTTATGTTTTCTTTTCTTTTTCTTTTTATTTTGTATTTTTATATATATATATGTATATATAAAAAATATATATATATATGTATATACTGTATTTTTAACAGTATTTAATATATATGTATATATTTTATAGTTAGTAAATTTTATATATATATGTTTATATATACATTTTCCTATGTATATATATATTATATATATATACACTATATTATTAAGTGTGTTCTTATATATATATATATATATTTGCATATATATATATATATACTTTATAAATTAAGTATTTTTCCTTACATATATATATATGTACTTTTAAAACATATGTACGCATATTTTCACTATGCATAACTTTACCTTATTAAAATATTAATATTTATTTTGCACTATTACCAAATTGTATTTTTAGTGTATTTAAATTACTGCAACCATTTGGTGTCCAAGCTTAGCATGGGTATTTGGGCTCAAATGTGTTTTCACACATTCAAGACCTGTACAAGTCATATTGGACTTGATTCATGGCCTTGGGTCCTGTATTTGAACTTTGGTTCAAATTATATACATGGACAAAATATGCAGATAATTAATTATTGTGTGCATTGCTGTTTTTGATTTTCTAAAAATACTTAAAGTGCTGCTAAAATTATGGAAAAATAGTATTTAGATACTATGTTAAGTTAGCTAATTTAGTATAAATTTTGTATTATTTAATTTACTGTTTTGCCACTAGTTTAGCATATAAAACCAAAACTCATTTTCTGTATACTTAGGAAAACTGATTTTTATAAAATATTTGTACTGGTTAATAAATTCCAGAAAAATTATAATAAATTTCTATGATTAACAAGGATCACCTTGGTACTTTACCTTAAGAAAAACTAGGCTTTTTGTCTACTTCAAAAATTGTTAGAACACAATGATCTTTTGATTTATTTATTGATTAATTACGACTTGTAGCTTTTTGTGTTATTTGGAGTTTTAGTCGTGTTGAACCCCATCCCTCACTAGTGTAAAGACCCTAGAAAGTTAGTTAACATAGTATGTCACCCCACATTGGTCTCCTATGCCAAGTCATCATTTTGGCTAGGTGTCCAGTCACAAGTCGTGTTTCACCAATTAGTGTCCTAGTGTTTTAGCTTAGTGTAAAACTAAGTTATTGTATTTACTTCTACAGTGACGAGTTACTGGACATCCATAGCACAGTTATCGCAGCTTGTTTTGTTTTGCTTTGCTAGAGGCAAGTACTTTCTACGAACTTTACATATTGTCACATAAATGAACTGCAAATCCCACCATGTTAAATGCTGATCCTTGGGGTAGCAAGTTAGATCTTTACATATTGTACTTTCAGTTACTACCATGCTTAGAATAGTCTTGATGTATCTCTCACATGATTAGAATATGGGTTATGGGGAAACTGATAGTATTGTACGTGATCACGACCCCCCTACAGTAGCGAGCTCGGTCGCATTCTATATGTATACCTTGCCACAGGCCATTATTCCGCATTTCTGTACGGATGTACACCTATGCCTGTTGACTTGTACGTATGTACATTTTATTTACATGTACCACAGTACATTGTACATCTATTGACCGATCACGTACTTGCTACAGTTTTAAACATTACATATACATCTGTCTCTATGACACGTGTGTCCTTGCCATGATAGATTGAGTGATGCCATGCTTTCCAGTTATTCCTCTCATGTTCATTTCCATGTTTCATATGCTAGTTTGCTAGATTTAGTACTTGCTCCCGTCCTGACAGGATAACGTTGTAGGTGTCCTTACCGAGGAGGAGTTACTCTGCGACTCATACTATGGAGTTACTACCGAGGACCCGGCTCTGCTTTACGAGGATGTTCCTGCGGGGAACCTCGCCTAGTTGTCTTTTGTTTACTTAGACTTTTGAGAGTAGACATGTATTAGACTATATCATTTTGTAACTGGACATGTATCCAGTTTTATATTTCAGTTTACTTGTACTTGGACGTTCACTATATACGATGACTTTTGTGTTTGGAGCATTTATGATTCTTCTTCACTTATAGAACTGTTAGTACATTTAGTCTTATCCTGTTGTCTTTAGAACAGCTTACTACGTTTTATCTCAACGTAGGCTGGACATGACTCGGCCTGGCCCAACAATTTGGGTAGCGGGTCGTGACATTGTATTTAAAATAACTAGTCTTCTAGATCTAGTCCTTTAGAACATAGCCTAGTTAACTTAGTCCCGTAGAACTTGTCTTGCGAAACTATGTTCGAAACTCAACCATGTGGAGCCTAGACCCACGGAACTTAGCCACCCGGAATCTAGCACCATGGAACTTTGTCCGTAGAGATTAGCATCGCTACCATCGTTCCTCTGTAGCAAATTCGATGCTGAGACATTGCCTTGTTGAGCCTAGCTCCGCTAATAGTTTGTCCGAGGCAAATTAGGTTTCAAAGACTTAGTCTCTGATCCAAACGAGGGACCCCGCAAGGGAGCGCTTGTAATGCCTATGGTTCGTATTGCGTATCTTGGTATACGTATACGTAATTTGATCCGTATTGCATGTCTCATTGCTTGATTTATTCTAGCATTTCATTGATTGATTTATCTTTGGGTTGGTTTGGCTTGGCTTGGTTCATCATGAACCAAAGGTGAACCCTCCTACCTACCACCACCCTCCTTATTTAATCCATTTCCCTCATTCTCTCTCTTCATTTACTTCTTCTTCTCCACCATTACTTCTTCAACCACCAGGAGAGTGAGAGAGAGAGAGAGAGAGAGAGAGAGAGAGAGAGAGAGAGAGCTTAGACAAGTGTAGCTTGCTTCATGGAGGAACTTTGTTTTTATTGTTCCATTCTCTTCCTCTCGAGATTCTAACACACTTTAATATTTGGCATTTCTAATTTCCATGGTTCAATTTGCGTAGATCTAAGTTATAGTATTTTTTGAATTTCTTGGATTTTGATCTACTTAACATTGTTATTTCCAAGTATTGTTGGTTCCATGTGGTAGAGAATCTCGTTCTGCCCCATTTTGACCTATGGAAGTCTGAATTTCGACTTCGGATGAAGGATTTATGAGCTTTGAAGCCATGGTCTTCATGGCTATTCTCTCGGATCAGCGGAGAAGAAGAAAAGTGCTGGCCACATGGAAGTACTTGACCGCATGAATATTCATGCGGCAAGTCTCTTTCAGCCGCATGAACTTTTGAGTCCCGCTGCCGCATAGGCCCACATTACTTTCTGAGCCGCATGTGCTTCTATCTCTGCAGCCGCATAAGCAAGCGATTGCCCCAGCCGCATGATCACGCACCTTTGGAGCCGCATGGCACTGCTCAAACCGCAGCCGCATAAGCTTGTATACTTCCAGCCGCATAAGAGCCGTAAGCTCTGCAGCCGCATAAGCAAGCGATTACCCCAGCCGCATGATCACGCACCTTTGGAGCCGCATGTCTCTGCTCAAACCTAACACCCACTTTTCTAAATTGAGGGTAATTTTGAACTTTTGTAAAAGTTTATTATTTAATAATAGGATTTATGATTTATGAGAATTTTTAATTAATTTAATACTATTTCAAATTGGTAAATTATAATTTTGATGTGTTAGCTAGTGAACTCTAGAACTGTTGAGCCTAGAGACTAACCATGATCATGGGGACCTAACCATGTGATTAGAATGACTATTTACAATTTTTAGTCTAAGGGTATTTTGGTCATTTTGTGACTTTTGAATTATTTAGGATTTTGATTAATTGGTGAATTTTAGATTATTTTAATAATATTTAAATTGATGTATTATGATTTTGGTCATTTTTCATATTTTAATATTTTGAGAAAATTTTATATTTTTAATATTGTTTTTATTGGATTTGTTTAGTCGGGTTTGAGTTTCGTCTCGTTCCGACTTGTATTGTGACCCGGGTAGCTTAAACTCTATATGGGACCCAATATTAAGTTAAGCATGGCTCACAAGACCCAACATTTAAGTTAGTTAATTAAACTA
Organism: Iris pallida; assembly: GCA_029216955.1. NCBI lineage: Eukaryota > Viridiplantae > Streptophyta > Magnoliopsida > Asparagales > Iridaceae > Iris > Iris pallida. The sequence goes on along the minus strand of JANAVB010006106.1, from coordinate 10,833 downwards.
ATTTTTATCATGATAGAATGGTTAAGTTAGAGACTCAAAACTAGATCATTTTGACCCCAAACTTGAACTAGTCTAGACTTAACCATATGAGACTAGAGAGGGGCAATTAGGACATTTTCCATTAGCCCTAATGGACACTTTATGGCAGCCACCTTTAGGAGAGAATGATTCATTTCATTCATTACAATCTTGCCTCTTTTATTTTCCTTTTGTTCTTCTCCAATTTTAGAGAGCCTTCCCATTGATTTGATCTCCAAATCAAATCTTCCTTCACCAAACCTTCCCTCAATCATTTCCATTCTCCAAGGGAAGGGTGCTACCAAGGATTGGAAGAGGAGTGCAAGAAGGAGTGTCCACTTTGAGGGATCTTCGTATCGGAGCCGTGTCCTAAAGGATTTTATTGGGATTCCACTCCCAATAGGTAAAATCCATCCTCTAAATCGATTTCCTTTGCATATAAATTAGTTTTGAATCCGTAGGTTCCATCCTCATGCATGTGTCCCATTTAGATTCAAATTTGAGGCCATTTGGAGCTCTCTTGAGAATTTTAGATATGTGTCTTGTGTCCTACTTGATAGATCCCAAATTAGGACACCCCATGTGTATGTATGTATGATAATAGTTTAAATAGATATTTAAATTCAGTTTTATAATGGTTAGAGAGTGGATTAATCTTAGTTAGGATGGTTAGAATGAGTTTCATTTGGATACCTATGTTTGTATCCAAGTATCTTGGCCTATATGTGTTCTTTTGTCAAATTCGTCATAATATTCATCCACGTTTTTATTAACCAAAGCAACTTAGAAATGCCATAACTTTTAGCTTAGAACTCCGATTTATCTCCCGTTTTTTAAAAAAAAACCGTATCGAAGTTAGCTTTCCAAATATATATTTTAATAAGCCAAATTCCTTCTGTAACTTTCTGTAGAATTATTTGAGTGTCAGCTGTACGAAAGACGAACGTGTTTCGGTATTTTCGCGATTCCGGGAGCTTCCGGAACGAAAATGCGATCCGTTTAAAGTTTCGAAAAGATAACACAAAGGGCTACAACATACTTTAATCTTAGAATTTAGTGAATGCCCAATTGGTACAGTATTGGTTTTAAGTAGAAGAGTGACTATACGATATATGCATTTTGTGTAACCTATGAGCCTATGTAGTATGGGTATTAAATGAATATAGAGTATGTAATACGTGATATGTTAGATGAATGAAATGATATATATATATATATATATATATATATATATATATATATATATATATATATATATATATATGATATATATTCTCTTTACATTAATGTATATATATGGTTGAATGCAAGCATGTAGGAATGCAATTAATATAATGTATGTAAGCATGCATAAATGCATGAATGAAAGAATGATATACAATGTATGCATGAAAGTATATAATGAATGCTAGATATGAATGCAAGGTATATATGTAATGATAGATATGAATGTATAATATATAAATAATATAATGCAATATATAATGATAGCATGTATGGTAATGTAGAATATATGATGCAAGCATGTATATGTCCACTGTTTTCCCTTTTCCTTACATTTTCCTTTTCTTCCCTTTCCATTTCAGTTTTTTTCCTTTTTTTTCCTCTTCTATTTTTACATGTTATATACAATGTATATAATGTATAGATGCATGTAAGTATGTAATATGCATGAATGAATGAATCAATCAAAGGTATAAGTAAAATATAATGCATTGTAATGAATGTTAACATATATAATGTATAAAAGTATGTATGTAAATGTGCATGAATGTATATATCTATGTAACTATGTAAATATGCATGATGTAACATATGCCTATATATATATATATATATAATATGTATGTAATGTGGATATGCATGTATGTATGAAGGTATATATTTATATATATTATCTATTTTATATTATGCATTGTTGTGGTTCACATTGTCTTGTGATTGTGTGAGTGCTAACCTAGGCTTGGTTAGGCCTAGTGAGACTTGTTTGACTTGTTTGACTTAGGTTTGACCTAGTTTGACTTTTAGGGTTGACTAGAGTTGACCAAGCGTTGACCTTAGTCTAGATTGACCAAGATTCATATAGAATGCATTGAATTGCATCTTATTATCATTTTAGACATATTGTGACTTGTGTTGTTCTATAGGAGACAGACACCATTCCTCGGACTGTAGATATTCTTCAGATACTCATGATACAGGCGAGTACATTCTCTGATAGTTCTCTCATTTACTTGTCAATTACTGTATTTCAGTTCTAGTTAGTAGTATACGATTCTCTGTTACAACACGTATGGATATTCTGGATTCATGTATACGACACACATTTATTGTCTGGCCTCTATTACTGGAATCATTTACTGGTATCATCATATTCTGGCTGGACTCATCTTGAATTATTGTATCAAATTTCTGGATTCACTTGCTGGGAGGGAAAATACTAGAGTAAGACATGTAGACATACCCCAATTCTGGAATCACCCCTATGCTGAAATCAAACTGGAATGATAGCCATCTCACACCCGGCCAGGTGTGTGATGTGCCGGATTACCTATAGCCGTTTACATGTCGATCTCGGTATTTTAAAACACACTGCTAGAGTATAGGCTGGACTCACCCTGGAATCATTGATCACTTTGACTGGAATCGTCCTGTACTAGATTCATCTTGTATTAGATTCGTTTTGTACTGGACTTACATTGGAGTTACACTCGTATACATTTACTGTCTGGACTTATAACATATTACCCTGGTTCAGCTAGTTCTATTTTTACAGTCTTTATTGCCATGATTCTCCTCTTGTTTAGTTACTTACTTTCCTTGCACTTATCTGTCTTTCTTACCATCACCTGAATATAAACTACCATATTCATCAATACAACTGTCTATAACTGCTTTATAGTTCTCTGTCATTTACATGGGTTTTTTGATGAGTTGTACTCGTTCCTGTCTTGACTGGACCTGTTGATAAATTTTACAGATAGCTTGGAGGTTGCCTGCTAGCCTAGAGGAGACACAGTAGAGATTGTATAGATAGTTATTTTAGTTGTCTTGAGTTGTATTTACTTTATGGATTACTGTATTTGAGATTTGAAATATTTTCTGGGTTTGTGTATCTTAGACACTTAGACTTCTATCTGCGGTATCTCTTTATGGATTTTATATTTTATCTATCTTTTATCATGCTCTACCTTAGATGTGATTGAGACTGTATTTGCTATGTCACCTCCATTCGGAGTGTATATACTGTACAGGTACCTTTATATTGTTAGATGTTGACCTAGGACCGCCGATACTGCGACGTAGACTGGACGTACCCACTTCTCGTGCCCTTACTCTAGGGTGCGGGTCGTGACACGTTTTTAGTGGTGGCCCATATAGGTCGAGTTTGTGTAGTGGTATTCGAACTAGAGTACCACTACAGCCTGCAGTAGGATTAGGATATATTTTTGAAGGTACTCAATCACAGTTAGGATCCCTTGAGAGATTCCTGGAAAGACCCTTGAGAATCTCATTATAAAATATCTCGAAATTTGATTCTAATAGTTTATATTTATCTTTCTTGGTTAGTTAATGAATTTGATTTTTGGGTATCCATTGTTGATTTAATTTAATTTTTGTCAATATCAAATTATATGGGCTAGGTCATCGAAGTTATGGAATCTAGTCTTCTACAGTCACATTAGCCAGCATGGTGAGGACATATAGTCTGACTTTGGATATATTTCTCGGGTGTGGAAATTTAAGGTTTTCGCAGCCAAGCTAGCGGCATCGCAAAAATTTTAAATACCATGATTCTAGAGGTATGTGCCTAAGTCGAGGACTTTGTGATTATCGTAGCCTTGCTTACTAGTATGACGAGGATTTAGAGTACCATAATTTTGGATAGACGCATAGTACCTTAAATGTTCTTGAACATGTTTTCTCTACTTTTGTTTCAGTCATTCTCAAAAAAAAAAGAATTATTGTTTGTTTTGTTTGTTTTGCTTCTCATTATTTAACTTAGGAGTAGCTTTAGCTATATTATAAACCTTGTGTAACTTCTTACTATGAATTTCTTCTTAATACAATGAATCGATGATTTTGCTACACCTTATCTGGATTTGATATTATAGCTCTGGTTTCAAAATGATTCTTCTTTTAAACAAATAAGCAGAACAGATTTTATCGTTATTTTCTTCTTGCTATTATTTGTGTATTAAATAATAATAATAAAACTGTCTTGATTACATCAATCACCTACTTGCAATCTTGGTAGGAATCTAAATGTTGGTCTTGATATGGAATTTGATTTTTTATATTAGGACATGAAAATATATATATATATAGCGGACACAAACACTTTGTCTGACACATATGCATGCTACACTTTGATTACCAACCCATCTAAATACATATTAATATGTTGTTGATGTTAAATTCTCAAAATCCCAATATCTCTGACACAATACAATATCAGAGAATAGTTCTCTTTTTTTTCCAGTTTAAATTCGTAATTTAAATATAAATTTCATATTATTAGTTGATGTTTACATCACTGCACATGTATGTTATATATATGGTTTCAATTCTTAAAGAAATTGGTTAGGTTTTGTGTTTGAATTTGTCAAATCTGAGACTGTATGCATATTAACCCTTAATACTGGATTCTAAGAGATTAATTCAATTTGCTGTTTATAAATGTAATATTTTGAGCTATATACATTGTTGTATGTAGGAATATAATGTTAGGTTTCATATTCTTACATGTTAGGTTGTGATAAACATTAGGTTGATTTGATGTTCGAATTTCTCCAAAATCTTAAAACTGAATACATGTTAAAATTTTCACATTGATTTCAAATGTTTAGTTCAATTTGCCCTTTTTTTAATGTAATATTTTGAGGTATATACATTGTTGAATGTATGGATAGTATGTTAGGGTTTTATCTCTATCATGTTAGGATGTGTTGGGAGCATTGAGTTGGTTGTGATGTTTCAAACCCCTAAAATCTGAAACTGCATTATGTTAATATTACACTGGTTTAAATGTTAGCTTATTTTCAGATTTTGTATGTAAATGCTGAACTAAAACTGGGTTTAACCTTTCAATACTAAAGCTATAATCCTGTACAAGGACACACACACCCTAACTTAGTATACACTGCCATGTAAACCTAACCCTTCCTCTCTATGTTATGTTCATATATTTATATAGACATATATATAGAGTTTATGCATACATGTTATAATGTATATAGATACATAACTAAATTTTTACCTCTTTATATATATATATATATATATATATATATATATATATATATATATATATATATATATGGTTAGCCATGCATGTTATGAGTAAATAGGTTGTAGATTGTTCACTACCAAAATACACTCAATTAGCGACGAAAATTTTTCGTCGGTGTTAGCGACGGCTTCGTGGCCGCTCAGCGACTGAGTACCGACTACACGCCTTTGCCATTTTTTATTTTAATTTTAGGGGGAGGAAAGGTCGTACATCCGTCGCTAGACTGTCGAAATTATAGCGATGAATCTACAGTCGTCGCTAAGTAGTCGATTATTTGGCGGGAACTGTGTAGAGAATTGGCGGGACATATCTTCGACTACGTAGCGACGGATATTCAGTCTGCACGTATCAAACATGGCGACTACGTGGCGACGGGTTTTCTTCCGTCGCTATTCAGTCACTATATATACGTACCAGACTTTATATGAAACGGCGGGGGAAACTTTTCGCATTCCCCCCAAATTCACTCTCTCTCCTCTCTCGCCGGTGTCGGCTTCGGTGATCGGCGTCGGTGTCGGCGTCGGCGTCCTCTCCTCTCTCTCTCCCGAAGGTAACCCCCCTCTCTCTCTCTCTCTCTCTCTCTCTCTCTCTCTCGGGGTCTGGGAGGCGGGCTTGGGGTTGTGGCGTCGGGGGCTGGGCGGCTGGCTTGGGTTGGGGGCTGGACGGTGGGCTTGGGGCGGCGGTGTCGGGGGCTGGGCGGCTGGCTTGGGACGGGGGCGTCGGGGACTGGGCGGCTGACTTGGGTCGGGGGCTGGACGGTGGGCTTGGGGCGGGGGGCATCGGGGTCTGGGAGGCTGGCTTGGCGCTGGGGCGTCGGTGGCTGGACGGCTGGCTTGGGTCGGGGGCTGGGCGGTGGGCTTGGGACGGCGGCATCGGGGGCTGAGCGGCTGGCTTGGGGCGGGGTCTGGGCGGTGGGCTTGGGGCGGGGGCGTCGGGGTCTGGGAGGCGGGCTTGGGGTTGGGGCGTCGGGGGCTGGGCGGCTGGCATGGGGCGGGGTCTGGGCGGTGGGCTTGGGGCGGGGGCGTCGGGGTCTGGGAGGCGGGCTTGGGGTTGGGGGCTGGGCGGTGGGCTTGGGGCGTCGGGGGCTGGGCGGCTGGCTTGGGTCGGGGGTTGGGCGGTGGGCTTGGGGCGTCAGTGGCTGGGCGGCTGGCTTGGGTCGGGGGCTGGGCGGTGGGCTTGGGGCGGCGGCGTCGACGGCTGGGCGGCTGGCTTGGGGCGGGGGCGTCGGGGCTATTTGCAACCGACGCACAGCCATAAGCACTCTTCATATATATATATGCAACCGAACTACTGGACTGGGCGGCGGGCTTGGGGCGGCGGGCTTTGGTCGGGGGCGGCGGGTGGCTTTGCTTCTCAAATTCATCTGAGTTTATATATTGGCTAAATAATGTGTTATCCATATTGGGTGTTCCATTAGTTTGGTGGTATTTGGATTAGTAAATATGAATATGGGGTTTGGATTCATGGTGTATACATATGTTTACTGTCTCAAGGACAGTGCGAGTTTTATCAGTTGTGTGCTTTTGTATAGATGTATATATCTATACATCTAGCTGTGATGTACATATGTGTATATGACAATCTCAGTTAGCGACGGACTAGTTACCGGTTAGCGACGGATATTTCCAGCTCCATTTGCATTAATCTACGGTACAACATGGTGATCAGGACATACTTCCTGCAGCCATTCGACTGGCGAGGCAGAAACTATGTAGCCGTAGATAAAGTTGACTGTCTTCCGACCCTCATCCCTCGGCAATGATGATACGACAACCTATCACTATATCTTATATAGTAGTAGATGATGTCTTAGTATTACATTAAGTGAGTTCATCTTGATTCTGTTATATCCTTCAGATACTAGATACGATAAGAACATATACTACATGATATGTATACAGAATATAGATGATTCACACTAATGTATGCTTGAATGAATTTTGGATTGTGTTCTGAGCCATCCGTTCTTACACTTAAAACACATAGGAATTAGTAGTGTGAGAGCGCCGGAGAGAGTGAGAGCGTCGGAGGGGGGGAAAGGAGAGAGAGAGAGAGAGTAATTAATGGTACGACATGGTGAAGTAGTACTGTATTTTGGCTCCAGTTCCAGCTCAATTTGCATTAATCTACGGTACGACATGATGATCAGGACATAGTCCCTGCAGCCATTCGACTGGCGAGGCAGAAACTATGTAGCCGTAGATAAAGTTGACTGTCTTCCGACCCTCATCCCTCGGCAATGATGATACGACAACCTATCACTATATCTTATATAGTAGTAGATGATGTCTTAGTATTACATTATGTGAGTTCATCTTGATTCTGTTACATTCTTCAGATACTAGATACGATAAGAACATATACTACACCATATGTACAGAACATAGATGATTCACACTAATGTATGCTTGAATGAATCTTGGGTTGTGTTCTGAGCCATCCGTTCTCACACTTGGCAAAAAATCAAATTTTTTATACTTTATCGGCTTTCGAAAATGTACTCAAATTACATGATGGTTCCTTTAGTTAGCTTGCTTATGTTACAATTATATTATTTGTGACTATCGATCTTACCAGATGGCACCCATGACCCGAGGAGCGGCACGTCGTTTGAGGAAAACAGTGAATGCTGATGTGGCTCCTCCTACAGCTAAGGAGGAAATGGCACCGGTTGCTAGTGAGACCGGGAGTTCTATTCATCCACCACCGGTAGCTAGTGAGACCGGGAGTTCTCTTCAAGCAGTCCTTGCAAGGGACGACATCTCTCCTCACGCCAAAAATCTTACTTTTTCGAGGTGGTTGCGTGATCGTATCACTGAGCGTTTGCGTGAGCAGCGTGGTTCTCATTAGCTATTAGTACTTATTTGTATTGGACTATTTGTATTGAGTTGTTTTTGTATTAGACTATTTGTATTGGACTACATATATAAACTAGAACTGTGTCAATCTCTGGATTGTATTGGACTACGACATGGTGATCAGGACATAGTCCCTGCAGCCATTCGACTGGCGAGGCAGAAACTATGTATTCGTAGATAAAGTTGACTGTCCTCCGACCCTCATCCCTCGGCAGTGATGATACGACAACCTATCACTAGAGGATACTCTGAGAGATCCATCTGAGTAGGACGTATACTCTGAGAGATCACCTTTACAAAAATGATATCAGTAGTGGGATTGAGTGCTGGAGGGGATATTATCAGAGTATACGTCATACTCAGATGGGTCTCTCATCGTTACTATTTTTTTCTGACAGCAAGGTGGATGTGCTCCGTCAACAGATTCTTGCTCCGAGGCAAAACTTTACCCCGGAGCTCAAGTGGACATCCTTCGTGTAGAGCTCGAGTGAGAGGTTCCTGACAGCATGGTGGTCGCCTTTGTCAAAGTATCCGTGCTCATCCCACATGGGACGAGCACGGATACTTTGACAAAGGAGACCACCATGCTGTCAGGAACCTCTCACTCGAGCTCTACACGAAGGATGTCCACTTGAGCTCCAGGGTAAAGTTTTGCCTCGGAGCAAGAATCTGTTGACGGAGAACATCCACCATGCTGTCCAAAAAAATAGTAACGGTGAGAGACCCATCTGAGTAGGACGTATACTCTGATAATATCCCCTCAAGCACTCAATCCCACTACTGATATCATTCTTGTAAAGGTGATCTCTCAGAGTATACGTCCTACTCAGATGGATCTCTCAGAGTATCCTCTCCGGTTGGGCAGCCAGGGTCAGGTTGCGCCACGGTTAGATTGCGCATGGGGTTCAGAGGAACAGGTTGCGCCAGGGTTGGATTGCGCTGGGGCCAAGCGCGCTGGAGTCGAACTGCGCCAGAGCCAAGTGCGCTAGGTTGGATTGCGCTGGAGCCAACTGCGCTAGGTCGGGTTGCGCAGATGATGGATTGCGCGAGGGTCAGATTGCGCTGGATCCAAGCGCGCAGGGATCAGGTTGCGCTAAGGCGAACTGCGCCGGCTATAAGGGCACGTGCACGTGACAACGCCCAGCCCTCACCGTAAAAACGGCGTGGAACGCTGTAGGTTTTTCTACTCTAAACAGTTTATATATATATCAAAAACCTGTCGAGAATATGGTCAACTCCGAACGAAGGACAAGCAATGAATATATATGAGTACTCAATCACAACTCTAAGATAACAAAGTAAAGACTGAAAGATAAAGACAACAAGACGATAATAAAATAATAACCTGTCAAGTCCAACACAAGAATATATACAAGTCCAAGTCTCTAATACAATCCATAGTAATAACAGTCTCAAAAGTAGCTGGAGACAAGGTCCAGTACAAAAGACCTACTCTAACTAAGCAAGTGGTAAAGTCTCGTCAGGCGGGGCTAACCCCTGCTGGACCAAAGTCTCCAAGTCTAAGCCCACTACGTCATCCGGACCGTAGTAGGTACTGTAATCCCCTCGCCAGCATCTGTAATATTTGTCAACATATCCTGTCAGGATGGAACGAGTAAAATCTACTAACAACAGTTCACAAGATATGACAAAAGCTATAAGACAGTAAATAGAGAGTATATACAAGAAAATCTTAGAATGTACATGTGAGTATCATGGCAAGGTAAGCTGTAAATCTAGAGCTAGAACAAGGCAAGTAAACTGATCATGGCATGTACAAGAATCAAGAATCATATCTCTAGGTGTGTGAGTACTAGCTACAATATGTGGCCGGCTTGGGTCTGCACAAGGTCTACTGATCAGCCAATCCTACGTGGAGTGTAGGATTGGTAGCATTCAAGGTCTACAAGAATAAACAAGGCGGATAATGACCACACATCTACACTAGTACTCCCCGCCCCCGACTGATAGAGTGGATCCAAGCAAGACACGTTATGACACGGGATTCTACGAGAAGGGAGCAAGTCTCCTCGAAAATTGGTGTCCATATACTGCACAAGAACTACAAGGGAGCTTGCACAAGATATACCAAGATAACGAGGAATAACATCTCATGTCGGGATCCATGAATATCAATCCGTGTGACCAATGTGTCGAGAACAAGCATATCTACACTAATTACATGAATTATAACAATCATCGTAAATTGGAAAAGTGTCAGAGAATGTACTCGCCTGTAATATGGTATGGTATGTCGACTGGAGCAAATGCAGCATCTCGAGGACATATAGAGAACAAGACGTATCAATACTACGTTTAGGAATTAAAGTCAAGACAATTTAAATCCTATTTAGTCCTTCTAGGTCAAGACACATCAAACTAGACTATACGAGGTCAACCTAAGTCATATTAGGTCTAGCTAGGTCATACTGGGTCAATGCAAGTCAAACGGAATTAATCTAGGTCGATTTGAGTCAACGGTTGACTTACAGTTGACTTTTGGTCAACTGGTCAACTCTGGTCAACTCCGGTCAACTCTGGTCAACCATAGGTCAATCCTAGGTCAATAGTGACTAATAGTTGACTTTTGGTCAACTGCCCAAGTTTAATGGAATTTGGGACTAAATTGGGTAAAGTGTTGACCAATAGTTGACTTTTGGTCTA
>JANAVB010006105.1:0-11677 GCA_029216955.1 Iris pallida | reverse complement strand
ATGTAAAGCATGTCAGATTCATGCTGATTTTATTCATCAACCGTCTGAATTTCTACATCCTACAGCAGCCTCTTGGCCCTTCGAAGCTTGGGGTATGGATGTTATTGGCCCCATTAACCCTCCTTCTGTCAAAGGACATCGATTTATACTAGCTATAACCGATTACTTTTCGAAGTGGGCAGAAGCAGTCCCCCTTGGGAAGTAAAAACATCTAATGTGATCAGTTTTATCAAGCACCATGTCATTTATCGTTTCGGGATTCCTCGACGGATAATTCATGACAATGGTCCACAATTTGTCAGTCAAGCATTTTATCGATTCTGCGACAAGAATCGAATTCAGAATTTGGCTTCTACAGCTTATAATCCAGTTGCTAATGGTTTAGCTGAAGCTTTCAATAAGACGATCATCAAACTTCTCAAAAAGTTTGTCTCTTCTAATAAACGTGATTGGAATGAGAAACTTGGAGAATGTTTATGGGCTTATCGAACAACAGTCCGGACTCCTACTGGTTTTACACCATTCTCATTAGTTTACGGATGCGAAGCTGTTCTCATTGGAAATTCAGATCCCTTCTCTACGAATAGCCATTGCTAATGAGCTAACTACGGAGAATAATGATCGCTTACGACTCCAAGAACTTGAAGGTTTGGATGAGAAGCGTCTTCAAGCACAACAACACATTGAACTGTATCAAGCCCGCATATCTCGAACTTTTAATCGTAAAGTTAATGAGAGGTCATTCAAAGTGGGCGAGCTCGTATTAGCTGTTCGGAGACCGATGGTAATGACTCATAAAAGTAAAGGGAAATTCCAAGCAAAATGGGAAGGCCCTTATGTAATTGAGTCTGTGTTTTCCAATGGTGCCTATCGGTTGTCAAAGCCCAATGGAGATCTACTCATGCTACCGATCAATGGCAAATTTCTGAAGAAATACTTTGTAAAAAAAAGAACAAAAAAAAATATAATAAAACTTCTTTTATTATTTTTGTTCAAAATAAAAGATTAAGGACGAGGGCCACTCCCTTCCTTATTGAATACATAGTCGGCCAATGCATAGAAGGCATCGTTTCCTGAACACATGAGAAATTTGCAGGCAACCATCCTCGATGCTTCTTCTTCAGGAGTTTTTCCTGGCTCTACTAAAAAGTAAGAATGTCTTCGGGTGGCTTAGGCGCAGAAGAGCTTCCACCTATTTCGATTGAGTCTGATGAGCCTGATGCAGGAAGATCAACAGGGAACGTCTCAATGATACCCTCGACTTTCTGGGAGATTTCATTCTTTCGTTGGGCATCCTCGGAAGACATTTTCAAACAGAGGAGGAAAATAAGAATGAAGGGTTACAAGCAATTTGTCTATTTATGGAGGATGATTACTAACGACTTTTTCTGAAAAGGCTCGTCCATTCATGTTACCAGGTTCATCCATTTTAATTATGGAATTTGAATCGTCCTTTCTGTTCCCAAGAAACACGCTGATTCATCCACCGCCTTGACATTTACGCTCATAACATCCGTCTTCCTAATCCCCAGCTACCAAGGTTTGGTTAAGCTGACTTCTTATTTCCAGGGAAAGGGGTTTTATACCTTCTATTTTTATCAATTGATTAGAAAGTGGGATTCACTATTTCTCATGTTTTCATGACCTCTGAATAAATATTAAATCTACTTTCTTTTCCTATCTATCATTTCTATTTTTGACCTCTGCATAGATATTAGTCTAATTTTCTTTTGAGTTCATATATGCTATTATGTCCATATTACCTCTGATAGTATCATATACTCTAAAACAGAAAATAGGATTTCATTTATCTATCATGTCCTTATTACAACCAGATAGATACAAATCATTGATCATAGAAGAATCATTTCATTCCCATATCATCAAAAAGTCTATTACATTTCTTAGACTTTCTTACAAGTTATAATGGAAATCTTTACATTCTTGGATTTTCATTCTATACACCAACAATAACCTAATAGAGATCTATTCCTTCTTTGATCCTCTTTGATGGGTTCGTTGTTGGTGGCAGTTCCTGACTGTCTGAGCCCCAGTGGTAACCGAACAGCAGGAATCAAACTCTGGTCTTATCTCTCAGACGAGAGGAGAATCCCAGAGTATGGCAGCCCGAAGGCGCGTTGCTGCCAACACAATTGGTGGATTAGTGGCGGCACCTCAAAGGAGATAAGAACGTATCCAGCATTGGGATACGATTCCTAGTTCGACGTGAAAGGAACTCTACTACCCGATTCCTCGGGGTAGAGTTGACTCCACCATCCAACTCTCGTGTATAAAGGCTCTTCCTACCAACAGAGGAAGACCCTTCTATCTCACGAAGAGTTTGAGTTGTCTGATTTGCGCGTCAAAAGCGCATGAGCTCCCTGATGTTGATGTCAAAAGAACGTTCTTCACAGCGTCAAAATCGCCAATGCCGGTTCTGGAAAAAGCTGCTCAGCCAAACTTCTGCAGAGAAGAAACAACAAAGAAGAAGTTTTCAGAAGTATTATCAGATGCGTATTAAATATTAATTAAAAATAGATCAACAAGGCTTTTACGCGATGATTCAACAAGGCTTTTACGCGATGATTCAACAAGGCTTTTACGGCGATGATTCAACAAGGCTTTCTTACGCCGGTGATTCAACAAGGCTTTTACGCCAGCGCTTCAGCAAGGCTTTACGCCAGTGCTTCAGCAAGGCTTTTACGCCAGTACTTCAGCAAGGATTTTTCACCAGTGCTTCAGCAAGGCTTTTACGCCAGTATTCCAGTGAGTTTTTATGCTCGTCAAGAATTTACATTCATAAAGTAGATGTATTCAACGAAAAATTCGAAAGACAAATACTTGCTTACTATCGGATTTACCATTTGAGTCGAATGGTTTGGCTCTAATGGTGGTTGAATCTGCGTCTAAAGACTGGGCGTACAAAAGAACACTGTGGGAAAGCTCCGGCATCTCATTTGTTGGAGAGCAACATTACAGAGAAGTTATATTCAGAGGAATGATAGAGAATATGTGAAACATTCTCGGCTATTTATAAAGGCTGAAGAACTGTTGGGAAGAGTATTTCGGGGGAAGATCCTATTTAAAGGCTCTCGTAAACCATAAGACAGACGCCACGTGTCGGTTTGTTCTCGGGAATGAACAACCATAGAAACAGTCAAAATAAAATGTTGAACAGTTCTATCTATTAATAGATGAGATTAACATCAAGATCTTATTTATAAAGAGGCAAGTGAACCCCTACATATAAGAGAGTCGCAATACATGGAATTTCATTCCCCTCTCCTTCGTTGGACTGACGAAGGGAGGCACCCAACTCACGCATGTTGTGAATCCCGGAGCGACGCATCAGATTTAAAAACGCTTCTGCATCTCCGGAGCCTTCATATGCAGTTGAGGGGCCACCATCAATGCGACTGAAGACTGCTGGAGTTAATCCGAAGCACGCTACAAAGTTGCGTGCTCGCTCAAAGTCAATCCTTGAGCCGAAGCCTCTTCATTGTTAATCTCCTTCTTGGGCGCCATGTCACTTGGAGATGAATGACAAGAGTGAAGAATTTCTTCTATTTATACGGTTAAATCAGCTCTTCATATTCCTCATTGGAAATGGTTCATTATAATGCAAACTCGGGAAGCGAAAAGGCCTTTAAGAGTTTCGAAAAAATTCATTGTGATAATTAAGTGTTGACCGACCTGTTGAAGATTACGCGACTGTTGACATCCCCCGTTTACGCGGATGGCTGTTGCGTATCCCAAATTTTACGCTAGCAGGTCAAATCTCAACTTTTACGCTTCTGTTCAAAGTATTTCAAATTTTGGAATATTTGAAAACTTTGAAGGGGGTCTTGTAGGAGCGTAAAAAGTGCTTCAAAGAAAGAGTCATCTCATTCATAAGTGATCTGCTTTACGCCTAGAGAATGGGTAATCTCTTTACACCCAAGACTAATCGCTTTATGCTTAAGCAAGCTGATCATTTTACGCCGGGACTACACCCAGTTTTACGCCAAGGACAGAGCAGTCTACTTCACGCTGGACAAAGCTGTCAAATCTAGCATTTAATGCAAACTCTGACATGAAGATATTAATGATGGCATTTACCACGAAATTCAATGGATTTGTCTTATACAAAAACCAGTGTTGTCATTTATGGAGATCGAGCTACTTTACGCTCATTGAATGGTTTTTTTACGCACGGAGTTTTACATGAGTTCTTACGCTCATAAAACAATGTGTGTGCGTAAAGTCTATTTGAGCCATTTTACGCTCAAGGTTATTCAATAACCACTTTACGCAGGGGACCTACTGAGCTATTTTACGCTCATCTCACTGTTTTACGCTCAGAGGATATTGGAGCTGTTTTTACGCCCTATTCTTTCTGGCCAGTATGGAACGTGGTTTGCTTACATGGCCTTCATGCCATATATTTCGAAGAACGTGTGTACATGCATCCTATTCTCGCTGAAACGATGGGACGCGTGTCAATGTATGCAAAGGATGACTCTGATCATGGGTGGCAGTTGTTAGCGTAAAGACAGATTTTGGTGTCTTTTTACGCTCAGAAGCCCCAGTCTATAAATAGACTCATTTTCTCAAAGAGACAGACAGAGAACAGGAGAGAATACAGAGATCATGACTTCGAGATTTTGATTCTCCAGAGCATTCTTCTTCAACTTTTCTTCCAGAACAGAGTGAAGCAAAGCAGGAAAGCATTCGGCCTCGCCATCAGTGCCCAAGTGCGTCGATACCTTTCTGGTGACTTAGTTCTTCCAAGTTGTTCTACTTCAAGCAGTGATCTTCTTCATCATCATATGGTCCAAGGAACAAAGTGATCATTTACGAATCAGACTTCCATAGCAATACTTTCCCAGAATCAAATTTGTACTTCTTGTACTCTTTTTCTCGTTTTATTTCAACACCACCGCCAGCTTCACCCGTGACGACCGCCAGCACCCCCCGCGGCCAGCGCCCCCCCCCCCCTCCCCCCCTTCCCCGCTGCCCGCCCCCTCCCACCACCGCCGGCTCCCCTCCGCCCCCCCACCGCCGCCCGAGAGAGAGAGAGAGAGTTACCTCGATAAGTGCAAGCGTCCAAGAGAGAGAGAGAGGAGAGAGAAAAAATTAGGAGGAATGAAATTTTCCCTCCGTCGGTTCAACTTAAGCTAGGCTTTTAACTTAGCGACGAACTAGCGACGGATAAAATTCGTCGCTACTTAGTCGTTAATCTCACGCGGTTTTTTTCAAATTTTTCCAACCACTTAGCGACGGACCGTACGTCCGTCGCTAATATCCTATCATCTGGTCGACGGATTATCCGTTGCTAAGTAGTCGTCAATTCCTCCGCCAATAGTGATATTTTCTCACAATTTTTTTAACATTTTCCCGCTAATTAGGGACTACCGAGTGACTACTTGTCGACGGATTTTTATTTCGTCGCTACTGTACCGACGGCGTGCCGACGGATAGGCGACGGATGTTCACCCTTAAAAAAAATTGGTACGCGATTAGCCGGGAAGTCGTCCCCAGGTTGTCGGTATTCCGTCACTACGGACGACTGATTTATTCCGTCGCTAAAACGCCGTCGCCAATTTACTGTATTTTGGTGGTGTATGTCGTATAGTCACTATTCTACTTAAAACTAATACTGTACCAATTGGGCCTTCACTAAATTCTAGAATTAAAGTATGTCGTAGCTCTTTGTGTTAGCTATTCGAAACTTTAAACGGATAGCATTTTCGTGTCCGGAAGCTCCCGGAATCGTAAAAACACCGAAACGCATTCGTCTTTCGGACAGCTGACACTCAAACAGTTCTACAAAAAGTTCTAGAATGTATTTTACTATTAATATATATATTTGGAAAGCTAACTTCGATACGGTTCTTTTATATAAAAAAAAGGGAGATTAATCGGAATTCTAAGCTAGAAGTTATGACATTTCTAAGTTGCTTTGGTTAATAAAAACGTGGATGAATAATATGATAAATTTGAGTTGTTTTGGACAAAAGAAACACATATAGGCCAAGATACTTGGATACCAACATAGGTATCCAAATGAAACTCATTCTAACCATCCTAACTAAGATCAATCCACTCTCTAACCATTCTAAAACTGAATTTAAATATCTATTTAAACTATTAGCATACATACATACACATGGGGTGTCCTAATTTGGGATCTATCAAGTAGGACACAAGACACATATCTAAAATCCTCAAGAGAGCTCCAAATGGTCTCAAATTTGAATCTAAATGGGGTACATGCATGGGGGTGGATCTTATGGATTCAAAACTAACTAATATGCATAGAAAATCAATTTAGAGGGTTGGTTTTAACCTATTGGGAGTCGAATCCCAATGACACTCCCAAGGACACGGCTCCGACACGAAGATCTTCCAAAAAGGACACTCTTCCTTGCACTTTGCTCCAAATCTTTGCTAGCACCCTCCCTTGGTAGTATGAGAAGGTTGGATGGAAGTTTTGGTGGAGGGATGTAAGGATTTGGAGATCAAATCAAAGAGGGAAGCTCTCTAATTTGGGTAAGAACACTTTGTGAAGGAAAAGAGGCAAGATGAAATAAAATGAAAGGAAGGGAGGCTAACCTACCTATAGTGGCTACCATTAAACCCTATTTGGGCCTTGGGGTAAAGCCCAATAAGGCCTCAACTAGTCCTCTTAGTTAATTTTAAGTTAGGTTCAAGTTTGGGATCAAAAGGGTTAAATTTAAACCTCTAACTTAACCAATCTAACAAGTGAGATTAGTCTAAACTTACTAACTTAATTAGTGGGGTTTGTGGGCCATGCCTAACTAATCTTGAGGTTCCTTCTAGAGTCTAAGCTACCCAGGTCACTAACACAAGTCGGAACGAAAGGAAACTCAAACCCGACTAAACAAATCCCGTAAAATCAATATTAAAATATAAAAATTCCCAAAATATTAAAATATGAAAAATGACCAAAATCATAATACATCAATTTAAATAGTATTATATTAATTAAAAATCTTCATAAATCCTATTATTAAATAATAAACTTTTACAAAAGTTTAAAATTATCCTCATTTTAGGAAAGTGGGTGTTACAAATCCTATTTACAGGCTTACATCGGTACAGTAACGTAACCGAAGTGATAAACTTGACCTGCATGGGCCACCACAAAAACATGTAATGCCCCAGTCCTAAAATACTTAGGACTAAGCACGTAGACATGCCAGCTATATATATATGAAGTATACTCGAATCTATGGAATCCTCGTATGTATATATAAGCTTTAAAATGTAGTAAAGCATGATAACTAAATCTCATCCACAAAAATAAAGAATAATAATATAATCACTATGAATTTGTCATTTGTATATGTAGTTGGGCGGAGACAAATCCACTACTAACTAATTTAAATGAGAGAAAATATACAAGAAAATAAACGATAAAGATGGCAAGATGAACCAAGAGCAATCATCTTCGAAGGAATGGCGAGGATCACGGCCTGGGCTAGAATACCTGCGAAATGTCACAAAGCACACACCTGGAGAGATAACCAGGTCCTCAGAGGGACGTAACAAGATACAAGAAAATACCATGCCATATAAACTGTGATATATAATAGAAAAGAAAAGGGATGCATGCAATAGGGTGCCTACCAATTCTATAGTGATAATTCAGTTAAGAACAAACCTTCAACGCATGGGCACTCTGGCTACAGGAAACTCGGTATGGTCCCACCAGGATACCAGGGACCTCAAAGCATAACATTCACCGAATGTCAGAGGCCAGCAGGATCAGGAATAAAAAGTGCATACGTGGCCCATACGTTAAGGAACTGTCCTCCCCACCCAATGCCTAGTAGGGTCATATCCATGACTCATATGACCTCTAGCAACTTCCAAGTCCACTAGCATACAAATCTATTGGCAGTTACTCCTAACCGTCGCACGTCTCATATGATGGAACTGGGGATTCCCAAGACCCTTTCTTTGGTGTGCGTATTGATCGATAGAAAGTTAAAAAGATCTAATACGTGTTCTAACCCTTCATAGGCGGAACCTAGGGTTCACGAATTATACCTGCGGCGGAAAGGAGACAAGTAATTCCTGGCAATCTCGAGCGGACGACCCCAAGATCTTCTGCACGTATTCCTTCCCCGAGTTGGACGTCGTGTGGGCGACGATCTCCCAACCTTTCTTCTCCTTGGCAGCCCTTTCTTTTTCTCCTTACGTGAATCACGAATTTAGAGAAAATTTCAGATTTCTGATCAGTGATCTGGCGGCCAGAGAATAGAGGATATATAGGCTACGGCAGGGACCATGAGGAGAAATTAGGGTTAGGCCTCCTAACGGATCTGGATATCCCATGTTCAGCCCCAACACACAATCCAGGCCCATTAACAATAGCTCGGTCCACTAATGAGCTATTGTTGCACTACCTCCCTAATCCCAAATTATGTTTGTGGGCTCCTTTTATTATATGCTCGTTTGTCTCCCCATGTTAAGATATCGTATGTCCGTCGATCAAATTAAGTTACTGACAACTATATTGATTCGACATCTTTTATCCTTAAATAGTACCGCTCAACTTTATTTGTCATGTCGGATATAATCCACCTGCAGGGTTTACATGGCAATCCTTATGAGCTCCTTAAGAGGACATCATCAACCCGATGTATCGGGACATGGATTCCATTTATAATCAACAGCCCATCATACATACAATGTTATTACCCAATTCATAGAGGTTGTTGATCCATAATGAATCTCACTCTTTTATGAGTTAAAGTAATGCACACTGCATATACATGTCCGTTATTATATCCGGATTAAGAGCACAAGCATCCATAATAACAGAGGTGTTTGTTCTCTTATGTAGTCAGTACAAAGAGAATAACCTCAAGTGGTCATGTTCAATACACACAAAGTGTACTAGTGTAAACCTATAGTCAAGATAGACTAATACCATATTACACTACAACCTTTCCAATAGATTGTCCAAGTCCATCTAGGTTGTGAACTATTTATATACTCCATAGGAAACTGATAATATGATCTTCTGTGTGACACCACACACCATATTATCTACAATATAGAATATCAGACATTTGCATTAACACTTGCAACAAATACAATATGCAAACATTTGCCCATATGATTCTCATTCAAAATTTAAGGAAATAAGGTTACTACAAAAGTGATGCTTTTAGTATATAACCCTAACATCATACGTATTGGTGGTCGGCCGACTACCCGAGTACGTATCCTACATGTGACTCACATTATGTGGTAAATCATGTGTCAAGGCCTATAAGATATACCAATACATCATCATCAACGGTTGGTCACTAGGCTAAGTCAATGCAAGAAAATAGAACAAAAACAAATAAAACGATCGATACGGTCGCTTGCACCCAAGTGTGACTTGGACGCACAATAATATAATACTAACAACAGATAAATAATGCTGAATATAAATAACTAAAAATAAGATAAAAATAAATCACGGAGTAAGGTGGCAAGGTATCTTGTCTGGTGGTACGGGAATGGCAACTCCACAGTCAATCATGTCAGCAATAAAAACTCAAAGTCCACGAATAGCTCCGGATGCTGAAACAAACATCAAGAACGTTCCCAGTGTAAAAGATATATCTAGGAAACGTCTGTCCAAAAGTCCAATTCTGGAACAGGGGCAAAATCATAATTTTCGGTCAAAACGATGTCCGCCGTTAGACCCGTTTTGCACCAAAATGCATGCCAGTAGCTACGGTCTCTAAAGTCGTCAAAGTATATGTTTATGGGTCCGGTTTGAGGAGACAAACCCAGTCGTATATCCAAAGTTGGATTTCAGCGGGTCGTGTATTATTTCGCCCGTCGGATCGGGTCGCGGGCCTACCAAATAGGCATTCCGGTCGACCATCTCAGAATCGGACCAAATTTGGCACATATGACCAGAATTTCGATACGGTCCTGCTGGCGCAAGTTTTGTCTCGAACCGACGACTATACACGAAGTTATGGCCAAGTTTGTAAAAAGTCGATACGGGGGTATCTTGACGGATACGCAATGATTTCGTCGCGCACACGCAACGAAATCGAGTTTCGTCAGTTCCCACACGTCGGCAACATCCACACACGCCTTTTGATGTGTATATTTTGCGACCACATCGTCCGGTTTGTCAGAACACACGCCGTATCGGAATGTTTTTTCTAAATTCTACAGTTTTTTATAATAGTTTTTGACAATTTTGTGAGATTGATTTCTTGACGCACGGTCAACGAACCTAACTTCTACTTAAGGGGTTTTGCAGCCCTTTAGGTTGTCTCGAACTGTGTATAATTGGTTTTGCCAATTTCCTAATGTTCTGATCATAGTTTGTCTTCCAATACAGCCTCAATAACTGCTATAACAGGGTGCATGCACGCTATTTTTCGTCGATTTTCGACTCATTTTCCTAAGTTTTATGGCATCTGAATTTAAACTATTTGTTAGGTCAGATAGCCGTATATGTTGGGTTTACTACGAACTAACTGGTTCAGTATTTGATGCCCAAATGAAGAAGAAAAAGAATGGTAAACAGAGGTACCTGGATATTACAACTGGACAGAGGCTCCTCTGTTCCGGAGGTGAATTCAATGTTTCTAGCGGTTGCGGCAGCTCCTGGCAACGACACGCGGCTGTAGGCGGCCAGGAGTGTTCGCCGGAGGTTAGGGGAGGCGAGGGGCATCACGTGGTGGAGATTTTGAGTTAGGGTTTAGGGTTTTCCATTCGGCTACCTATATAGCGGCTGCTATATCCGAACATGGGGTCGGGTGATATGGGCCTAAGGCTTCTCGCGAGATTTTCAATCTAGCGAGAAGTTGAGTTCAAAAAAAATTTCTTTAATAAATATATACACATGGGTAGAGGGGTTGGTTTGATGTCCTTTGCGGGAGAAAAGGTTGGGTTGTGGGTTACTATTCCTCGGAACAGTAACCACAGCTCATTACTTCTTCTTTTTTTTTCTCTTTTACTCTTTTTTTTCTTTTTGTTTCTTTTACTCTTTTAAAAAGAGTAATACAAAGTATTTAAAAATTCCAGTAAATCCTCAAAAATTCTAAAATATTTTCCTTAATGGACTAAAAATGTCTACATAAAATATTTGTACCTGCAATTCATATTGATTATATTTATGAATATAGTCATATACAATTTGTATATGTATATATAACAAATCACTTGAAATCTTTTTAAAATTATTTTAAAATATTTCTAACTTTCCAATAATATTTGAAAATATATATAATATATATTATAATATATATATCTATATATATATTAAAAATCTAGGGTAAATCTTATACTTTACAAGAAAAATATATCCTCTTACTAAAATGGAAATAGAAATTTGAAGATAATATAATAAACTGTATAAAAAAATTGAGGGGGTTTACAAATACAACTTATACAAGAAAAATCCAGAGACAAATTCGGCCACTAAACTAAAATGAGGTAATAACATCTATATGAAAACTATCTAAAACATAAGAAGAATACTCGCATCTGGTCTTCTAGAATCTTCTAGGAGTCGTCCACTATGTCAACGATCCAGTCAAGAAAGGAACAAAGTACATTCTACGATAACAAAACAAGTACGTCATGTGAACAAGATATAATGAACAGGATGAACATGAAAAGTAAATGCATAATTTGAACCTGAACA
>JANAVB010006104.1:0-39521 GCA_029216955.1 Iris pallida | reverse complement strand
CGCGCGCGCGGTGGCGTGGGTGCAGGGGCCGGGGGCGTCGGGGGCTGCGGGAGCGGCGTCGACTGCGGGGGGCGGCGGTGGCGGCGGTGGCGGGGGTGTGGAGGGGGCGGTGGGAGGGGGCGGGAAGCGTTGGAGGGATGGGGGCGCGCGGGGGCTGGCCGCGGGTGCGGGGGGTTGCGGAGGGGGGCTGGCCGTGCGCGGGGGGCGGGGGGTGTGGAGGGGGCGGTGGGATCGAGGGGGCGGGCAGCGTTGGGGGGGGTACGATGGGGCGGGGGCTGGCCGCGGGGTGCGGAGGGGGGGGTATGTGTGGAGGGGGGCTGGCCGGACACACACACACACGGACACACACACACACGGACACACGGACACACACACACAGACACACACACAGACACACACACACACAGACACACACACACCACACACGGACACACACGGACACAGACACACGGATACACACACACAGACATATATATATATATATATATATATATATATATATATAGGCATAATTTTAAGATGCTTAATTAGTTTACCTTATATATATAAGGTAAACTAATTATGGTAAACTAATTATGCCTATATATATATCTATATATAGGCATAATTAGTTTACCTTATTTTAGAGTATGACTACGTAGCTAGTGTGTAGAGTAGTATATGGTTACTAGATCCTAGTGTAGAGTTGTATGTAGAGGAGTATGGCTACTAGTGATATATAGATATGTAGGTCCATGTGTATCTGTATCGGACTATCGCTATCGGTATCGAACTATCGCTATCGGTATCAGACTATCGCTATCAGTATCGACCGTATATACTTAGTATCGGGCGTAGCGGATTAGTATCGATCAGTATATGAGTATATTCTAATGCCATAGAGGAAGGTCAACAAACTGATGGCTTCTATGGCATTGGAATCTACTCATATAGGAATGAACTTGAACTGATGGGTGTTGTAGTCGATTTCAGCGAAGGATCGTCCTTTGTAGCATCTGGACTTCAGTTGCCAGCAGAGCCAGGAGATGTTACGGCGGAAACTGCTCTCATGTTACTTCTCCTCCTCCACCATGGCTCTGGACACATCTGCTCCTCCTTTCTTCCCTTCTTCTCGACTATCTCGGCCTCCTATTCGCCTACTATTCCGATATGCGTTTGATACGGTCTACCTAACCTATATACTGATACTAATCTGTTACTCTCTGATATTAAGTACATCCGGCTTACTAGCTAGCGGATCCACCAGTTACATGATTATATACTAATTATGTTAGATTGTGATACTAAGTAGCCTCATCGTAGGCCTAGCGTGTTATCCACAAGTTTAGTTTTTCTTACGATATGAGTATCGGTATCGGGCTATTAATTCTTATGTTTATTTTGTCTTACGATACAGATATTCACATCAAATCGAGCATGAATCGTTACTTTGTTGATCGTACATGGATGTACAAACGACAACACGAGAGCAGAATTGGTGTGAGTGACGATTTTCAGGCAGGTGTGGAAGTATTTCTTAAGTATGCCATGAGCAAAACTCAGTACATGGACGATAACAAAATCAAGTGTCCATGTGTTAATTGTCACAATAGACGTTTCGAAGAAGTGATGACTGTGAGAGATCATTTGACCCGTAAGGGTTTCGTACGTGATTACGGCCTGTGGTCATCGCAAGGTGAATTATATTCAGAAAGACAGGCTACAGAAGCTGGTACTTATGCTTTTGATGATAATGCTGCAACGGATGTCCTCGAAGACGACGGATGCTCTGTGGATTATGGAGACATGCAGAACCTTGCACGAGATATGGTGTATGCTGCGGCAGGGCCTAATTTTGATCCGGAGGATCCTAATCCCGAGGCAAAGGAGTTCTATGATATGTTTAAGGACGCAGATACTCCTCTATATCCTGGTTGTGAGACTCATTCCGTACTGTCAGTGACGATGCGGTTGTTGAACATAAAGTCTGATTTAACTTGCCACAAGCTTGCTATGATCGGATCACACAATTAACTAATGAGGTGTTACCGAATGAATCAAAGAGCTCCCAAGAAACTTCTACAAGTCAAAGATGATGGTCCGACAACTGGGACTGGGGTACGAGAAGATAGATTGCTGTCGCAACGGCTGCATGTTGTATTACAAAGAGAATTGCGTATTAGAAAGTTGTTGGTTCTGTAATGCGGATCGTTACAAGACAGTACAGGGAAAAGGAAAGTCAACTAGAAAACGACGTCCTTACAAGTATATGCAATACTTGTCGATCACGAAGCGCTTACAGAGGATGTATATGTCTCTGAATACAGCAGAACACATGACGTGGCACAATGAAGATCGCATAAAGGACGAAGGAGAATTGTCACATCCTTCGGATGGGGAGGCGTGGAAATATTTTGATTTGTGTCATCCAGATTTTGTTGCAGAGCCTAGAAATGTACGCCTGGCGCTATGTTCTGATGGCTTCGCCCCTTTCGGACAGTCGGGATCTCAATACTCATGCTGGCCGGTCATTCTTACCCCTTACAATCTGCCACCATGGATGTGTATGAAGACTCCTTATATGTTCTTGACAGCTATCATACCCGGTCCCAAAAATCCGATAAAGAACATCGATATATATTTACAGCCGTTGGTGGATGAGCTGAAACAGTTGTGGGAGATCGGCGTCACGACCTATGATATTTCCAGAAAACAAAACTTTCAGATGAGAGCTTCACTCATGTGGACAATCAATGATTTTCCAGCATACGGTATGCTGTCGGGATGGAGTACGCACGACAACATGTCTTGTCCGATATGTATGAAAAATAGTAAAGCGTTCCGCCTTAGACATGGAGGAAAAACTTCTTTCTTTGACTGTCACCGTCAATTTCTGCCAACGAGACATCCTTGGCGAAAGAACAAGGACGCGTTCAGATATGGAAAACAAGAATTTTCTGAACCTCCTGCCAGATTGTCGGGATACGATATTTGGGAAGATGTAAAGGAATTGCCCACCGCAATGGAAGATCCATCGAACAATCGTGTCGAGGGGTTCGGACAAAGCCATAACTGGACCAAACGGAGTATCTTCTGGGACTTGCCTTATTGGAAAGATAATCTTATTAGGCATAATCTTGATGTCATGCATATCGAAAAGAATGTGTTCGATAATGTCTTCAATACCGTTATGGATATTAAAGGAAAGACGAAGGACAATCCAAAAGCAAGACAAGACATGGCCGAGATATACAAACGTCATAATCTAAACTTGATACAAAGGGGAGCTGGTGGACAAGTAACTAAGCCGATAGCGCCAACGCATTGAGCAAGAAAGATAGATTAATAATCTGCAAGTGGATATCTACTTTAAGATTTCCCGACGGCTATGTGTCGAATTTGTCTAGATGCGTTGATCTCAATGAACGCAAGCTAAAGGAATGAAGAGTCACGACTGCCACGTGTTTATGGAAAGATTACTGCCCATTGCGTTGAGAGAGTTGTTGCCTTCTGCTGTATGGGTTCCGTTGGCCGAGCTGTCTATATTCTTCAGGGATATCTGTTCAACTAAGCTCACGGTGCAACATATGATACAACTTGAGGAGAAGATTGTCTTAACAATTTGCAAGTTAGAGAAAATATTTCCACGGGTTTCTTCGACAGTATGGAGCATCTACCGATTCATCTAGCATACGAAGCCCGTGTCGGTGCATCTGTTCATTATCGATGGATGTACCCCTTTGAAAGGCAAATAAAAATCGATATAATTTAAGTGGATTTTACAATTCATTGTTAATTCTCAAGATAATTTGTCTCTCTAGGTATCTACATCATCTAAAGAAGAAAGTTGGCAACAAGGCTCATATAGAGGCTTCGATATGCGAAGCATATCTTATCGAGGAGGTGTCAAACTTTTGCTCCATTATTTCGATACTCATGTTGAGACAAATCGAAATAGACCTCAAAGGAATGACGAAGACGTTGAGGAAGGGGATATTCAATTTAAGGGGCAAGCCTATTGGGGCTAGTAAGAAACGGTGGTTGAGTGACGATGAGTATGATGCCGCTCACCGATATGTCTTGTTAAATTGTGACATACAAGAAGTGAGAGATTTGGAGAAGTAAGTGGACACCTCGTTATAATCTCTAATTTGGTGAGGTAAGTGACTACACTAATTTTTATTCTCTCTAACAGTGTATTTAGAGATGAAGTCAAAATAAGGACACCCGATATTACCGATGAGGGACTTCAAAGAGAGGTTGATTTTACCTTTCCGTCATAGTTTCGAGATTACGTAAGTAACTGAGATAATATGTTATGCGGCTACCATTTAAATATATATGCCACTAATACATTTAAAGTTTACAGGTTTTATTAGCTGAACCAAGTACACTCACAAATGAGAGTATCCGTTATTTGTCATTGGGACCGAAGAAGCATGCAAAGACTTGGCCCGGCTATGTCGTTAATGGCTTCAAGTTTAAGACAACTCAACATCCTATAAATGCAGAATTTCTCAATGACGACTTCAGTACGAAGCATTCTGGTGTTTGCATAAGAGGCACAATCTATGACGACGAGCCGGACTTTGACTATTATGGAGTGCTTCGGGATATTGTAGAATTACAATATAGTGCCCCATTTGATATGCATATTGTTATGTTCAAATGTGAGTGGTTCGATACGACACCAATATCGGTTGGAGAATCGATAAACAATTTGGATTCGTCGATATAAATCATCGCAGGAGGTATAGAGGGTCCGACACGTTTGCGATAGCAAGTCAGGCTGTTCAAGTCTACTATACAAGCTACCCAAGGCGTCGTAGAGATCGCTTTGACAGGTGGGCAGTATGCAAGATTAAATCTAGAAATACATTCAACGTTGGAGACCCAGCATACCAAGAGGACCAGATCGAAAAGCCCCAATATTTGGGACAACAGTCTTGTGACATAGATGTTGAATTAGAGGTTGATATACCTCTTGCTGATGAAAATAGAAGGGAGGAAGAGGTTGATATACAAGACTTAGATGTCAACCAGGGAGAAAGAGGCGTCTTGTCCCAAGTATTGAGACTGAAGAAGAAGAAGAAGAAGAAGAAGAACTTTATGAGGATGAGGATGAGGATACAGATGAATTCGACGATGAGGATGATGATGATGATGAGGCCGAGGCCGAGGAAGAGGACGATGACGATGATTAAATATCGCTATATTTCAGTTGTATCTTGAAGCACCCAATATCTAGTCTCGAATCCTAAATTACCCTATTACATTGGATTTACAATTACAAGTCTAGTGGAACACAAGATGCCCTTTCATCAAAAGTTACAAGAATTGTACTTTGTTGTATTGGTGCATGATTTTATCAGATTTTGTGTATCTAGCTTTTATTCGTACTTCACTTCTGATTGTAATATTTATTCAGTTTGGGATATTTGCGTATTATTGTATGAGTTTCTTTTTGCAGATGGCATCCTAGGCCTACTCGTCTGGGCGGCACTCATCGCCCTGCTGCTGGTATGGATATGTTTAGGTTTATATTCATTTATAAATCTATGTTGTCGGTATTTTGTTTATGTGTTTATTTACAGGGCATGGTTGCGAGCACCCGTACTGGTGGTGCTGGCCGTGGTCGTGGCGGTGGCGGCGGCGGCGGCGGTGGTGGTGGTGGTCGTGGGTGTGGGCGTGGGCGTGGTGGTAGCGGTCGTGGTCGCCAGCCGCATTCCCCGGATGTGACCTCCGAGCCCGACTTGGAGAGCCCGATCACAGGCTCTTCCGCCGTCATTCTTCCTCGGTGCCATCGACATCGTCGTCGAGGCCTGTGACTCCATCCGCTAGCGGATCCGTTCCGCCACCGGATGTACCAGCGGATGCAGCAGCAGATGCAGCAGGGGGCCCAGCAGTTACTGCAGGGTGGGCCTCGGAGTACCCCGGGATTCAGTTTCATCCTGATACCGGGGAGTACATTCGCGGACCCGCGGATGCCCCGACGCCACCAGAGAGGCAGGTGGGCGAGTTCCGACGAGAGCTATGGCCCGCTGGTGAATCGTAAGTAAATTTAAGTTAATTTATTAAATTTGTTTCATTTATTCAAGTTAATAATCCAGTCGTTGCTTCTTTATAGGTTTTTCCCGTGGGATGCTGCCCGGATTCTAGGGCGCATTATCCGGGATAACTACCATGGCCCCTACATCAATTTTTCTGAGGTGCCTCAGGACATGAAGTACATCTGGCTCGACGAGATGAGGGTATAAATCCGTCGGTGAATTATTAATTATTCTTTAAATCATTAAATTTTTTATTACGTGATATTTGAATTTGTATGTCAGAGGACGTTCTGGTGGCCCCCCATCGCGAGGAGGCGATCCGCAGGACCTACAAAGCCGCCGCCGGGAAGAAGATACGGGATGCGGTGTACGACCTTCGTACGGCGCATACGAGAAGGACTGGATCCGGACGGAGTACTATGAGCAGATGTTGGAGAAGATGGATACTCCGCAGTTCAAGCTGAAATCGGAGAAAGCTAAGGCTAATCGACAGGGCGCGGGTCTGCATACGGGGGGATCAAGGCCCTACGCATCGACGCGTGCAGATTTGGTGAGATAGCGCAAATTTAAATTCATTCTATTTAATTTCGTACTCTTAATATACGAAGTTAATTAAATTCTACGTATGCAGGTCCGACGGGCGGTGAAGCAGGGGAAAGAGGCGGAGACGGTCACCGCTCACGATGTATTCGTGCATACGCACAAGAGGCGGAAGGACGGGAGCTTCGTCGACGCGAGGGCCGAGGAGACTGATGTAAGTACTTACGTTTATGAGATTTATGTTAGAAATATAATTATTGTTAAGTTAATTAGATAAACTTAGGATTCAGACTATAACTTAGGGAAACATAGGATTTATATTATAACTTAGGAAAACTTATAGTACAAACACATTCATTGGATAGGCTGCGTATCGTGAGGCAGTTAGTCGGCTTGAGATCGAGCCCCCTTCCGAGAATGTCGGCGAAACGACGCCCACCCAGACGCACTCTTCTATGGCCGCTCGCTACGACGAGTGTCGTAGAATCCGTCGGCGGCGTTAGGAAAGGGCGCGTCTACGGCTTAGGTTCCATGGCGCCCTCGTTGCAGCCGTCCCCGAGATATCCACCGCCTCCGCCTCCCCCAGCGCCCCCGGTTGACGATGTGAGGGCGCAGCTTGAGACTCTGACCTCCGCGGTGTCAGATTTGCGGGCGATAGTGTTGGGGCGCTATCCGTCTGCTCCCGGTCCGTCTGCTCCCGGTCCGTCTACTGCTGCTGCCGGTGCTTCGGATCGACCTGGTCCTTCTTCCCCCGGACGGCTTCGTTTAAACCGCTCTGCGGACGCCCGCATCGTATCGGATAACACCATCTTGACGTTCCTTGACATGTTGTCGCCACAGCAGCTACGCGCGCTTCCAGACCATGTCTTATCCCAAGTGCCGGCACACACGGTGGAGGAGTACATACGCAAAGCGGATGCGGCGGCACGAGCACGAGACGATCCGACGGACGGGGTTTGATTTTGTTTATGTTGTTGGTTTTGTAGACATTTGGATACATTGTATGATCGGATATTTTTTTATGTTTGGATAATTTAATGTTGGATATTGGATGTATTGTGTTGGTAATATTTTGTTGGATATTGGATACGTTGGATATTGGTGTCGGATATGGATATTTTGCATATGGATATATGGTGTTCGATATTGGCTACGTTGGATATTCGTGTTGGATATGGATATATGGTGTTGTATATGGATATTTGGCATGTTTGATATTGTGTTGGATGTGTTGTATAAACAGGAAAGAGTCTGTTTGCTGTATTTTTTTTCAAAAATTAGAAGTTAGCGACGGACAGGCGACCCCTCAGCGACGGATAGCCCGTCGCTAACTGGAGAAACTGAGGTTAGCGACGGATTGGCGACGTAAAAACCGTCGCTAACTGGAGAATTTTACATTGAGCGACGGTTTAGCGACGGAATATCCGTCGACCTGTTTCTGTTTGATATCAATAAATTTTGCAGTTAGCGACGGATTGGCGACTAACTTACGGCGGACTGGCGACAAAGTCCCGACGGACTATCCGTCGCTAACTGTAGGAATTCAATGTTTCGACGGATTGGCGACGGAATGTCCGTCGCTACCTGGAGAATTTTACCTTGAGCGACGGTTTAGCGACGGAATACCGTCGACCTGGTTCTGTTTTGATGTCCATAAATTTTGTAGTTAGCGACGGATTGGGGACTAACTTACGGCGGAATGGCGACAACGTCCCGACGGACTATCCGTCGCTAACTGTAGGAATTCAATTTTTCGACGGATTGGCGACGGAATATCCGTCGCTACCTGGAGAATTTTAAAGTTAGCGACGGTTTAGCGACGGAATATTCGTCGACATGGTTCTGTTTGATGTCCATAAATTTTGCAGTTAGCGACGGATGCTTTGTCGCTAATACGACGCTAATCCGTCACCTCGGCGGATTAGCGACGGCATAACGACGACCTGCCGTATGGAAAAATCTCTGATACGCTTTTACGACAAATTTACGACGGATTAGCGACGGAAATTGCGTATCAGAAAATCACTGATACGGTTTTGCCGACTCTTTAGCGACGGAGTTTTCCGTCGCTAACCCTATATCCTGATACATGTTTCGACGAAAGCTAGTCGGTAATCCGTCGCTATATATATTTAAATGCGCCGACGGTATTCCGTCGCTAAGTCGTCGCTGAGCGACGGAGTAGCGACGGATATGTTTTAGCGACGAGGTTATTTCCGACGGCTGTTTTACCAAAATATCCGTCGATAATCCGTCGGTATTATTTTTTTGGCGACGGAATACCGACGGATAAGGCCGTCGGTAAATCCATGTATTTTGGTAGTGATAGTTACAGTAATTACAGTAGTTTGGATGTGGTCATACTCATTACACTATTCCCCCAGTCCCCAATGGTTACAGTAGTTACAGTACAGTACTCTCGGAGAGAGTTTCGTGTTTGCATCGTGGTTTAGACATGCAGTAAAGCGATTAAATAAATAACTGTAAACTAACATAAACTATACTTGCCTCAGGAAAATGACTGGAGAGATGGACGACTCGAGACGGAAAGTTTAGAGTTGTCCTCGAATTCCTACATTCGAGAGATAGACTCAGCTTTCAGGTTAACCAACTTAGCTATGCTAGTTGTAATCTCTATTTGCGTCCTAGTCCAATTTTAGTTATTTAATTAACTAACACAGAAAAATGCGTTTATTAAGTGCGTTGATTTAATACGAGGAAAAATATCATTTTAACTTTGAATTCGGGAAAACAACGTCGCTACCAGATTAGTTTAGGAAAACTTGGTATTTTCTATAAATATGAAACTAATTTCTTGTTTAGTGAGAAATACGTGATTTTTAATTATTAATAAACTGGTAAATTTTAAGTGAGAAAATATTAATTTTATACGAAAAATACTTTTAATCATTTTAATCGTTAAATACGCAAACTCGAAAAACCGAAAAATGCAAGAAATCTAAGCTATTACAGTCACAGACCAGCCAGCTGGGCTTATGCCCATTATAATTTATTTACATAAATTGAAATAAGAATAAACTGCCGTTAGTCCTAACTGAAAATATTAAATAAATGTAAACAGAAATAAATAATAAAAAAAATGATAAATAATAAGTCTCAGATAATGGTCCGATCCTCATTTTGGCTAATTGCCTCAACGTCCGGGCGGGGCCGGTATCGTTTGCACTTAGCCGGGTCCATTGACCGGTACGGTCGTCACCCAAAAATAAATATCAAATAAATTCCGGAAATCATTTTAAATTCATTTTTAAATTAATTCAGGATTTATGGAAAAATCGGACAGCATCTCCTCTGTTTT
The DNA here is from genome assembly GCA_029216955.1 of Iris pallida. Lineage (NCBI taxonomy): Eukaryota > Viridiplantae > Streptophyta > Magnoliopsida > Asparagales > Iridaceae > Iris > Iris pallida. Next base: position 29,633 of record JANAVB010006104.1, on the reverse strand, counting down.
TGGTCAACCCAAAAACTGGAAAAATGACGTCGATAATTCCTGCAAGTCCCATACCAGGGAAAAATCCACATTTTATATATAAAACATCCACAGCCAATCCACAGAATAATCGGGACGACCTGAAATAATTTCGGAAGTCCGATTCCAAAACCACAAGTCACAGAACGTTCCCGAAATTTTCCGGAAAACTAAAAACACCAAAAACCATTCCCGAAATATTCCGGGAATGCAAAACAACTCACGGGACCTTTTCGAAAGTCCCGAAAAAATACAACGTCGCTAATACCGAATTCCCAAAGGGAACCGGGGACCATTTCATCATCGACAAAAATAGTAAAATAGCGGGACATGGGGGTTATACCTCGGGTTGCTCGGCTAGAGCTCTCAAATGATAAAATAGAAAGAATAGAATAATCCAGCACAGCGACGTTCCGAAATCAGCGACGTCGACGCAATCGTCGAAAATCCAGAGATAGGGCACGGCAGAACCACCCAGGGAAGGCTCACCAAAGAGCAGCGTGCCAGAATATGCAAGAGCAGTTGCCGAGAGAAGCTCGGCGGAGCGCTGGTCGGCCGGGAAGGCGCTAGGGCACGCTGGTCACCGGAGTTGGCGGAGAAAACTCGCGGGAACAGCGCCAAAGAAACGTGCGGTCGCCGGAGTTGGCGACAGGAAGGGGCGCGGGGGCTGGCTTGCGCGGCGGTGTGCGCTGGACGGGGAAACGCCGGGGTCGGCGGAGCTCCGGGAAGAGGGCGCTGCGGTCACCGGACTCGCGGCCAGGGGCGGCGCGAGGGGGAGCGCGGCAGCCGCGGGAAGTCGCGCGGATCGCCGGAGTTGGCGGAGTGGCGGTTGGGGGTTGGTGAGTGAAGTGGGTTTCTGAGAACAGGAGGGGGAGATGAGAGTACGAGAGAGAGAGTAGGGAGAGTTTGCTTTCTCTGTGAAGTGAGAAATGGGAATAGTTGTGGATGAGTTAAAAGGGAGTGGGGGTGTTCACGTTGTGGTGGAGAGCAAAATGAGGGGTAGGCTTTTACCAAAACGTGGGGAGAGTTGGGTGCTGGTCCTTCGGGACCAGCCCAAAGACTGAGTTTCATTTTTTTTTTATAAAGATTAACCAGGTCTAAAAATCGGATTTAGAAAAAGAATGGATTTGGGCTCAGGCCTGGGTCTGGGCTCGGACTCGGGTCTGGGTTTGAATCCAAAAATCCATGTTTATTAATTTTCGAAATAATTTTTAACACTCAGCAATAATATAATAAAAATAATAATAATAATACTAACATTAATTACAAAGAAAAATGGGTTTCACAATCTTCCCTCCTTAGAAAATTTCGTCCTCGAAATTAAAGACAAGTTAGGAGAATCAAACAGGTACGGGTATTGCGCCCGTAACTCAGGTACAACAATACGAATTTCCAAGACAGTCGTGGATGAGACGGTTTAGGGACAAGTTTCATTTATGATATCATCCATGTAGAAATACAAAAGCGAACCCAAGTACACGAGGTTGATCAGACCATCATGCACCGGTCCTGATTAGACAATATTTTAGTGGGTGCACCCAATAAAATATCGTCATGATCAAGCTTGATTAAAGAGATAGCTTGCAAAACTAGGCTAACTTAGCAGCATTAGTCAAGTTTAGAACGAAAAAGATAAGGAATAGGAGTTTAAGTGATGGCTCAAATTCTGATTTTCTTCTCATCTCTGACTTGGCTTGCAACTGGTTTCTCTGGCACTGAAAGGTGGAGTCCAATCTTCATCTCTGAATTATCCAAAGTGTGGCTCGGATTCGGAATATAGCGTCTGAGCTGTGATACGTAGAAGACGTTGCACACTCTCAAGATTAGCTGGTAGAGCTAACCGGTACGCTACTTCCAACTCGTCTTAAAACTTCAAATGGCCTGATGTACCTGGCCTCAATTTTCCAGCTCCGTCAAAACTGATTGTTCCTCTGGTAGGAGAAAAATTTACAGAAATGCTATCTCCTTCTTCAACTTCACCGGTCGACTACTACTACCAACCCAATGCTTCTGTCTGTTTTGGGTAATCCTGAGCTTGTATTCACCTTCTCTACTGCGTCAGTTACCATCTTTGGACCCAGCAGTACTCTTTCTCCTATGTTCCCATGCAAGTGGTGTACGGCAACGACGACCATAAAGAGCTTCAAATAGGGTCATACTAATTCCAGCTTGGTAGTTGTCGTTTGTAAGAAAACTCCACCAAATGCAATTGGTCTTCCCAAGACCTTCCAAATTCCAAGACGCAAAATCTCAATATATCTTCAAGCGTCTGGATTGACCTCTCTGATTGCTCGTCCCGCCGTACTCCATGAATCTGGTAGATGTGCCTCTCGTACAATGCTGCCCACTTCTTAGTGGATAAACCAACTTTGAAGGACATAAAGTGAGCTGACTTAGTTAGTCGGTCCACGACAATCCAAATGGTGTTCTTCCCTCCTTGGAATCAAGGCAATCCTGACACATAGTCCCTCGTTATGTGCTTCTTTTCGGTCCGGAGTGCCCAACGACTGTAGAAGTCCTGCGGGTCTCTGTCGGCTAGCCTTCACTTGTTAACAAATAAAACATCTAACCTCAATTCTGAATACATCCTTCTTCATTCCATACTACCCAACAATAGTACGCATATCTCAATACGTCTTGCTAGGATGTATGGAATACTGGTGCGCTTCTTGCATTAGCTCGTTCCTCAATTCGCCAGATGGTACACCAAGCCTCGTACCATTCTTCAGAGCTCCATTATTGGCGATTTGAGAAACCCTCAAGTGTTCCTGCCACACTTGATCTCTAAGTTTGCAAAGTGTCTCGTCTTGAAACTGAGTCTCCTTGACTTTGTCCATCAGACTCGAGCTCATTTGCAACTTCATCAATACCGAATCAGCATCCAGCTTCTTCCTCCCATTTCCAGGCAGTATAATCTTCAGTCCAAACTTCTCGATGTCTTCTAGCAGGTGCTGGTCCTTGGTTAAGAACTTCGCCATCAGTATCGACCAAGTGCATCAGCGACCACATTAGCCTTACCTGAATGGTACTGCAGGTTGATGTCGAAATCCTTCATCTGCTTCAGCCATCTTCTTAGTCTAACATTCAGCTCTTTCTGAGTGAAGACATATTTCAGACTTTTGTAGTCCGTATATTTTCACTCCCTTTCCATAAAAATCAAGCTTCCATAGCTTCAAAGTAAGGATAATTGCAGCAAATTCCAAATTAGGTGTGGGATAATTCTTCTCATGAGTCTGTAGTTGCCTAGATGTGTAAGCAATTACTTTCCCATGTTGTTGAAGAACGCAACCCAGTCCTTTTTCAGAGGCATTACTGTAAATTGAGAAACCACCGGTTCCTGCGGGTAGCGCAAGGATTGGTGTAGTGGTAAGTCTCTTCTTCAGCTCCTCAATGCCGCCTGACAATCTTTCGTCCAGATGAACCCTTCATTCTTCTAAGTGAACTTCGCCATCGGCTCAGCAATCTTGGCGAAATCCTTCACGAACTTCTGATAGTAGCCAGCCAAGTTCAAGAAACTTCCGAATTGAACTTGGGGTATACCACTTTTCAACAACAGCTATCTTCCATCGAAATTTCTTCTCTTGACAACATGGTCAGAAATCCACCTTGTCAAAGAAAATCCACGTTCAGATAACTTATCATAAAACTTCTTTTTTTCAAAGTTTCCAGAACTTTCCTCAGATATTCTTCATGCTCTTCTTCAGTCTTCGAATATATCAGAATGTTATCTATGGAGAAGATAAACTGATTCAAATACTCATGAAAAACTCTGTTCATGAGATTCATGAACACAGCAGGAGCATTTGTCAGTCCAACGTCATGACCAAGAAAACTACCCATACTTGGTGTTGAATGCTGTCTTGGAAATATCTTCTTCCTGACTTTGATTTGATGGTAGTCAGATCTTAAATCAAACTTCGAAACACCCTAACTCCACACAAACAGATCAAACAGATCCTCGATCCGGGCAGAGGGTATTTGTTCTTTAGTGTCTGGTAATCGATGCACATCCGTTGTTCCATCCTTCTTGGGCAAAAACAAGATAGGTGTTCCCTAAGGTGAAGTTCCATCTTGGATAAATCCTAGAGCCTTCATTGATCTGGTCCTTCATCTTCGTGGTCTCCTTCTGGTTGACTCTGTAACATAGGAAAAGAGCCGGGGACTAGGTCAATGGTGAATCCTATGTCTAGATCTGGGATAATCCGGGAAGACTATCAGGAAAAATCATCTGCCATAAAGGTGTAACTAAGAATTTTATTCATTTGGAGAATTACAGCAAAAACTCTTATGATTGATCTAAGGACATCATGTTACAACAATAGACAATGCTATTCAGCAGTCCTAGGTATTAATCCTCATGGCTCTGGCTCTTGCATGAGCAGTCTCCAACTGCTCTTCTATGAACCTCGAGTCTGCATCATGCCTTATAGTAGGAGGCAGGGTCTGCTGGATAGGAAGAGAGTCCCTAGGTTGTGGCCTAACAGGTGTTGCTGGAATAGGTGTTCTGGTATGATGGAAAGATAAGAGGCAATCCTTTACCCGATGTTCAGCGGATCCATATGCCAAACATTGTCCATCTCTTGCGGCAACTAACGGCCTGATGACCAGGTCTCTTGCAGTAGTTACAAGCTCATAGCTTCTTATGACAAGGCTGCCGGAAAGTAGAGTACTTGATGGGACCCAAATATCTTCTAGATTCAGGGGTATCCTTCCTAGGACAAGGTTCTGCTCCAACTTGGTTGGAGATAACTAAGGCTACATCATTGACGTTCTTCATGTCTTCTCTCGTGGTATTCTTCTGTTCCTGCTGGGCTTCATCTTGAGCTTTTTGGAACTCCAGGATTTCTTGAAATAGGGCAACCATTTGGAAGGTGTTTGCTGGTACTGGTGGAGCAACAAAAATGGATACTCCACCAAGGAAATGCAACTTAGTTGAGATGAGGTAGGAATCGCCAGTATAGTGAAAACTTCACTGGATGCATTATGGGGACGGTCAGTCAGCCGCGAGAGAATAAACTCTGGGCTTGGTTGAGGAGATGGGGTATGATCCGGAGATGACACCTCATCGCCAGCAGGATTTGGTCTTGTCAATGGTCATAATCTGGAAGGTTTAGGGTACAAACATAAGCAAGGTATCCTACCAGTCTATAATCAATCGAAAATATTTATTTATATATAAATCAGACCTATGTTGTGACAAATCAATGTTCTAGTGTTCTAATTGTTTCTAGGTATGTTTTCCTAAGTTGTCGTGTGACCTGCATGGGCCACCACTAAAAACATGTCACGACCCGATCCCAAACAATTAGGTCGAACCGGATCATGCCCAGCCTGCACCGTTGTTGAGACGGCGGCAGTAAGCTGTTCCATTAATTAGCAGGTAACCACAACAACATCTGTATTTGTCACAACTCAAAATTCGGAAATTTAAAACTTTATTGATCTTTTACAATGAAGTAAAAGCTACAACTTAAACCATTATCCACATACATCAAGAAGAAGAGAAAACTCTAGGTACACAGCTCATCAGTCTCGAAATCCTCGTCTTCTAGTTGGGACCTCGGGAAATATCGCGGAACAAAGCCTCATCAGTGATACCTAAAATGTTGGGTCTCCAGTCAGGAGGGAGCAAAGTACAATTCATGCTAATTTTAAACAGTTAAATAAGAAATAGGATCATGCAGTTCTAAACAGTTTTAAAACAGGTTTGTTACAGTATAAAACAGTGATTTGAACAGGTAATGACATATGACCGGCTTGGGTTTGTTACAGGAGGGTACAGCTTATCCCCGTGTGTATGAGGGGTAAGCCAATAGTTACAATAGTTACAGTAGTTTGGATGTGGTCATACTCATTACACTATTCCCCCAGTCCCCAATGGTTACAGTAGTTACAGTACAGTACTCTCGGAGAGAGTTTCGTGTTTGCATCGTGGTTTAGACATGCAGTAAAACGATTAAATAAATAACTGTAAACTAACATAAACTATACTTGCCTCAGGAAAATGACAGGAGAGATGGATGACTCCGAGATGGGAAGCTTAGAGTTGTCCTCGAATTCCTACATTCGAGAGATAGACTCAGCTTTCAGGTTAACCAACTTAGCTATGCTAGTTGTAATCTCTATTTGCGTCCTAGTCCAATTTTAGTTATTTAATTAACTAACACAGAAAAACGCGTTTATTAAGTGCGCTGATTTAATACGAGAAAAAATATCATTTTAACTTTGAATTCGGGGAAACAACGTCGCTACCAGATTAGTTTAGGAAAACTTGGTATTTTCTATAAATATGAAACTAATTTTCTTGTTTAGTGAGAAATACGTGATTTTTAATTATTAATAAACTGGTAAATTTTAAGTGAGAAAATATTAATTAATTTTATACGAAAAATATTTTTTAATCATTTTAATCGTTAAATACGCAAACTCGAAAAACCGAAAAATGCAGGAAATCTAAGCTATTACAGTCACAGACTAGCCAGCTGGGCTTATGCCCATTACAATTTATTTACATAAATTGAAATAAGAATAAACTGCCGTTAGTCCTAACTGAAAATATTAAAATAAATGTAAACAGAAATAAATAATAAAAAAAATGATAAATCATAAGTCTCAGATAATGGTCCGATCCTCATTTTGGCTAATTGCCTCAACGTCCGGGCGGGGCCGGTATCGTTTGCACTTAGCCGGGTCCATTGACCGGTACGGTCGTCACCCAAAAATAAATATCAAATAAATTCCGAAAATCATTTTAAATTCATTTTTAAATTAATTCAGGATTTATGGAAAAATCGGACAGCATCTCCTCTGTTTTTGGTCAACCCAAAACTGGAAAAATGACGCCGATAATTCCTGCAAGTCCCAAACCAGGGAAAAACCCACATTTTATATATATAAAACATCCACAGCCAATCCACAGAATAATCGGGACGACCCGAAATAATTTCGGAAGTCCGATTCCAAAACCACAAGTCACAGAACGTTCCCGAAAATTTTCGGAAAACTAAAACACACCAAAAACCATTCCCGAAATATTCCGGGAATGCAAAACAACTCACGGGACCTTTTCGAAAGTCCCGAAAAAATACAACGTCGCTAATACCGAATTCCCAAGGGAACCGGGACCATTTCATCATCGACAAAAATAGTAAAATAGCGGGACAGGGGGGGTTATACCTCGGGTTGCTCGGCTAGAGCTCTCAGATGATAAATAGAAAGAATAGAATAATCCAGCACAGCGACATTCCGAAATCAGCGCTGGAAATCAGCGACGTCGACGCAATCGTCGAAAATCCAGAGATAGGGCACGGCAGAACCAACCAGGGAAGGCTCACCAAAGAGCAGCGTGCCAAAATATGCAAGAGCAGTTGCCGAGAGAAGCTCGGCGGAGCGCTGGTCGGTCGGGAAGGCGCTAGGGCACGCTGGTCACCGGAGTTGGCAGAGAAAACTCGCGGGAACAGCGCCAAAGAAACGCGCGGTCGCCGGAGTTGGCGACAGGAAGGGGCGCGCGGGGCTGGCTTGGCCGCGCGGGGTGCGCGCTGGACGGGGAAACGCCGGGGTCGGCGGAGCTCCGGGAAGAGGGCGCTGCGGTCGCCGGACTCGCGGCCAGGGGCGGCACGAGGGGGAGCACGGCAGCCGCGGGAAGTCGCGCGGATCGCCGGAGTTGGCGGAGTGGCGGTTGGGGGTTGGTGAGTGAAGTGGGTTTCTGAGAACAGAGAGGGAGAGATGAGAGTACGAGAGAGAGAGTAGGGAGAGTTTGCTTTCTCTGTGAAGTGAGAAATGGGAATAGTTGTGGATGAGTTAAAAGGGAGTGGGGGTGTTCACGTGTGTGGTGGAGAGCAAAATGAGGGGTAGGCTTTTACCAAAACGTGGGGAGAGTTGGGTGCTGGTCCTTCGGGACCAGCCCAAAGACTGAGTTTCATTTTTTTTTTTTATAAAGATTAACCAGGTCTAAAAATCGGATTTGGAAAAAGAATGGATTTGGGCTCAGGCCTGGGTCTGGGCTCGGACTCGGGTCTGGGTTTGAATCCAAAAATCCATGTTTATTATTTTTGAAATAATTTTTAACACTCAGCAATAATTATAATAAAAATAATATAATAATACTAATATTAATTACAAAGAAAAATGGGTTTCACAACGTCCCCCATCACGTCTCTGCGGTGGTGCCGGGCCTCTGCCACCACCAGCACCACGTCCGCCCTCACGCCGAGGACGAGTTTTCCACCACTCTGGATAGCCAATCTTGGCAAAGCAAGTTGCAACATCATGACATGTTTTCTTGCAATGAGTACAGATCATACCTGATTTGTCCCTGGAATCTGAGGTTCTACTATTAGAAGTAGTAGAAATACGAGGTGAAGTCTTGATAGCCAGCGCCATCACCTCCTCAGTAGCGGATTGGATCTGAGATTTTCGCATATCCTCCTCCTCACGGACTGCCTGGTATGCCCGATCTAAACTTGGCTGAGGATCCTAAGCCAGAAGATTAGATTGGGTATGACCATACAACTCAGCATTCAACCCATGCATAAAGTCCTGAAAGTGGTCTTCATCCCTCATAGCCTGTAGCTTTGCAGCAAGTTCACCACAGGTACAAGTAGGCAATGGGAAATAAGCAGCTTGTTCATCCCACAAAGACTGCAAATTTTCAAAGTAGGTTTCCACAGACATCGACGCCGTTTGTTTGCACTCGGCCAAAGCCACCTTAATTTGTTGCTTCCGAGTGCCATTGCTAACAACAAATCTTTTTTCCAACAAGTTCCACAATGGATAAACCTCCTCAAAGTAAGGCAAAGATTTCTTCAGAGACGGATCAATGGTATTAAGAACCCATTGAACAAATAGTGCTTGCACACATCTCCAATCAAGCAATTTACTAGCATCATTAACAGGTTTGATTTCAGTACCTTCCAGAAAGGTGATCTTTCGCCTAGAGATCAGGGAGAGACGTATCGACCGAGACCACTCAGCATAGTTCGGTCCACGGAAAACAATAGGAGTAATGATATTTCCTGGTTGATCAGCAGAACTCAGAAAAATATGGATCCTTCGGATTAGGATAATTGGGGTTGTGTGCACCACCACCCCCAGTCGCGATGGAGTAGCTGGACGCAACATCATCAGCCATCGCCAAAGTCGGGTGTACAAAATAAAGTACAACTCTGACGGATCGGTCGAACGAGCGGCAAATCGGCCGCTGATGTACGGGGTCGGCGACAAATCGGCCGTTATCGGGGCGCCGGATCTGGCGCGTAGGGGTCTGGGACGGTGGCGGGGTCAGGCGCAGGATTGTCGCGGGATCGGCCGCGTACTGTCAGGCAGTAAGGCTGGCGCGTACGACGGCGGATCGGTGGATCGGCGCGGGAGCGGGCCGGGCGGAGTACGGGGATTTGAAGAGAAAGTTCCTTCCTTTAATCAGAAAGTTCCTTCCTTTAATCAGAAAATATGGATCCCTTTAATCAGAAAATATGGATCACCAAGAACAGAAAGTTCCTTCCTTTAATCAGCAACTGCTTCCAGTCCCTATGTGAGGAGTACGGGGATTTGGAGAGGAAGGGGACGAGGTGGTTCCTGGCGTCGCGTGCGGCCTTGTCCTTGATGGGCTATCCCAAGTTGGGATTTTTAAACGAGACCGTAGAGAAATGCTCGGTTTTGGTGGCAGATGCAGTCGAGCTCGGGCGCCGGGATCAGTCGGGCTCGGGCGCCCGGATCAGTCAGGCGCTGTCCGCAGTCGGCTACGGTCGGCGAGGGAGGGGGCGTCAGGCGCGGGAGCGGACGTCGGCCGCGTTCGGCGCCGGATCGATCAGGATTTTTTTCGGAAGATGGCGGCTAGAATTTTTCGGGAGGCTCTGATACCATGTAGAAAATAATAATGCCTTGTTCTCATTGCTAGGGTTTGTTACAATATATATAGTGTCTACATTTGGGCTTATGGGTTATGGGCCATATTTACATTACAAATATAATCTAACAATCTAACATGATGTAAGGTGAATGTGACTAACAAAACTCTGCACTTCGGAGCACGGTCTTCTGTTAGGCCGACGAAAGCCTCTTGGCTATACTCTATTGTCCGCCAATGATGGTCTCATCCGAAATGATACAAGTCCATACATTATCTTGGTTAACTACCAAGACTCCCCCTTGGAGAGTATCCTCAATTAGATGAGTTTATGAAAAGAGTTTTTGAACTGTATAGGTTGACAAGTTTGGTGTGGCTAGGTCCTATGGACCTCCAACTCTGCAATGATCGTGGATTAGCCACGACTAGGAGAAAATCGAAGAATGACTAAACAACCTTTCAACATTATCCTGCACCAAAGGAAACCGAGAAGAGCGACAAAGTACTCACGACATTTAGCTGCAATGCCAGGATAACCCAGGATCAGAACAGTGCATACGTGCATTCCCAACATATTAACTTCTGCACAATCCATCAAGGATTTCAGCCAGAATCACTATACAAAAGCCCACAAAAAACATACAAGCAGCAGAACCTCCGCAGTAACCCTATCAGCATGCACGGTTATGCCCTATATATATATATATACACGTATACAAGCAAGACCAAGTTTTAAGTCGATGCTCCTTCGGGATTTGGTGCCTTACGGATAATCCGCACTAGAAACATAGGCTGCTCTGACTCGTCAGGGGATGATTCAATCTCACAGGTATCACCTTGCTGAAGGTTGTTTTTTGTAGCAAACTCTTCCCAGCCAGCAATGAAGCCTCTGAAGCAGATGCTCTCATGGTAGAGGACAGGCCAGACTTGCATAGATGGATCCCGAAGCACAACCACCCTCCTTTCATGCCTCTTCTTCAATAATAGTCGAGCAGGTAATCGCTCAGGTAACAGCTGCAGGTGTGGTCAAACATATATAACAATGACTTAAACCAGGGGCGGAGCTACAATTCGACACTGATGAGGAATCATACACTAATTATAATTTGGATTAAAAAAAATAATGCTAGAGAATAGTTTAACTGTCTTCTCTATCGAATATGGTCAGAAACCGGACTTTTGCCTTTGATGGCAAACCAAAGCACGGGCAAGATTTAATAAAATAGAAAAACTGACAAATCTATTGAGTTTACCGTCCAAGCCAACAATCTAAAAGACCCTTTCTTCTGTTGAAAGTGGATATTACATTGTGACACATTGACATAAAAGAATTATTAGGCCTTTTCCCCCCAATATTTATCGAATGTGAATTGACATTAACCTTAGTTGGAAATGAAAAATACATAAAGCAATAAATGCATAAAATAAAAATAAGACGAGAGCGGGAAAAAGAGAAACTAAAGCATCTGAAAACAGAGGCTAGGGCTTCGACAACGAAATTTTTTGGAAGAAAACTGAAGAAACTATTTTATGAACTCTGAAACCAAAAAAAAAAAAAAATCCAAAAATAACCCGTAGAAAGTCGGGGGCTTTGCAAACAAAGAAATTCCAAAAGGTCAAAATGGAGCTGGAACTTCACAACTAAGTAAATCCTTTACGAAATATCGAAAGTAGGCATGGGCTCTGAAAATGAAATATCTCGAAACAAAAGATGCAAAATAGTTGGGACACGAAAATAAGGAAATCCCGAAACAAAATATTCTAAGGACGATGCTTTCTAGGAAAAGAAATCCAGGAGAAACTATAGAAAGTAAGTTGGGACTCCTAAAACGAGAAATCTAGATAGAAAATATGTGAAGTATGTGAGGGTGGGGTCTGTAGTAAAAAAAATCATGGAAGAAATTATCCAACATAGGTTGGGGCTCTGAAAAAGCGAGAAACTTCAAAAAAATCATCAAAAGAAAACCGAATTCACAGAAGAAATTCCGCAATAAAACAAAGACAAAGCCGTGACTTCGCTTCCGAAGAAATCCCAAAAATATTGTTTCAAGTAGCTAAGAGATGCAGCCATAGACATGACAAAGAAGATGTAGCCATCTAGTATCAAAATCGTGCACAAGAGGGCAGAACACCAGAAACTAAACACTGAGAGGAAGGCACATTCCGAAAAGTCCAAGCGGCGAACAATATCGTACACACCGAACAGAACCCAATGGTACAGGCAACACAGTTGTGTGGAGTGTTAACGACAACAACGAGATGGGATGACAAAGAGGTTTGGTGGCAACTTCGAGATGGTGGACGGCGTCTATGGTTTAAAAGGGGGAAGAGGACAAGTCCTATGAAGAAAACCTAAGACTATGATACCATGTTGAAATTAAAGACTACATTGTGATTACAATGACATAATATTCTTATCACGACACTTAGCCAACATTAGACTACTAATCATGTGAAATGACAGTAAATGGGAAATACATAACATTAAAAAATAACTGCATAAAATGAAGATAGACTACTAATCATGTGAAATGACAGTAAATGGGAAATACATAACATTAAAAAATAACTGCATAAAATGAAGATAACTAATCTACTATTCAACGTTTTCATCAGCTTGCAAATAAATACCCAAAACAACAATTCTAAAGAAATGGAAGGAATAATAAGATTGGTTAGTGCCCACATGGAATGTATAGTTGAAGGACATATATAAGAAGGCTAATAACAAAAACAAAGCCTTTATTCTGCTGGTATATTTGGTATTAGAATAAGTATATTGGAATGTCCTGTTGGTATATTTTGTATGTCAGAATATACCACAGGATATTCCACAGAGGATTAAATGTAATGAGGAGGATTGTAAGGCTATATATAGCCAAGAGACTATCAATAAAAAATTATCACAAATATTCAACATGGTATCAGAGCTACAAAAATCCTAGCCGTCGTCACCTTTCCCAAACCCTAACCCTAGTCATTACCGCCATCGCCATCCACACCACCACAGCTACCGCCGCCACCGCCGCCACCAGCCGCAGCATGGCCGTACGCCGACCACCTCACGCGCGAGCTGGCCGCTGCTCCGCGGGCACCTCCGCCGCATGCATACGACTGTTGCCGTTGCTGCTGCTCGCGACAGCCGCTGCTCAGAGACACCCGCCCGACGACGCCCACTCACCTGTCAGTCGGCCCACCGGCCATTGAATTAAAAAGCGCGCATAGGCACTAGGCGCAGGGACAGCGCCTAAGAACAAGCCAGGCGCACCACCTTAAAAAAGCGCGCGCCTAGTGTAGAAAGGCGCAGGGTCCAGGCGCTCAACAAGGCGCGCCTAGACGTAAAGTTACTTATATATATATATATATATATATATTTTCAAACCTTCTATATACATGTTATATAGTTTATGGGCTTTATTGGAAAGTATAGAAATTATTGTCATTAATATTATTGTGGGTTTTAGATTGTTTTCTAAATTAGAATGTACTTCTATATTCAAAGGCTTATATATATGTGGTTTGTATATTATATGTATATAGTTTGGGTTATTTATATCTAATGGGCTTATATATATATATATATATATATATATATATATATATATATATATATATAAAGAATAATTTTGTGCTTATAATTTGTGATATTTTCAAGAAATTTGGACTTCTATGTAGCTAAATTTTTAAATGTAGATATTTTTTACATATAAAAAAAGTGTGCCTAGCTTTCAAAAGGCGCGCCTTAAGCCTTGCGCCTCAGTCTCCATGAACCTTTGCGCCTTTCGCCTTTTAAAACTATGCTACTAGTCCCAGCACCACGAAGCCACGGTTTCCGAAGTCTTCCACGGGATCGTTTCGGACGTTGAAGAGACATGATCGGATATAGGAGAGGACGACGAGCGTGAATCGTGGAACGGGTGTAAGGTGATCGGAGAAGAGTATCGATGGAGGAGATCATCAAGAAGCTGGACCATGCGGAGGTTGCAACGTTGATGAAGCTGATGAAACTGTCGGCTGGTGAGAGCGCGACAGGAACATCGACGAAGTTGGAGCTTCCCTCCATCGATCTGAAGCTTGATGGACCAGCTACATACCTGAGTTGGTCACGGCGGATGAGGAGAATCCTTGTAGGAAAGAACCTGGAGAATTTTCTGTCAGGAGAGAGAGCCGGACGAGGGCTCGGCAGGACGCGACGAGTGAAAGTCCACTCATATAGTGATCTACATTTGGCTTCTCAATTCTTTAGGGTGTGTTTGGTAGGAGGAAAAAGTGGGAGGAAGAAAAATAGAGGAGGGAAAATTGAAAAAAAAGATTCATTTTCTCTTGTTTGGTATGGAAGAAAAATAGGAAGGAAGGAAAAGTGGAGGGATTACTTTTCCCTCGTAACCTAAGAAATCCAATCCCCCCAAAAGTGGGAGGAAAAGTGGAAGAAAAAGTGGAGGCTTGTATTAATTAACAATTATACCCCCATATGAATGTATTATTTAAAAATTATTTATGAAGTTAAATGGTAAATAAGTGTTTTTAGTTGAGGGTAGAATTGGTAAACCCTATATTTTTTACTTTCCTTCCTTCCACTTTTTCTTTCATACCAAACAAAGAAAAATGCATCTCTTATCTTTTCCATCCTTGCTACCAAACACAAAGGAAATGATCTTTCCTTTCCATATGGAAGGAAAATGAATCCTTATATTTTTCCTTCCTTCCACTTTTCCATCACTCCTACCAAACACATCCTTAGTCCAGTCGATCGCCGCCACAGTGGATGGCACCGAGATGGTGAAGGACGTGTGGAAGAAATTGAAGAGGACGTGTAGGGAACAACTTACGAATTTTCCAGATCGAGGAGGAGATCGACGACACCGTACAGGGAGAGAAGACGGTGCATGAGTATGCCACGGAGTTGGAGCGTCTGTGGTTGGATTACGATCACTCCTCAGATCAGACGAGCTGGGGGGACCCGAAGTGTAAGGAGAGACGGGTATGTCTGCAGGAGAGGACGATGAAGTTCCTTAAAGGGCTGGCTGTAGTGTTTGCTCAAAGGACAACACTACTTCTAGCCCAACCAAAGATCCCCACTCTTGAGGAGGCTATCTCGGCCATGATCCAGGAGGAGACTAGCATCAAGCTGCAAGCAGGGACAGGTGGTCCTCCTGAAGTAAAGTCAGTACTGACGGCTACCAGTTGGAGCGACACAAGACCTAAGGGAGGGCCCCGGCAGCACAACCGACAGTACTACAACTATGGAAAGATGGGACATTATCGGTATGCTTGAACCAAACCACCTAAGGAGGGAGATCCAGGTGGTGGACGTGGACAGTTCGATGGACGCGAACATTTTAAGGACGTGGCTGTGTTCATGGGGGTC
Source organism: Iris pallida (assembly GCA_029216955.1). NCBI lineage: Eukaryota > Viridiplantae > Streptophyta > Magnoliopsida > Asparagales > Iridaceae > Iris > Iris pallida. Next base: position 14,403 of record JANAVB010006104.1, on the reverse strand, counting down.
GACGGGGTGGTCGAGGAGGTTATCGGACGAACCTGCTGGTAGCAGAAGGGGATGAGGGAGCTGGCGGTACCTTTACTGAGGAGGATCAAGCACTGTTGGACATGCTAGAGGCACTCAGGAGGAAGCAGAGAGCGTCAAATGATGGAGACATGATGAGTGGAATCGAGGAGACGTCCACCTCATTCTTCGCTGGAGACAACACCGCTATGTATGCCCATCCATCAGAAGGTACTGACGACTCACTCGCCCTTGCACCTATATCTTCCCTTAAATTGTCAGACTGGATTATCGACTCGGAGGTCTCTCGGCATGTGACGGAGAATGTTAGTGAGTTCTCCTCCTACACTCACCTAGCATCGGCAGACAATATTCAAACAACTGATGGTACTTTCCAGCCAGTGATCGGTAAGGGTATTGTAAATTGTACATGTTTAGTAAAATTATTCAATGTTTTGCATGCTCCATCTTTTTCAGTCAGTCTTTTGTCCATCAGTTCTATAATCCTCCAACTAAATGCATTGTCTCTTTTGATATTCCTAAGGTGATCTTCCAGGAGAAAGAGACGGGACGAAAACTTGGGAGTGGCACTTGGCATGAGGGACTGTGGTACATGGATCGAGAAGGGCTGGATTCAGCATTGGTGTCTATGGCAGAGAAGGTAGGAATGAGAGGGCTGAAGATGAGTGACGATGATACATTAATACTCCACCACAAGAGGTTGGGACACTCCTCTCTTGCTACTTAAGTAAATTGTATCCAGCTATTCATGAGAAAACAAATAAGGAGAAACTAGTATATGATGCATGTGATTTAGGCAAACTTACTAGGAGCTCATATGTTAGTACGGGTCATAAGAGCTCGTCTACTTTTAATGTAATACATTCTGATGTTTGGGGGTCATGCATCATTACTACTATGAATGGTTACAAGTATTTTGTTTCCTTCATTGATTGTTCTTCTCATGTCACTTGGCTGTATTTGATGAAGAATAAGAGTGATATCTATATGTTTTCGAGACTTTCATAAACATGTCTAGACTCAGTACAAGGCAATAGTGAAGGTACTGAGGTCTGACAGTGGGACAGAGTATACCAACATAGCACTTGCGGCATACTTGTCAACCCAAGGGATACAACATCAGACCACCTATGCATACACACCAGCACAAAATGGAGTAGCAGAAAGGAAGAACAAACACCTTCTGGAGGTGGCAAGAAGCATGATGATCGATATGAATGTCCCACAGAATCTGTGAGGGCATGCAGTATTGACAACAACTCAACTAATCAATAGGATGCCTTCGAAGGTACTGGGATAGAAGTCTCCATGTGAAATATTAAAAGGAAATAATAGTAGGATACTCCCACTGAAGGTGTTTGGCTGCATGTGTTTTGTGAAGGACAACAGACCGTCAGTTGAAAATTTTGATCCTAGAGCAGCCAAGTGCATCTTCGTGGGCTACTCGGCGACTCAGAAGGGGTATGTATGCTGGAGCCCACTAGAGAAGAAGTTTGTGAGCATGGATGTTCATTTCAGAGAGCATGAACCATACTACCGTCAGGAGGAAACCTCAAACTCACCTGATACTGCGAGTATGAGGCGAGAGGGGGAGATTGGTGAAGGCCTGGTAACCGATTTAGAAGAATGGCATGGAGGCGCGGTTGAGGAAGAACATGAAGGTGAAGAGGAACAGAGGGAGGAGATGACAAGTATTAGGCCCACGACTCAGAGGGAGATACTTATCTACAGCATGAGAGGGAAGTAAACTACAGGACCAGTACCTACAGTGTCAATGCCAAGTTCCTTGCATGCGTCCGTCTCGACTCCTGAAACACCTACACCACCACCAGATTCCCCTTCAGGTGATATCATTCTTCCTACTCCTCCCACAGCTACTCCTCCCACACCATTATCAGTACGGAGGACCACTCTCAGCAATGTAGGAAATTCTCTTGATAGATATGGTTGGGACCTTGCTCAGTTTGTTTCATATGATCATATCTCCTCTTCTCATGGAGCATTCATTGCGTCTTTGGATAGTATTACTGTAACTAACAATTGGCAGGTTGTCAAAAACGATCCAAAGTGGAAAGCGGCGATGCACGAGTTGGGAGCTCTTGAAAAGAACCACACTTGGGAGCTGGTAAAACTGCCAGAAGGGAAGAGAGCAGTCGGATGCAAGTGGATCTTTACTGTGAAGCAGAACCCAGATTGGCATGTTGAGCGCTACAAAGCTCGACTGGTGACAAAAGGAGACAGTCAGACGTATGAGATTGACTATGACGAGACCTTTGCACCAGTGACGAAAATGAGCACTGTCAGGACCATAATTTCTCTGGCAGCGAATGGTGGATGGAAGCTACACCAACTGGATGTGAAGAATGCATTTCATCATGGAGATCTAGTGGAGGAGGTGCACATGGAGATACCACCAGGATTCATTCGACACCAATCAGACAGTAGACAAATTCTGCAGGTTGAAGAAGTCCCTTTATGGACTGAAGCAGTCTACTCGAACGTGGTTTGACAGATTCAGGAGGACGATGATAGGAATGGGATATCGGCAGATCAATGCTAATCATACTGTGTTCTTCCGTCGGAGTGGAGGCCATATCACCATGCTTGCGATGTATGTGGACGATATGATTATCACATGAGATGATGAGCAGGAGATTACCGACTCAAGGGGCAGAGGGGATTGTTCTTTCTCAAAGGAAGTATGCGCTGGACCTTCTCACAAAGACAGGGATGTTGGGATGCAAACTTGCAGCGACGCCGATCGATCAGAGGTTCAAGCTGAGCGCTGAGGCTGGAGAACCAGTTGACCGGAACAGATACCAGAGACTGGTGGGCAAGTTGATCTATTTGAGCCATATACGCCCTGATATCTGCTTTGCAGTGAGTGTGGTGAGCCACTACATGCATGACCCATGGAAGGGTTATATAGACGCAGTGTACCAGATTCTGAGATACTTGAAGGGTGCCCCCGGAAGGGACTGATATTCAGGAAGAATAATCACATAGGCATCGAGGGCTTCTGTGATTCTGACTTGGCTAGCTTTACTGATGACAGGAGATCTACCTCGGGATACTGCATATTTGTAGGAGGCAACTTGGTCTCTTAGAGGAGTAAGAAACAGTCAGTGGTAGCCAGATCGACAGTTGACCGGAACAGATACCAGAGACTGGTGGGCAAGTTGATCTATTTGAGCCACATACGCCCTGATATCTGCTTTGCAGTGAGTGTGGTGAGCCACTACATGCATGACCCATGGAAGGGTTATATAGACGCAGTGTACCAGATTCTGAGATACTTGAAGGGTGCCCCCGGAAGGGACTGATATGCAGGAAGAATAATCACGTAGGCATCGAGGGCTTCTGTGATTCTGACTTGGCTAGCTGTACTGATGACAGGAGATCTACCTCGGGATACTGCATATTTGTAGGAGGCAACTTGGTCTCTTGGAGGAGTAAGAAACAGTCAGTGGTAGCCAGATCGACAGCTGAAACGGAGTACAGAGCTATAGCCTTAGAAGTTGCAGAGCTACTATGGTTAAAGAATATGTTAGTGGAGTTGAAGCTGGACCAAGGAGCCAAGATGAAGTTATGGTGTGACAACGAGTCAGCTATTAGTATCGCCAACAATCCAGTACAGCATGACATGACCAAACACATCGAGATCGATAGGTTCTTCATCAAGGAGAAGTTGGATAGTGGACTACTGGAGCTAGGCCACGTTCCAACCAATGATCAGGTAGCAGACGAACTGACCGAAAAACTTAGCTCTGTGAGCATGATTAGAGGATGTGACAAGATGGACTTAGTGAATATCTTTCGCCCACCTTGAGGGGGAGTGTTGGTATATTTTGTATTAGAATAAATATATTGAAATATCTTGTTGGTATATTTGGTATGTCAGAATATACCACAGGATATTCCACAGAGGATTTAATGTAATAAGGAGGATTGTAAGGCTATATATAGCCAAGAGACTATCAATAAAAAAATATCACAAATATTCAACATATTCTCAATATTTGGGGTTGGTACATAAATCCTTTCACTTTGACAGGGAAATATCCTCTAAAGAAACAATCAAAAGATCTAAGAGTTAGGATCTACATGATTACCAATCGAATTTTTTCCATTTAAGTTGCCTCATAAATAACTTTACAAACAATTCCAAAAAGGGAAACTAAGTAAAAATATAAATAGGCCAATGATCTAGGGAATTGGTGAATTATGGATTATTGGTATTTGGAACGCGGTGTGACCTGAATCGGAGTTGGTCCATGAGATGCGATATTAAATTGGGCCCATATGCCTTAAAAGAGAATTCTTATGTAAGGCATGAACCACATCCAATTATCTATACCTCATGATCCCACCTCCTACCCGATGTGGGACTAAATTACCAACTCTATTGTCACTCCCTTTTTGAGCGCTCAACCGGAAACGAAATACAATACAACAATTTCCACCTTAGCTCGTTTCCGCTAGTTGAATAACCTTAGCATCCTTGTTATATTTGTCCGTTTCCGCTAGCCAAACAACATTAGCACGCCTGCTTACCTTTTGTTCGTTTTCATCAGCCAAACAACCTTAGCACTCCTGCTACCTTTTTCTTCGTTCCCGCCAGCCGAGCACCCAGGAGTTCTAATATATTGTCATCTCAATCCGTTCGACCACAGAACCAAACCGACACGTTCATCCACACCACTATTGTTTGCCAACCACAAGGTCTTGCTCCACCTTGGGCTCGTCAAACCCACCTTTAAAGCCAATCCGTGTAGTTGCATATGCTCCTAAATCCACCTTGAGAAGAGAGCCCGTATATTCGTATATACGTATGAACGTTCAGGACCATCTGTTCGAACCAATTAGAGCCGTCCAAACCAGTCCCGCAACCATGGGCTCTGATACTACTTGTTGGGAACGCAGTGTGACCTGAACCGAAGTTGGCTCATGAGGTGCGATATTGAAGTGGGCACATATGACGTAAAAGAGAATTCTCCTGTAAGGCCTGAACCAATTCTAATTATCTATACCACATGATCACCTCTTACCCGATGTGGGACTTAATTACCAACTCCATTGTCATCCCCTTTTTGAGGGCTCAACCGAAAACGAAATACAATCCAACAATTGGACCTCTAGGAGAACCTCCTCTCTTTTTTGTGAGTCATTGCTTGTTGCTTGTTGAATATAAACATAGCCTAAAAAGCCATCCATAAGCCGAGTCCCAAAGCGGGGAATAAATATCAACTTATTTACCAGTATGTCATTCTCGTGAATCCATAAATGTATCCTCATGTTATTCCCGAGGCTCAAGACAGAATAACAGCCAAAAACCAAGATATAATGCAAACGAGTTTTGCTTCTCTATTTCTGAGTTTTAGGACTTTGAAGATTTGGCAAACAAAGTTGCTCTCCAAAGAACTTGAAGCCACTATGAATTTCTTGATTACAATTCTGTTACAAACCGACAGAATTCCTTCACGTTCTTTCTTGCAATCGCAGTTGCAAACAGGCAGAGCAGATTACAATATGCAAAACGCTAAAAGGAAAGAAAGAAGAAAACTCTTGCTGGGGCGATGAAAATCACCATTGCTCAAAGCAAGATTCGCCCCACACGAACTGCTCCCAGGAACCAGCAAGTTCTCGTAGAACTTCTGAAACGCTCGCCATCACCTCTTTTCTGGACTCCAATGGCAGCAGCCCAGGAACCAGCAAGTTCTTGTAGAACTTCTGGAATGCTCGCCATCACCTCCTTTCTGGACTCGTACGAACCCTTCTGGACTCCAATGGCAGCAGCAACAATTCTCTCTTCGTCTCTCTTATTTCGAAGTAAGTTCTCAAAGAGGCACGAAGAGAGTATTTATAGTCGAGTGGAAACCCTAACCCTAATCCTGGCCAAACTGATTACAGAAAGATAGCACTAATTTGAATTCAAATCCTACAAAAATAGGATCTCAATATTAATCATATCTTTCCATAACCGTTCAAATCCCACAATCAGCGGCAATCATGCGCCAACCACGCTGTATGCACATATGCGCCACAGTAGCATAGTCGTAGCTGCTCCTGCGCGCATATGCGAGCAGCGTCACAGCTTATGCGCGCATACACGTAAACGTGCATACGCTCATAGCCGTACATAGCCTATGCAACGACGCATGCACACCTACGCGCATAGCAGCACATAGCCCGCTCCTACGCCCACGCCTGCGCATGTGCTCGCTCATGCGCCTATACATGCGCCCGCGCATGCATCCGGTCATGCGACTCGTGCATGAAATGAGCGCACAAGCGCCATGCGACGATGCTGACGTGCTAAGTGCAAAGTGTGCCATAAAAGCGCTATTATGCGCCCTAGAGCCCGAGTCCGAGTCGCTTAGCTCCTAATGGACATGGGAAATGACAAAAAGCATAAATGCTTTCTTTGAGGAGTTGATCATTTTTCCTCTTAGGAAAAACCCCTACATGACACCCATGTGCTCCACCACACACCATGTGCACACCTCAACACAAGCAAAGCATTATATTGAGATACTCACCATTTGGTGTAGCCAATGTGGAACTATTTTTCCTAGTCTAAAGGAAACACCACCAACAATCGCCCACATATCTTAATATACGGGTTGAGCTTTCCCCACAGTGACTGCCCATCATGCATTAGGATAGATGTCGCTTCGACTTGAATTTTCTCGCATGGGTCAAACAGTATGATACAAGAATGAACCAAGCCTTGAATTCTGCACCATAGCTGCAATTCTTTCCACTCACACAATAACTTCAGCTATGCTTCCGGTTACACATTAGAGGTCATGTGTCCGTCTGATTTCGGTGTATGTATATTGGATGTCTACAATCTTACCCTCAAGAGATAACCTATACTCTTTCCATACATTCTAGGTGAGTTTTTTTATTGGCATGAAGAAGTCTTTCACTTCCTTGCGGTCCTACATCGCTATGACATGGCCCAAAGCCGAGATTATACCTCATCATGGTGTCATACTACTGTAGCATGAAGCCCAGCCTCTTTGTAGTGCCAACCTACCCAGTATGAAGTTTTCCGCTTCCTTATAATATTACGCCGTAGTGACATGGATCGCGAAGCCGAGGCATTACCTTTCTAGGTATCTCTCGGTGGTGTCACACTACTGTAACATGAGGTTACCAGCCTTTTTGTAGTGCTTTCGACCACTCTTCATTCTACAACATTAGGTGTAGTGTCCCGTCCCGCAAAGTCAATCGGAGAAATCGAAACGCCGACGGCGTTCGGACTTATCCTTGCAACGGCTGCTCGAAGGCTCGCTCGGTCGAGACGACTCCTCGCTCAGGTAGGGTAGATTCGGTGAACTTGGCCTCATCTTAGCCTTCACATAATAACTCGCATGTTTTCAACTTGCACAAGTAGGCTAATATAAAAGCTACGAATGCATATAGCTAAGGAAATAATCCCGACGGGTCGATATATGCTAGAACTTGGAAAAGGTCCCACGGCCGTCTTAGAAGTGTGCTCAGCGTGTTTTCAAAGTGACACTCGAATTCTTCGTTCCCGTGGCTTGGGAGAAGGAGAGTTTGTCTAAGTTGCCTAGAAGATTGAACGTGGCCTAAGTCATAGGCGTCGCCCGCTTGAATGCTTGATAAAGCATGCACGGTCCCGTCGTTTTGCCCCAACACTCGAAGTAGCCTAGGTCATAGGCGTCGCCCGCGTGAATGCTTGATGAAGCATGCACGGTCCCGTCGTCCAAGGCTTGGCATAACCTTCATATGTCCCATGGGTTAAGTCGTCTTGCACGGCTTGTTAGCTTAAGTCTAGGCACCCGAGAACTTGATCGTTCAAGTCGAACGCGTGCACGGCCCATCCTCTCGATGCGAAGCTCGGCGTAGTCGTTGCTCGTCGAGTCGTTGCCCGAATGAGTTAGACAAGAGTTGCGTTGGGCTATCGAAGCCATTTCTAACACTGTTTCGCTCTATCTGCGGTTGTCAAGTCGCGTAGTCCCTCGAGAGCAGGGCTCGTCGTATAAGGTATACGACTTGAGCGATAGCGTCGCCTAGAGAACCAGGCCTGTCTAAGGCACGAGCCACAGTGGATTTAGTAAAGAGTATGCCACGGACAAAGAAAGTCCACGCGACTGGTTGTCGCCGAGATCTGTCCCGCTACTTGGGAGTCTCGACAAGCCTCGTTCAGCGAGATCGGTCCCGCTACTTGGGAGTCTCGCTAAGTCTCGATAAGTCCCGCACACGAGATCGGTCCCGCTACTTGGAAGTCGTCTCGATAAGTCTCGCACAGAGATCGGTCCCGCTACTTGGGAGTCTCGATAAGTCTGGATAAGCAAGCACGCGAGATCGGTCCCGCTACTTGGGAGTCTCGCTAAGTCTCGATAAGTCTCGCACACGAGATCGGTTCCGCTACTTGGGAGTCTCGATAGAAAGATGGAAAGCATGGGTATGGTTAAGGAGGACTTGGTAGATCGAGTTGAGTCTTGCATGGTCATTGGACAACTTGTCGACAAGGTGTAGCCTTCTCGAATGATCGTCGGGACGCCGGGATCATGTCGGCCCGGGGGAAGCGAGACGGCTCAAAGTAGGATGCCGAATAACCGCATGGGAGATTCGACGCTTCCGGGCTAGCTACCCGTGGAAGGGCGGACCGAATTCCCTGAGCCGAGTCCATGATAGCTTGACATTGCTAGTGACCACTCATGTAGATGGGTCGGCAGAATAGCGGCAAACCACGTGTATGCCTTTAGATTGAGTCTAGAACTTGAACGCATGTCTAGTCGGTAACACAATGTATGGGCCTAAGATTAGGCTGCAGCATAGGCACCCTGCTAGGTACGATACTTGGCGTCGGGATGTTCATGAAGTCGACACTATGTTTCACAAGTCTTGTCTAAGTCGGTTCATGAGTCGAACAGGAAGTCCGCAAGGCGGTAACATGGCTAAGTCGTGATAAGTTGCGAGGCACGGCCTCAATCTTGAAGCACGAATAAGTCTAAGAAAAGTTAGAGGCACGACCAGGACGAGTCGTCCCCTTGATGTCGTTGGCACGAGAATTGGTCTAGAGGCACTTGAGTTTAAGTAAAGGTCTCGGCACGGCCGAGTTCGCATAAGTTGCTCCTCGGCGAAGCCCCGTCTCGAATACGTTGAAGTCACGAATAGATTATGGCACGACCCTACCGTCCCGAGTTGTAGTTCTGTCAAGTACATAAGAGATGAGGCACTGCCTCGATCGAAATACACGTTGGCATTATAGCACGACCATGTCGTTGCACATCGGTTTGGTCAGGCGTCTTGTTCTAAAATGAATCCTAAGGCAAGACTAGAAAGACAATCATAAAGGGACTTGTATCGCACAAAGTAAATGAATGTGTCGGTTTTGTATGGGTGGGCGAGGAGCTTACTCCACCAGTACAGTTGAGTACTGACACCCACACAGCTTTTCATGTACAGGCACAGGTAGAAGCTCGTGGCGCGGAGCTCGCTTGGATGCGTCGAGGCACGGAGTTCCTTGGCGAGTCGAAGCGTGCGGCCGCGTGAAGTCAAGACTTATACGGGACATAATGTATGGACATCGCCTTCCGAAGTTTCCGCTGGCTCAAGTATTGTATCAAGAGATGAGAGAGAGCAAGTGACTTGTATAATGAGAGAAAAGTGAGCATGAGAGACTTGTAATCATGGCCTTGCGCCTATTGTAATTGATTGTTCAATATCAATAAGAGCTCTTTTCAATAACTTGTGTTTTGATTCTAAATTTCCGCTGCATGTTCAATGTTTCTGCTTGGGACTTCCGTGCGACGACCCCGTCGCCGCCGCCGTAATCGGCCGTTATGGAACCCGCCTTGCACGAGCGCAATCTAGGCTCGTGCGGCATCACGCCTTAGCGAGGACGATCGCTCCTACGGGAGGCGGAGCGTGACATAGGCTACCCGCCTATGTGTGGTGCTACGCCGCTTTGACATGGCCGTCGAGGTTTTACCCTCTCAAGGTACCTCTTGGTGGTCAGTACCGGACATTAAATTTTGAGACCTGAGGCAAAATCTAAAAGTGGTGCTCTCAAAGCTTAATGCTCATATGAATTTTTTTTGACGACGATACAATAGTATTATCAACACAAAATTCAAGAAACAAAATAATAACCAAAATAATATATGTCATAATGAATTACTAATAAAACTAAAGATATTCCTAACCAAAAAATAAGATGTCCAGACAAATAAATAAATAACAATGTTTGGTGTAGCACTTGTTCTATTGTTCAATTAACTCCAAGAGGAGAGAGAGATACAGAGAGAGAGGATAGTAACAACATAAGGGTAGAAAAGGATGGCAATGACGGAAGATTAGAGGAGGTTGAGAGCGTTAGACTGTCAGAGTGACGGAAGGCGAGAGGAGTTAATTTTGACGTCGATTGCACCAATTGTTTTCTTAATTTATTCCGCCAAACTGACTTGTCTTCTTGTATTATAGTCTGACATTTATATATCATGTAACAAAAAAATCCTACAAAAAAAAAACCTTTTTATGCGGACTAAAAGAATTAGAATGAATATGCATGCCTTTGTTCATAACTCGACTTACATAATTAAATAGTATATATAAAAATTTGGTGCCCTCTAAAATTTTGGGCCTGAGGCACCCATCTCATGGGCCTCATATCAAGTCAAGCTATGTTGGTGGTGTCACCCCACAGTAGCATGGAGTACTAGGCTCCTTTGTAGTGTTGCGGTACCTGTGCTTCCTGTAAGCACGCCGGACATTCAAAATGTCCGAGAACTCATTAAGACGTCTAAGCCATCCTTCAGAGGACTTGTTCTATCAAAGAACAAGTAGTAGACAACAGTGGTTCTGGGTTCGTAACCCCTCAATGTCTCAAAGGACTACCCACTGTCCTGATATTTTTGCAGTCAATGATTCTTTGAACCAAAAGCTAGATGTGTAGAAGATTTATCTTTGAATTAATAACATAAAACTTTATAGTAGAATTACAAAGACACAATATCAGCGTGTCTTCAAGTCCATTTTTGTTGTGTGTCCTTGACCAGCGTTTGAGACATTTGGTGAACGGATCTGCCAGATTCTCTTGGCTCAGAACATCTACAACGGCAATGACTCCTTTTTGATAAGACCACTCAACGTCAAGTGCCTTAATCGCACAGTCCCCTTCTTGCCAATGAAGAAATCATTTGAGGCCACCGCTGCAGTCGCCTGGTTGTCGCAGCAGATTGGTACCGTTGGAATCTGCACACCAACCATAAAAAGATCATACATGAACTTCCGAAGTCATTCTGCTTCATCTACTGCAGCTGTCAGTGCATAGAACTTAGATTCCATAGAAGAATGTGAGAACATATACTTCTTCGACTTCAACGGTATAGTAGAACCCAAGAAGATCGTCTTTGCAGTTCTTGTACCCATCTTCTGAATCTAAAGTGCAGAAGCTTTCCGCATAATCCAAGAAGATCGTCTTTGTAGTCCTTGTACCCAGCTTCTGAATCTTAAGTGCAGAAGCTTTACATACGCCAGATACCCCCACACTCGAATAACATTCAAGTTGGGTCAGACTTTGAACCAGAGTTCATGAGGAGTGACATCAGAGGTTGTGCACGGCACTCTTTCAGAATGAAAGTAGCCCTAAGCACAGCTTCACCCTATAAGCAATTTGGAAGACTCGCAGTTAACAACATTGCATTCCTCATCTATATTAACGTTCTGTACTTCCTTTCTGCAATACCATTTGATTGAGTCCGGTTTAACGCTCGGTTGTAGTCCTTAAATTTTTCGAACACTTAATCTTTAGACTTGAGCAGATAGACGAATGCGTACTTTGAGAAGTCGTCGATGAAAGTGATAAAGTATTTCATCCCGGCGTTTATGAATAACTGTTTGATGTCACGGATATCTGAGTGCACCAACTCCAGAAGATCTGTGCTTCGGTTTACCCATTTGAACAGTTTTCTTGTGATCTTCGTCTGCGCACAGACTTCACACTTCTCCACCTCCTGACCCCTACATTTGGAGATAAGCTCTAGACTGGACATTCTTTATTCTTTTACAACGAACATGTCCTAGTCTATTATGCCACAACTCAAAAAAATAATCAGAAACAGAGACTGCATTAACATTATCAGTCGGAGTTACAAGTTGAAGTTTAAACATCCCTTCGGTACAAAAGGCTTTCCGAAGTATGTTCCTTTATAGGACATAACCATTTGACCAACGTTAATGTCCATTCTCAAGCCCGTTGCGTTGCAGAGCAGACTTCCAAAGATCAGATCTTAACTATTAGGTATATTTCACATCCTGAGGCATCAGCAACTTCTTCGAAGTCATATTCAGTACCACCGTCCCGATCCTACGAATTTCAGCTTTTGTCTAGTTCGCCACCATAACCCTCTCAGATATAGGCTTGTATGTGGTGAACAACTTCTTAGAGCAAATATGGCAGGATGCACCAGTGTCCACCACCAGTCAGTGTCAACATCCGTTGAGTCAACCTGCGCAATCATAGAAACCAATACGCAATCATAGCAACCAAGTTAGCCACACCTTGCTCTTCGGTTTAGGCTTTGATCTGCAGTCCTTCTTGAAGTGGTCCTTCTTGCCATAATTGAAACAAGTCCTATCATCCTTAGGCTTTGGCTTGAACGGAACCGACTTCACCTTCAGATAGTTGAAGTCCTTCTTTTTCTTGTGAGAAGTCTTATGCTTCCCCTTAGAGTCTCTACCTTGCACCAAATTGGTCTTGGCCATCTGTTTGGACGGGGGTCCACTTTGAGTTGAGCTCTCAGGTCGTCTTCAACATGTATCCAGTGCAAGAGACGCTCAAGGTCTACCTCCATCTTCTTATGGTGCATGTCCGCAATGATGTTGCTCCATCCAGGTGAGAGCTTGGCGACAATACCCCGATGACAAAAGCATCGACCAAGGACATGCGGTTATCATCAAGTTTTTGATGTAACTTGGAAAATCTTTGACTTGAGGCAACATCATCTTGTCGTCCTCAAATCGCATCCTTCAGACTTTTTCGGTCACGTGGATCTTGTTTCTGTTTTCATCTGCCTTGTAGAGATTCTCCACGGACTCCCAGACGTCCTTGACATTGACCATCTTGCTATATGACTCTGCCAGAGTCCTCCATCGAGTTCATGATAAACAACTTGCAAAGGTTGTTATCTCTCCTCCACTTTGACTGGAAAGCAGTGGCCTCAACAATCCTCCGAGCATTTTCAACTTCTGGAATTATAGGTTCAGTATCTGTCAACATATAGTCTACGCTCACAAGTTGAAGATTAAGGCTGACCTTTCTCTTCCAAACGTTATAATGCTCCCCGTCAAACTTCTCAAGTTTGTTATCGAAAAAGTTTGCACGGTTGTTCTCCATCTTATTTGGATCTTACTTTGAGATTGTTATTCTCGAGGCTGAATCTAAGACGGAAGAACAGTCAGAAACTGAGATATAATGCAAACGAGTTTGCTTCTCTGTTTCTGATTTTTAGGACTTCGAAGATTTGGCAAACAAGTTTGCTCTCCAAAGAACTTTAAGATTAATTTCTTGATCACAATTCTGTTACAAACTTACATAAATCACTTCACGTTCTTCCTTGCAATCGCAGTTGCAAACGGGCAGAATGGATTACAATCTGCAGAACGCCAAAGAAAAGAAAAGAAAGGAAAAGACACAACTCTTGTTGGGTGATGAAAATCCCCATTGCTCAAAGCAAGATTCGCCCCACACGAACTGCTCCCAGGAACCAACAAGTTCTAGTAGAACTTTTGGAACGCTCGCCGTCACCTCCTTTCTGGACTCGTACGACCCCTTCTGGACTCCAATGGCGGCAGCATCAATTCTCTTTTCGTCTCTCATGTTTTCGAATAAGTTCTCAAAGAGGCACGAAAAGAGTACTTATAGAATCGTGTGGAAACCCTAACCCTAATCCTGGCCGCAACTGATTACAGAAAGATAGAACTGATATGAATTTAAATCCCATAAAAATCGGATCTAAATATTTAATTCTATTTTTCCATAACCGTTCAAATCCCGCAATCAGCGACAATTAGCGACAACCACGCTGTATCTGCATATTGCTAGCAACGTTGCAGCTTATACACGCATACACGTAAACGCGTATAAGCGCATAGCCTGTGCAACGACACATGTGCGCATAGTCCGCTCCTGCGCCCGTGCATGCGCCCACGTAGGCTACCACTCCCTATGTGTGTAAGACAATAAAAAAAAGAAATTCATATTGAAAAACACATTTGGGATTGCCACATGGACGTGGGATCATTCCTACAGACCAAATAAAAGAAAACAATGCTTCTAGCCCAATAAAGTACGTTGTCTTCAGCATGCATCCGATTTATAAGTTGAGCACATCAAGGAGTCGGTCG
>JANAVB010006103.1:0-25786 GCA_029216955.1 Iris pallida | reverse complement strand
GATTCGCGTTGTTCAAATCGTATTTCCTATTGGGTGTCAAGTTGTTGAGCCCATTATTCTACTTCAAAAGATTTACGAAAGATCATCATCCTCTGTTTGATCATCAAATATTATATAAACTGAGAAAACATCTTTAAATATTGTTCCAACACTATGATCTAAATCCCATACTAAAAAATTGAAAGAATGGAACATGTATCCATGTCTTCTTGATATGATATTTCTGGTATAGTTGGAGGAGTTACATATCCCAGTCCTTATCGAGTACGATGGTAGTAGTCTAGGCCTTGATGACTATTTAAGTCATAGTCCATTCTTTGAATGATATTCTTCGCTTTGAGGAGTGTACCGATGTAGTTGCATTCTACTATTATTCGGTTCAGAATCGTCGACCAAAGCTTCTTTATGAACCTCAGCTCGACCAAATTAATCGATGTTTCACCAATTGACCTAGCCGATACTTCAAAATAAGAATCTTCATATGATAAACATGGAGTACTATTCTTAGAAGAAATAGACACAGGCAATGACAACTTTGTATCCGTGATAAGTGAACACAAAGAGTCGACAGTTCTTAGTCTAGTCATAGGAACACCAAAAATAAACAAAAGTAGAACATCTTTCATTAGGTAAGTATATGATTTCTTCTTCCGGGAAAACATCCTCGAAAAGTTTGAAAGACGGAGGTTTATTACAACACTTGCTTCTGCAGCGATGGTAGCATAAGTCAGATTGATTACAAAGGGCCCGTTCAATTGAACTGGACACTTGCTTCGACGAAGATCAACTACAAAGTTTTTCTTTCTTGGTCCTCATGTCGATCACCAGTGGTTCTTCTTTCTTTGTCCTTGGATAAATTACTAGAGGCTCCTTTGTCTGGATGTTAGCTTTGTTATTGCATAAGCCAACAATAAAAGGTGTACTTCCCCTTGACTGAATCTCATGTGAAGTTCAAGCAGGCTCTTTCCCCACATGACCCTTCAAGTATATTGCCAAGGGCTCTTCAACTGGCTCTTTCCACCCAGAGCCTTTTAAGTATACAGCTAGGGGTTCATCTATCGTTTGATCAATATATACTTTTCTACTTCGTCCCTAGTTTCTACTTCCTTGTCCATAACCAGATGCGATGGTTCATCATCGGAGTGTCTCTGATCCAGATGTTTATACAACCTTGTATCAGAGAACTTGACCTCAACCCCCTTGAAAGGATCAACGTCTGCAAATTTTGTACATAATACTCCTTCTTCGTTACATATTTGAAGCCCTGATGAAGATTAGATGGTACTAGAAGGTTGTCATGTATCCACGGCCGTCCTAACAAAATATTATAGGAGACATTATCATCAATCACATAACATGTGACTTCAGTCCAGAGATTTCTAATCTAACAATTGAGATAGCTTTTTCCCAGAGGGTGACTTAGTCCAGCATTCAAGCCAGTAATAGTTGTGAAAGTAGGTGACAACTTATGCATTAGGATTTCCATACCTGAAGCAAACTCCGGGGAATCACACTAACAGATGAGTCAGAATCAATTTAAATGTGATCCACCTTACAAGCCTCGACATACTCGTATAGTATAAGGGTCTGTCATGGCGATTGTTCTTCAAAAACATATCCCTTGAGTAAAGGTGATATTGGGAATCTTCTCTGATGCACCATGACAATGAAGGCAAGGCATCGGGTCATCATTAGCTTCCGCTATCTGAGGCAAATATGAGCGGCATGCTGCAACGCTTCACTCATTGCTTTCCGTGTATCTTTAGAGAGGCAGAGTAACTCGAATATTGATAGTCGAGCTGGGGAGTTGGCAAGCTGTGCTAATTTATCAAAATTGAGGCTTGTCAAGTACAAGAGGATTAGACTTCTTCAAGGACTTGTCAAACCTCACCTCTTTTTGTTTTTGTTTTTCTCCTGAGGTCTGCTTTGATGGTCCCAATTCAGACGAAGCCAGGATGGCAGGTAGACTTAGAGTAGGAGCTATAGTAATAGGCTTATCTTCTTGGTCTTGATTGGAGGTACGTTGGTATGTCGTTCCAGATCTGGTTTCCCGGACTAGAGCTTCGTTGATCATATTGCACTAGTGGATAACCCATGACATAATGGCACAGACACGAACCCGGCCTTCTCGACATAAGCGTGCAGGCACCGGGCCAGCGCCTGGGAGTTCTGGACGGAGATGCGACCTCCGAACCCGGCCTTCTCTACGTAGGCGTACAGGAACCGAGCCAGCGCCAGGGACCCGAGCCCGGCGGAGGCAAACACGACAAAGACCAAGGTGGCGGCATTCGGGGCAACGTTTGGCCTCATAGAGGCGAAGACACGCAGGGCCGTCGCGGGGAGTCCGAGGGCGACAAGGCCCGAGATGACGACGGTCTAGGAGACGACATCCCTGTACGACATTCCGTCGAACACCCGCAGAGCGTGGTCGGCGGAGCCGCGTCGGGAGTAGGCGGTAGCAGGACGGTCTGCATGAAGGGTCGGGCCGGAATTCGAGAAGGAGGGCGTGTGAGTGGAGCGACCTGGTGGCAGTGGTGGCGTGGTGGTGTTGAGCAAGGAAGAGAAGGTGTGGGAGTCAGAAGGGACGCGACGGCGAAGAATTTGGGAGTAGATGGAGAGTGGGTCGGCAGAGATGATGATGGCGATGTTGAAGGAGAAGGGGTTAGGGTTGGTCATGGCAGAGAAGAGGGAGGCGACGAAGGAAGGGTCACTGTCGACGGGGCGGTGGAGGAGGTTGCTTGCGACGAAGGGGTTACGAAAGAGACCGACAACGACGGCGTGGAAAAGGATGGAGCAGAGGCGGCGGAGGGAGGGGCAGTGCAAGAGGAGCTGGAGGCGGGGTGCCGTTGGAACAACCGGTTTCTCCGCACCCAACATGGGACCTCATCCTCTTAGAGAGAGGGGCAATTTAGTCCTTTCATCATCGTTGAACCAAAGCATATGGGTCAGACCAAAAACCTACAGTGCTTTATATTATAGATGATATACTCTTTTTTTTCTTGCTCTGTATCTTAGAAGTGGGCAAAGTTGATTTTGGATCCATGTCTTCAAGAAGATCAGGATAAATCCACATGACTTCACCATGCTGAGTAGTGAGTGGTACGAGTCCGACCGTTTGATCCTAAACTGGAGGAAGATTGACGACTTGTAACGTCGCATTCAGTATCAGAGTAACACCGTCTTGAACTTCAATTACAGGGAGGTCTCCAAACTGAAGGGAAATAAGGTTCGCAAAAACTTGTTTCTCATCTGTATACAGTGTGACAGCCTTTGAGTCCAACAATTACTGAATATGATTCTTCAATATGTAGCAATCCTTCATAGGGTGATGCACATACTGATGATAAAAGCAATTCTTCGGATCGTTGGTTCGCCCAACTTCCTCTGGCCGTCGAGGGGGAGGTTGTTGCAGCTTATTTTCCTTCATCAGTACCTGGAAGATGTCCAATGTGAGGGCTTCATTGAAGGTGTAATATGGCTTAGGCCTTGGATCAGCTGAAGCTTTTTGTTTGGGCTATGAAGCAGCTGCGAAAACATCCACTGTAAAGGACTCCTTTCCTTTATTGGTTTTCCCAGAAGTGTTGTTGCTCTTAGGATGCTTCCCTTTGTCTTCGAGTGATTTCAACCCAATCAAATGCAGAACCTGGATCGATTCTTCAGCCTTCTCGACAGCAGCAATGAAATATGGCCAATCATTATAATCTCCGGGGCTAATATAGAATCTGACTGTGGGTAAGAAATTAGCCATGCATGTATCAATTAATACTGACTAAGGAGTCCTGGGGCAACTTCATCGATAATCTCCTGAACCGTTCGATAAACATACGAGCCAGCTCTTTATTCTCTTGCTTTGTAGCAATAAGATTTAACATAGAGACATCACCTGTCTTCTCATAGAATCTAGTGAGGAACAACTTCTCCTAGTCTTTGAAAGTTCTAATACAATCGTCAGGTAGATTGCAAAACCATTCAAACGCTAATTTAGACCATAGTGCATCATTCTTTGGTATATGAATGATCTGAGGGTAAAAGTATATCAAATGCTGCCTCGGGGAACCTGTTCCATCATAAGAAATCAAAGAATGAGGTTTATAATTTGGAGGACAAACCACATTATCCCATTCTGAAAGATAAGGACATGACATTCTCATTTGATGTAGTTACTCCTTTGAAGTGATATCATCCAATCGAGCATTGATACCCGAATAGCTTCGAGAGTATCAATCGACTAGCTTGCAAATGTGATATGTATGATAGATGGTCGTATCTGTTGTAGCACTGGCGTAGAGACATTTTCAAATATCGGTAATGGATTAGGGTTACATGAAATCCCCACCATATCTTAATCGGCAGGAGTTTGAGTTGACGGATGTGATTGATGTAGAGTTGTTTACAAGTTTATGGTTGTTTGCATCTGCTGCATCATCGTCATGACATTTGTAACATACTTTCCAAATTATCAATTCTCTGTTGATCATTGTTACCGCCTTCTTCATTACTAGTCACATACACTGAAGTTTTATACGGACTACCAGATGGAGAATTATACAGGGATGCATTACTGTACTGCTTGATCCTGACTGTAAAACTACATCATCTCTTTCTGAAATATGTGGTACTCCATCATCAAATTGAGATGTAGAATGGTTAAAGACTGGAAGAATGCTACCCTCAGTATTATCTTGTTCGGGAACTTGGAGTACACCAGAAGACTGTCTAGATCGGGAACAAGTTCCTTGATAAACACCTTCATATGACCTTCGCAGGATGAAGAGGATAAAGTGGATTGATTATCACCTTGACTGGAGGTCGCATACACTGAGGCCTCCTGTAACTCGTCTTCATTATCCTAAAGTTGACATCAGAGGTACGACAAATCCGAAAGATTTGGTTGTAATCTAGTGAAGACAGATCGTCTGGTTGATTGATCAACTGTTTTTGAGCAGCAACAGTTGATAATAATCTTCGCACAGGAATGTCTTTGACATGACATAACTATGTTTGATGAAACCTCTATCGATTTACGCTTATGCCAAAGCATATCACGCAAATCAACAGAAGGGTGTGCGACCTCCTTTCCTTTTTTATGCGACTTCACAACGTCCGTACATGGAAGAGTTGGTTTCTTAACTCGTTGACCTAATTTATGTACATGGGAACACCCAGTACTTAGGTTTTGAGTTTTTTGATCATGTGGACTCATTCTAGATACATTGGAAATCAATGTACATGAGTCCACAGCATGTGGAAGAGAGGCGTATGGAAGATTAGGATGCATAGACTTTCTTGTATAGCTGCCAAGTTATCAACACGCATTATACGAAAGGATGCATGAACTGAGCCTCCTTCATATCACATGGAATCTGATAAAAAGGAAAGTATGTGGAAGACAGGCTTCTTATCCCCGATTACGCGTCTTGAGTTCTATATTGAAGCAGAACTCTCATCTCGATTCACCAAATGTGAGGCATAAGTTCCAACATTTGAATTTTTAGCATCGTAGTGTTTTTATCTACTAAAATTCAAAAGATGTACATTCTTTTTTGCCCATATTGGAGCGAGGGGTTCTTTCACAAGTGTTAGCTTTCTTGATAGACGCATGATTAGGATGCGCCTTCTTAGTGTTCTTCTTCCCATGAGAAGCATATGACTTAGTTGATGGTTCATTTGCAGAGCCTCTTCTAGACACATGGTGTGTATCATGCGTCTCAACAGCAGGAACACAGCTTTAGAAAATATTATGGCTAGTACTGAACCATGCGCCTTCGAACTGTTATTTTAGCCACAGCGGCTAGAACTTTTCCTTTGCCATCAGCGGCATTAGGAAGATCAGGGAGAGACTTCGGGATCCAAGCCTTACGAACACACATGGCTTTTTGCTTTTTGGCAGTCGGAGTAGAGTCTTTGTCCAACTGTATCGCTTCATATGCTTGTTGGTCAAATTGCACCACCAACATTCTCTCAACTGAACCTAGCTTGTTCACATCAGATTATGCACCACTTTCTCGTCAGTGGAGAAAGTCGTCCCCAGCAGAGTCGCCATTTTTGTTTCAACACAAAAGGAGTCCGAAAAATGTAGGATCTTTTGTATCATTGTAAAGAAGAAGTACAACAAGAATCTTAAATAAGAATTCCGAGTATAATAAAATCTGGTTATTGGGGCGATGGAGATTAAGTCTACTTCAACTTCTTTACTCCGTTAATAGTCTGATGTAGAAGTTGTTGAAGCTTGGTCGTCGATGAACTCTCTGTAGTAAGGAAAACTTTATCACTAAAAGCTCTTTCCAAAAGTTCTTAGCAAAGAAGTAGTATACATAGTCTCTCCTTATGCATGTGCTCTACGTGTGTGTGTGCCTTTGTTCGAGGAAGGAACTGTCCTCTATTTATATATTTTTTTACTGGAATAGCCATGTGTGTATGTGCAGAAAATATACTGTCTTCTGCCTCAGAGACGCATGAAATTGGGTAGGCACATAAGCCTTAGGGGTTAGTGGAGAGTGAACTTGCTCGAGAATTACGTATAGCTCACCACGTATTTTGAGTCATATTGCACGAAATACTGCCATGTCAGCACACGATCTGTTTAGTGTGGATCGACCATGCGTCTAATTAACTTAAACGCATAGCGTCTAACTACTTACTGCAAAAAAAAACAATAAATAGCCTTTCTTCGAGTAACTATGGATCAGTCAATACTTGAATGCATAGCTCTTTAATTATATAATGCAAAGCCTGATCTAGACGCATACAAAATCTTCCTTTACAGCTGGCAAAGTATAATAATGATGACGGAATCACTGACATGTTCCTCGTAATCTGAATACTGCATACTGCCCGATGTTTGTCTCCTCACACAAGAGACAAAAGCATATCATGTGTCTGAAATGAACCATGCGTCTGTCTTGCCCATTTCTTGAAGATGTGTCTTTCTTTAGAAGCTAGCAGCTTCTAACTTAGGAATATTTATGCTTCGGATGCATGAAACCTATGTGTCTCTTTTTAGTATTTTCCACGCTTCTATGTTGGTATGCGCCAAAGATTGTCTGCAAGTTTTTTATAGTTATTCTACGGTGAACACAGACACCAAAGATTGGAGGTTCGCCCTCATCGACTATACAAGTGGCATCTGTCAGAAGATGATACCTTCGATTTTACTATAATATGGCTACTAAAAATCTATACTGACGTTCATATGACGGGCTTCTACTTCGGTGCATATCAGAAGAACATGCTAAACAAGCGCTCCGGGAGGCACATGACGGAACACGCATAACATATCAGTCGTCCAAAACTGCAAGATTGTCTCTATCCCATGGGCTACTATTGGCCCACAATGGTCGCAGACGCCATAGAGTACGGCAAGAAGTGCAAATTATGCCAAATTCATGCAAATTTTATCCATAAGACTTCAGAATTCCTTCATCCAATGCTAGAATCTGGCTATTCGAAGCCTGGGGTATAGACGCTCTTGGGCTAATCACCCCGCTGTCCTCAAGAGGGCATCGGTTTATCCCAGTTGTAATCGACTAGTTCACCAAATAGGCGGAGGCTGTGCCACTAGTAGAAGTGAAGGCGACCAATGTAATTATTTTCATTAAGCATCACGTGATTTACCTCTTCGGGATTCCCAGGCACATCATCTACGATAATAGCCCTTAATTCGTGAGACAAATCTTCTACCAATTCTACAAGAAGTATTAGATTCAGATTGTGGCTTCAACCCCATACCGTCTCTAGGCATACCGTACAACAGACAACACGTCATTCTCACTCGTACATGGAAGGAAGCAGTACTCCCACTAGAGATGTAAATCCCCTTCCTCCGTGTGGCTCTCTCGAGCCAGCTAACTGAGGAAAACAATCATCTCCTGTGGCTCCAAGAACTGGAATCTCTAGACGAAAAATGCCTCCAGGCTAAGCAGCGGATCGAGCTATATCAAGCACACATCGCTGATGCTTTCAAGAAAAGAGTCAAATTAAGAGCATTTCAAGTCGATGACCTGGTCCTAGCTATCAGAAGACCAATGATCATGACGCACAAAATGGTAAGGAAGTTCCAACACAAACGACAAGGACCCAAAGTAGTAGATTCGGTATACCAACGTCGCATACATACTTTCCTATCTCAATGGAGATTTGATGATGATGCCCATCAACGACAAATTCTTAAAAAAATTATGTCTGAACAAATAAGACAGACATACCAATGTTGACTGCCTTTTTCGGAGGTATGGCAAAATTATGATGCATGTACTTCATAAGGCAAACTATTTCGGTCTTGCATAACATTTATCCCATCTTATGTTCCTACCAAAACATGAGGCCTTTTACAAAATCTCTCTACAAACACCCTTCTACGGCCTAGATGCCCCCCAAGGGTATCTCACCTATTGACCCCCAGTCAGGTCAAAAGTATCCTCTACTGCCCTTCCTTGAAGCCAGTATAATCAAAAAGAAGAAGAAAAAAAGTCACGTACATATCACCTCTGACTTTTCCATTTGGAAAATAACCACGTCCGTACCACCTCTGAGTTGTATTCCCAAGATAAGTATACTTACCACGTTCACATTACCTTTGAGCAAAGTACTCTCGTTGTTTACCCCCAAACAGCAACCGGATCACGGATACTTGTCATGTCCACATCACCTCTGAGCAAGATATTCTCACTGTTCGCCCTAAGACAGCGACATGGTCATGAAAACCTGCCAGGTCCACGTCACCTCTAAGCAAATTATTCATGCTACTCGTCCCAAATAAAAGTGACATAATCATAAAACCTTTCCTGTCCATATTACCTTTCAGTAAGAAACTCTACCCTTACATCACCATACCAGGGTCCTTAAACTCCTACTCCACATTAATTCTGTACCAAGTCTTTGGTACAACATGGATAACAGGCCCACCAAATCCTAGAATGCTTTCCCCTAAAGGCATCCTCCACTTACAAATATCCTCTTCGATGGAAGTTTCGCACATACATGAAACACTGGAAGACAATTCATGGACGACCAGTTAATTCAGACAAAATATGCTAGAAAGAAAATTTATTAATGAAGGAGGAGGGGATTACAAAATAAGGCCACAAAGGCCAAACAAAGAAAGAATAAAAGAAAAGAAAGGAAGAAGGAAGAAGCAGAGTCCCTAGGAAGGGCCACGTTCAGATTCGTCGATAGCATCTGCAAGGTCCCGGAGCGAAAGAATCCTGACGGTATAGAAAAGACGGCGAAAAGCCGTTGTCTCTTCCTCTAATTCCCTCTCCTAGGGGGAAAAAACTGAAATCAGGGCAAAAACCTAAAGTCCTGCCAAGGTCCCTCACAGGCATTCCAACATAGTCCAGAAGTCGCCTGGCCCTCAACAGCATCTCCCCCTCCTCCGGCTTGCTCGCACGAGACTCGGGAGAAGGCAGCGAAGGAAGAATCACCCTATGCCCCACGATAAAGGCATCAATATCGACAGACGTCGTCTTTCTCGATCTCCTAAAGCGCCTATTATGAAAAGTCCTTTCTATAGCCATAGATGAAGATGAACCAACTCAGGGACGACGATCCCCTTTTATAAGAAGAGCCTTCAACCCTTCAGATGCTCACATTTATGCCGAAGTGCAATCATGATGAAGAAATATGTCTCGATTCCCTCCATGCATAATTCTATATCCTTCGAACAACGAAAGAACATAGTCCAAGGCAAGATTTCATCAAATCCTAAGACAAGTTTGAAAAAAAGGGTGCACCCAGATAAAGCGGTGTCATCAGAATTCTAGAGACGCCACCCAAGCTTTGACGGACCATATCGAAGGACCTAAGGAACCCTGAAGAGTCTATGCTTCTGTTCAAAGTATTCGAAACTCATTGCCAAGTTTGAAAACTTCAAAGGGGCTCTTGTAGAAGCATGGAAATTGCCTGAGTTTAATTATGCCCGAACCATATCAGACACGGTGTACTTTATCCCAATGACCTCCAGTGGGACACCAAGTTCCAGTAGCACAATATCCCAAAATATGTTGTCTTTGCAGAACCAAATACAGCCAGACCACTCCATGCAAACAGGATGCATGCGACCAGGACACGTGTGGCCCAAACATCATATGGCTTCCCTTTCAAGAAGCCTCTATGCGGCCAAGGAGGTAGGCGGCTCAGGCAACATCATAAGCCTTCTACATCAAGACAAACTGCTCATATACTTGGCTGGATCACTCCAATCATCACACTGGTTCACACCCCGAACCAGATCACCTCAAATCCCGTTGGTAATTACTGGAAGGATCAACACCATGTTTATGGTGTGTGCACTATAACCGCCCCATTCAAAGGAGAGATTCCTTCTAAATTATGGCTAGTGCCGCACATCAACCAAAGATTTTATAACTTGATTTAAGTCTTCCATTTATGGCACGCGTATTACATAATCATACCATTCAAACGACAGGTTGTAAAAAAACACTCGTACGTGCTATGTCACCTATGCCGTACGGATGGACAGTCATAACCACCGATAACTACACTCGAGGATCCTTAAAGTCCTCTCGGGAGCTCCTATAGCAACTGACGCCCAATCAATGCCTCGACCAGGCTGATCGGTTAAACAACCTGCCTAAACAGCATTGACAACCCAGATGGCATCCTCCATACAGGAGATCCTCATAATCATTACCTCCTTCATGGCTTGTCTGCTAAAGATAACTATAAAAAGAGATGCACATCATCAACAGCCAGGGAGAGAAGAACGACCAAGGGGGACGAAAAGGAAGAAAATAGGAAGAAAGAGCACCAGATACACATGATAAAGTCACAGAGAGCATTTCGAGAAGCTGCTAAGTATCAGATCGTCAACGAAATAAAGAGATCATTGCAGTACGTTATCTCCATCGTCATACTTTCCCAAAATCTATATTTATACTAGCAAACCCATACAGTTAAGGCTTTTTTGTATTGTTCAAATCATAATTTATAAAGGAAAGAAGTTTTATCTCAACCTATCGCTTCTTTCCTTATTACCAAAGATCCCGCGATAGCGAACATAATTGAAAGAACTAAAAGTGTAGCTACAAGAGTTGCTAGACAATTGATTTATTCGTCTTAGCGTCTCTCCGTGGGGAGATCCCATGTTGTTCGTAAAAAAGAAAGATGGATTAATTTGGCTATGCATCGATTATCGAGAAATCAATAAGGCTATCGTTTGGAACAAGTACCCACTACCACGAATCGATGACTTGTTCAACCAACTATAAGGTGCCACAATATTTTCAAAAAATGATCTTCGATCCGACTACCATCAATTGAAGATCAAGCCCGACAATGTATCAAATTTTGCCTTTTACACTCTATACAGTCACTAAGAGTTTCCTGTCATGTCGTTTGGTTTGATGAATGTCCCAACTGCTTTCATAGATTTGATGAACCGAATCTTTCGACCCCTAATAGAAAAATTTATGGCCATGTTCATCGACGATATCCTCATCTACTCGAAGGACTGGAAAGATCACGCAGAGCACTTGAAGACGGTGTTGCAGACTCTGTATGAACACAAATTATGTGCAAAGCGGAGTAAATATGAATTCTGGATGAGTAGTGTGTTGTTCCTTGGGAACGTTATCTCTGCTGAAGGTGTTGCGGTCAACCCGAAGAAAATTTAGGCAGTGGTAGCCTGGAAACAACCTACCTTAGCTAGAGACATTCGAAGTTTTCTCGGATTGATGGGGTACTACCGAAGATTAGTGAAAGAAAATCCAAGTTAGCTTCGCCTCTGACTCACCTCACCCAGAAAGAAGTCACATTCAAGTGGAGCGACGACTATGAAGCTAGTTTTCAAGAGTTAAAGCAATGGCTCATCTCAGATCCAATCATAGAACTTTTAGATATGTTAGAAGGGTTTCAGATATTCAGCGATGCATCTGGAACAGGCTTAGGGAGCATACTCTTACAAAGGGATAAGGTGATTTCTTTTACTTCAAGACAGTTGAAGCAACACTAAAAGAATTATCCTACGCATGGTCTAGAATTAGTAGCATTGTGTTTGCATTGAAATTGTGGCAACACTATCTCTATGGTGTAGCTTGTAGCATCTACACGTATCATAAAATCCACAAATATATTTCACCCAACAGGTCCTAAACTTACGAAAACGGTTGGCACGAACTCATCAAAGATTATGACCCGACGATCGATTATACGTCGAGTAAGAAAAACGTCATAGCGGACGCTCTGAGAAGAATGTCAGAATGTTCGCGGGATGGCTGGCTATTAACTGTGAGTTACAACAAGATGTAGATGAAATGGGTATCGAACTCCAAATTCGATATAGAGGGGTACAGTTGGCTCAGTTACACCTTCCGTCGAGCATGCACAATAAGATAAAGACCTCACAGAAGGATGATCCATTCTTTAAGAAGATGTACAAGATGATTTCAACAGAAAAGGCGACCAACTTTGAGAAAGATGACAATGGGACAATGTGAATAAAAGAAAGAAGACTATGCATCCCTAAAAATGTCGAACTCAGAAAAAAATTATGACGGAGGCGCATTATGCGAAGTACTCGTTGCATCGTGGAGCACCAAGATATAGAAGGACTTGTGCACGACCTTTTGGTGGCACGGCATGAAGAAAAACGTGGCTACTTTTATGTCACAGTGCATGGTTTGTCAGCAAGTGAAAGCAGAGTACCAAAGGCCAGGCGGGAAGCTACAGAACCTCGACATTCTAGAATAGAAGTGAGACAATATCTTAATGGATTTCATAGTAGGATTTACGAAGACGCTGTGGTAGAATGATGTAATTTGGATTATTGTTGATAGATTGACCAAGTCGATCGGCTAGCACAAATCTACATTTTCAATATTATTCGACTGCATAGGGGTACCCGCCATAATAGTTTCGAAAAGAGACGGGCAATTTCTATCGCATTTCAGGACAAGTCTACAAATTGTAATGGGTAACAAGCTGAATTTTAGTACAATATTGTTGGCCCAATAATTATATTATATTTTTAATATGATAAATTGATTAAATTTAGCATTATATTATCACAAATCTTCATGCAATCACTATAGCATCCCTACTTATACTTATATCTTTTAGTGATATATGTTTATT
Organism: Iris pallida; assembly: GCA_029216955.1. Classification (NCBI taxonomy): domain Eukaryota; kingdom Viridiplantae; phylum Streptophyta; class Magnoliopsida; order Asparagales; family Iridaceae; genus Iris; species Iris pallida. The sequence continues at coordinate 12,694 of JANAVB010006103.1, read as the reverse complement.
GTTTTACATATTAGGGATATGAGCTTCTACTATATCTATCTTAACCTTTACCGAGTTTCCATAATCAAAAAGTGAAAGATTGTTAGGCTAATCATCAAACTATATTTTTATTATGGTTATTCGATTAAGTTTAACATTATGATATCACTAATATTTGTATTATCACTATAATATTTATACTTAAACTTAGCAAAATCCTAATGTGCATTAACTTTATCAAACTTTCTACTATGTATATTTCTTTGTTCGTCTAACATGTATATACAAAAAAGCAATAAGCGAGATCAACATAGACATATGCAATAAAAAAATCAAGGTGGGCCAAGACAACGGTATCCTACAAGATTTCTCTGAACCATGTGACGACTTCTCCGGAGCCACGTACTAGAGGGTTCCGCTACCCGGTCAGCGGACGGGGGTCGATGGGGGCAGCACCCCCTCCCCCTATTCCCCCTTTGTGGGGGTTCGGAGGCGAAGCTCCCGAAAGGTATTCAGATTTTACAATCCAGGTATCTTTGGACAGTTGTTATCAAAGAAAGAAGCTATCATCTATCATGTGAAGAAGCCAATCCATGCCATAATTATTTCAAGACTCTGAAGAATTCTGTACCTGCTAAAGTATATCTGTGATGGAACTGAGGATTCCTAGGACCACGAATTGGTGTGCGTATTGGTCGATAGAAAGTTAAACAGATATAAACGTATTCTAACCCTTTATAGGCAGAAACTAGGGTTCACGAAGTATACCTGCAATGAGAAGAAGATGACACTTCCTAGCAACCTCGAGCAGTCAGCGACCCCAAGATCTTATGCACGTATTCCTTTCTCGGGTTAGACGTCGTGTAGGCGATGATCTTCCAATACTTTCTTCTCTCGGATGTCCTCTCTTTCTCTCCTCTCGTTATGGACGAATTAGAGAAAGATGCTCTTCTTAGGATACATATGACGATCATAGAATAGAGGGTATATATAGGCTACGGTAGGAACCATGAGAAGAAATTAGGTTTAGGTCTCCTAACGGGTCTAGGTAACCCTTGTCCAGCCCGAACACACAATCCAGACCTGTTAACAAAAGCTCGGTGCACTAAAGATCTATTGTTGTACTACCTTCCTAATTTCAAATTATGTTTATGGGCTCCTTCTTATTATATGCTTATTTGTCTCTCCATATTAAGATATCAAATGTCCGTCAATCAAAATAAGTTACTGACAACTAAATTGATCGACATCTTTTATCCTTAAGTAGTACCACTCAACTTTATTTGTCATGTCGGATATAATCCACTTGCAGGATTTACAAGACAATCCTTATGAGTTCCTTAAGGGGACATCATCAACCCGATATATCAGAACATGGATTTATTTTATAATTAACAACCCATCATACATATAATGTCATTACCCAATTCATATAGGTTATTGACTCATTATAAATCTTACTCTTTTATGAATCAAAGTAATACACACTACATATACATGTCTATTATTATATTCAGATTAAGAGTACAAGCATCCATAATAACAAAGGTATTTGTTCTCTTATGTAGTCAGTACAAAGAGAACAACCTCAAGTGGTCCTGTTCAATACACACAAAGTGCACTAGTATAATCCTATAGTCAAGATAGACTAATGCCAGATTATACTACAACCTTACCAATAGTTTGTCCAAATCTATCTAGGTTGTGAACTATTTATATATTCTATAAGGGACTGATAATATGATCTTCTGTGTATCACCACACACCATATTATCTACAATATAGAATATCAGACACTTTCTATTAACATATAACTAATATAAAATGCCAACATTTGTCCATATGATTCTCATTCAAAAATAATAGAAAAGTATAGTAAATAAAAAAGTATACCCTAACAATCTGGAGTCTGTAATGAGTCTTAGGAATAATTATAAACACAAAAAATGGATGGAAAAATTAAAAGCTAAGGAAGATAAAAACACTGGATCACGTTTGGACAGACATTCGGATGATCCGACGGATCTCTACAGAAATTCGAAGGATAATCCAAATAGACCAAAAAAAAGCTTATGTAAACTTCAGGATTATTCGGCGACGTCCGTGAAAATTTGATGGATAATTCAAATTGTTACCATTTGGAATCTAATGGTCAGAGCATGTCCCATTGATGATCCCAACGGCTATATTTATTGCCATTGCACACAACATGCGAAAGATACGACGGACGTCCGCCGATGACCGACGATCTTTCGACCGCTGACATAAAGTTATTCATTTGCACTTTCTCATGCTTTGGTATAAATAACCTTGAATCCCATCATTCAAGGTTGATGCTTTGAGCTTAAAATTTTCTAATATACCAAATTCTATCCACAAATAAATATACCAAAGCTTTCACTTGCCTATCCACAAATTGTGTTAGAGAATTCTTGAGTCGTAAAAGTTTGATCTTCATCTTGTTGTAAGAAGATCTAAACCGTCTTGTAAAGAGATTAAATTTGGGGAGTCTTCAGATCAAAGCTCTTGTGTTAAAGTCGGAGAGGCCTTCGGATAAAAGCTCTCGTGTAAGAAGTTGGTGAGCCTTCGGATAAACACTCACATTATATTATTTGTGGTGATGGTAGATTAAAGACAGAGAGAGTTCCAAGACTGGAGTGCCCCTCGGAAGGATACCCGGATACATCAGGAGACAGCCTAATTTAAGGTTAGACCTTTGTTGTTAAGTTTTTGGATGAAACTTTTTCTTAGTGGTATATTATATAGTGCTCCGTTAATATGCTTGTGGCGAGTCAAACTTAGTCAGGAACTTAGATTTCTAATCTGACTCAGTTGCTGAGCTTGGTATACGATAACACTTGTAGCATCAAATAATCGATTTGGACGAATGTTACGAGAATCGATCCAACCAATGGAACAACTTCTATTGGAATAAGTCCTAGATGTAGCAGATTGCATCTCGACGAGTGACCTCTATATAAGAGTCTTTTCGACGGGACCGGACTGTTGTATGATTTTTTTTAAAGTTGTTGCTGCTTAGTTTTGATGAATGTGTTTTCTCGTCGATTTTCGCATTCATTCTAAGAATTTCGAATCAAAGGATTAAAGAAAGAATTCTAATAGAATGTTGGTACCATTGTAGGAGCTCGCGTAACTGAAGCTTGAATGTTGCGAAGCGCTCATACTCTCAGCACGTTCGATACTTGGTGGGTGGATCGACCCCCTACTTTTCTACTCCTTTTCGTAAATAAAATTCTTGTTGTCTCAAACTTATTCAAATCGACGATGCCAAGTTAAATGCATGCCAAATCACTAAGATAAAGAACTTGGGATAACTGTATCTATTTAGAGTAATTATATTCAAAAATATAAGTTTCACACTTCAAAACGAAAGGTTATGGTTCTAGAAAAGGCATAGACTGTTTCACGAAATGCAATGAATACGTCAATTGTGGCATGGTGCCTAAGGATATTTGGTGCCTACGAGATGCCAAATGAGAAAGTATGCCTTTGGAGAAAATGAATTATTGCATGAGTTGGGTATAATGATAATACTGCTTAATTATGTTTCATACCATACATTTATTTCACAAAATAAACTATTCTCGCACCTGCATTGTCATGGACAACTTGTACACAAGGTATATTTCTTCGAAATGGTATCCGAAATACTGGAACCGAATCGACCTAGGAGGGATTTGAGATTTCGTTCTTAGCACGAGACATTGTGAGACCTCCAGCTAAGCTTACAACCTGGACTGATAGGGCGCATCATAATGCTATTGAGAATAGTCCTTTTGGTGTCGTAATTCCAATGACCACATATAAGATAGTAGCATACTCAACTATTATCTTATTCAGGTGGTAAGCATTATCTATGTTTATACAAGGACGAGCACGACCATGGTAAGAAATGATATGAAATGCTATGTTTTAGTGCTTCGATTATGCCATCGATATGAACTAAAATTCATCTAGTTCCAAAATATAAGAAAACTTTGAATGCAAACCTACCTTAATAAGCAGTGTCGGTTTAGATGAGTGGGTTCAACCCATTCACAAGTGCATTCTCAAGTGTACTAATCTCCTAACCCACAGGTGACGAGAACTTTAGGACTGCACGGTGCTAGGCCCATGCTGAAGTTTGAGAAGGCATTTTGAAGTATTTTAAAGCCAATTTATCTCAAGGCTTGAAATATATAAAAGGGTGTAAATGTATGGAAAGACAAGTATTAGTTCATGAAGCTTGTCGAGTGTTTTTTGTTTCAATCAAAGGTAGCTGTAATGGCATATCCAATGTAATTATGACTTCCACTTCGTTGCAAGCTATTAATGAAAATCATATTTTCATCTTTCTATATTGCGTGTTCAGTTTTTTGTAATTTATGAAGTTTCAAATTGATGTTTCGAAAAGAATTATCAAATGTAATATTCTTGTCTTGTACGGCACGCTCTAGCGAGGACTATCGATTCGACAAAGTCGATACAAGGACGAATGGTTTGTCGAATAGGGGCATGACACCCTACCTCTACGACCAGAGCCTGAGGACTTAGTGGAGCATGAAGAGAATGTGGCCCAGGACTTGCGAGTTGCTCCTGAGATTTAGATTTTATTTTGAGTTGAGATGATATAGTGATTTGATATTGTATTATGAGGGATGAGTGTGGGATGATTGTACATATGGAGAGACTGCCTTTACTTTCACCGAATTTGTTTCCAACATCTCATGTAAAAGGTGTTATAAAAGATAGTGGAATATGGTGGTGGTGTGAGGTGATATGTGATATGGGTATATGATAGTAGCTGTGATGAGTCTGATTGATCTTGATATTTGATGATACCTAAGGTGTAGAACAGCTTATTATCGTTGTATCCACAATGTAGGCTGGACGTGTCCGACTCCTATGGTACTACTTACATAAGCCCCACGACTTCTAGTGTATCCCATCGATCTGCTAAGTAATAGCATCTATGATTATTAGAAAGCGTGTGGGTATTGATGTTGTTGTTCGTACCATTCTCCTTTGGGAAGGGTTGGACATTTTTAATGGTTTGGAACTTTGTAATAAGCTGATTGCCTAATATGGGACCTGACTCCGAGCGGTGAATTTTCGACCTAGGGCCCGTTTGGTTTGCAGGATTGGACAACGTAATGTAATTGGCATTACGTTGTCAATCTAACTCGGGTGTTTGGTTGGACCAAAAAAATTAGATGTAATGTAATTGCGATTACAAGTTTGATTACATTACATCAGTTTCTTCTAAACTCAATTACATCATAAAACCTATGTAATCGCAATTACATTACAACTTAAGCGGAAGGTTGGTATGCTATAATTTGGTCTTTTTGTTCGTTTTTGGTCATTTTTTGTTGTTTTTGGTCATTTTTGTTCGGTTTTGGTCGTTTTTGTTCGTTTTTTGTCATTTTTGTTCATTTTTGATCATTTTATGTTGTTTTTGTTTGTTTTTTTTTGTCGTTTTTTGGTCGTTTTTGTTCGTTTTTTGGTCGTTTTTTTGTCGTTTTTGTTCGTTTTTTGTTATTTTTGTTCGTTTTGGTTGTTTTTGTTTGTTTTTTGTTCGTTTTTGTCCCTTTTTTTGTTTTGACCGTTTGTTTGTCGTTTTTTGTTCGGTTTTTGTCATTTTTGTTCGTTTTTTTTGTTGTTTTTTGTTTGTTTTTTGTCGGTTTTTTGTTATTTTTGTCCTTTTGTTGTCGTTTTTGTTCGTTTTTTGTTATTTTTGTTCGTTTTTCGTTGTTATTGTTTGTTTTTTTTGTCGTTTTTGTCATTTTTTTTGTTGTTTTTGGCCCTTTTTTGTTCGTTTTTTGTCGTTTTTGTTCATTTTTTGTAATTTTTGTTCGTTTTTTTCATTTTGACCGGTTTTTGTCATTTTTGTCCTTTTTTTGTTCGTTTTTTGTCGTTTTTGTTCGTGTTTTGTCATTTTTGTTCGTTTTTTGTTTTTTTTGTCGTTTTTGTCCTTTTTTTTTTATTTTTGTCCTTTTTGTCGTTTTTGTTCTTTTTTTGTCATTTTTGTTCGTTTTTCGTTGTTTTTGTTTGTTTTTTTGTCCTTTTTTTTTTGTTTTTGGTCTTTTTTTGTTCGTTTTTTTGTAATTTTTGTTCATTTTTTGTCATTTTTGTTCGGTTTTTTGTCGTTTTTGTCCTTTTTGTTCATTTTTTGTCGTTTTTGTCCATTTTTTGTCATTTTGTTCGTTTTTTTTTTGTTTTTTTTGTCGTTTTTGTCCTTTTTTTTGTTGTTTTTGTCCGTTTTTGTTCATTTTTTGTTATTTTTGTTCGTTTTTGGTTATTTTTGTTGGTTTTTTTTGTCGTTTTTGGTTGTTTTTGTTTGTTTTTTTTTTTGTCGTTTTTGTCCTTTTTTTGTTTTTTGCCCCTTTTTTGTCATTTTTGTTCATTTTTTGCCTTTTTTTATCGTTTTTGGTCAATTTTGTACGTTTTTATCGTTTTTTTGTCGATTTTGCACATTTTTTGTCGTTTTTGCATGTTATTTATCGATTTTTGTCGATCTTGTACGTTTTTGACCATTTTTTTACGTTTTTATCATCTTCTATCGTTTTTGGTCGATTTGCATGTTTTTTGTCGCTTTTTTTAATCTTTTTTGCTTTTTTGCTTTTTTTGGAGTCTTTTTCACTTTTTTTTTTGGTGTTTATGCTCGTTTTTTTTTTTGTTTGTTGTTTTTGTCGTTTTTGTTCCATTTTTTGTCGTTTTTGGATTTATTTTGCAAGTTTTTTAATCTTTTTGTCGTTTTTGCTCGTTTTAATTCCTTCTTGTTTTTGGTCTTTTTCGTATTTTCGTTTTTTGTCATTTCTGTTCCTTTTTATCGTTTTTTATTTTTTTGCTCTTTTTTTCGTTTTTTGTCATTTTTTCTTTTTTTGTCGTTTTGTTCATTTTTTGCCCTTTTTTTTTGTTTTTGGTCGTTTTTCGTCATTTTTTTCCCTTTCATTTATTGTTGTTTTTTGTCATTTTTTGTTTTTAGTCATTTTTTTATCATTATTGGTCACTTTTTATGGTTTTCACATTTTTGATTTTTTTTTTGTCGTTTTTCTTTTTTATCGCTTTTTATTTTTGGTTTTTTTCCTTCTGTTTTGTTCGTTTGTCATTTTTGGTATTTTTTATTTTTTGTCTTTTTTTTTTTTTTTTTTCGTTTTGGTCTTTTTTAGCAGAAAACAAACCCTTTTTCCCCTTTTTTATTTTTATTTTTAATTTTTTTTCTTTTTTCTTTTTAAATTTTTGAAATTTTGTATTGATCAACTTTTTAAATTTTATGTTGTATTTTAAAAAAAATATTAAATTAAAAATTCAATTACATTACATGGTAAACCTAACACATGAATGCAATTAACATTACAATACATGGTTTGATTACATGTTTCAACCAAACATAGTAATGTAATTGTAATTCCATTACATTACAAACTCAATTACATTACAAACCCAATTCCATTACGATTACGATTCCATTACAATGAACCAAACGCAACCTAAGTCTAAATGCGATCCATCTGGATATTTTGTAAAATGCATGAGTTAGACAATACATACCACCTTTTTGTCTCTAGTGAGCTTTCTAGTGAAGTTTGGTCTTACTTTGCTAGAATCATGCAACTTAATCCTTAATATATCTCCCTCAACCAATTGGCAGAAGTATGGATTCATGAGGCATCCATCTCCTCGACAATTGGGGTATACAGGAATAATATCATCTATATGGGTCTCTGGAAATTTCGTAACATTGTAATTGCATCATTTATGCTAATATGCAGTGTTTAATCCTCGAGAAAACATCCATCGTGTGACTTCTTTTTGTTCAGTTCACCCTGAGTTCTTTCAATCTTTTTAATTTCCTCTCCAATATGATATGAATATCTTGGAAGCCCTTCAAATTCAACCACCTCAACTGATAGCAAGTAGTGGAAGTTGGTTCAAATGGAGCCCACCATTATGGGTCTTAAGTTGAGGGGGTATGATTTGTGGGAGATGGTTAACTTCTAACTGCTTTCTACTATTACTTCAGGAAGGGCATAAGTCTGATGGAAAAAGTTAGCCCCCACTAAACAGGCATCTACATTTGCATTGAGGAGTCATTTGAATTTACTTCAATTGAATCGAGCTCCAGAAATCTGCTCGACATCATTAAAAGAAAGACAATAACTTTTAGAAATTTAATCTATCAGTTTATAGGTAGGTCCAGAATTTCCTCGGATATGGCATGAAAATATCCTAATTATATGAGGATGGCGGAGGTGACGAGCAAAGCCACCTCAAGATTGAAATGCTGCTCGAGCGAGGCTGCGAGGGCCTCGTCCTCCTCGGGCTGGCTAATAAGCTTGACCACTACCTCCCTCTCATTATATACCCTATGATACACCCTGTTGTGCCTCCCCGTTACGAACTTGCTCCTAAGAGCATCATTAGTAAGCCCATCCCATTTTCTAGATTCTAGATTTAGAATGTAGGAACTCATTTGTAGAATAATAAGTCTCATCCTTAATCCCAATTTCTACAATTTCGGTCCCAACCCATCCATAGGTGCTAAGGGTTGGGCCTCCCAATTTCTAGATTCTAGATTGTAGAAACTCGTTTTGTAGAATAGTAAGTTCCAATTTGGAGCCCAACTTTCTAGATTCTAAACTTTATATTATTTTTTTCCTACATTAATTTTTGACCACACAATTTTTGGGACCGGAGCTCACTTTATCATTTTCTACTATTCTCATACAAATCCAACCCATTCTACATTTACCTTTTTTTTGAAATTTTGGGCTCGAAATTGCATTGGAGAGTCCCAACTACTAATGATGCTCTAATGAGCAACTGTGACATGTCGGCACTCTATTCCTACTCCTTGCCCTCCTTGATCTCCCTGTTGGAGGTGACTAGATACCTGGACCACGACAGCACCTTCTGGCCTGTACTCTATCAGAGCAAATGTAACCAACTTAAGGCGCTAACTAAAGAGAAAAACCAATCAGATCAGCAGCAACTAGCAATGGCATTGGCAAATTTATCCATAATTATTTAGTTCTTTAAATAAAAATATAAAAGTTGTACGTAGGATAAGGAATATGATTGGGACATCCATTTTTGGGACAACAGATCTGCTCCCAACGAATAGGTCTTAAAATATTATAAACATTGATGAGATTAATGTCCAAATAATAAGTGGTAGTACATTAATTAGTGGCTTTCAATGACTCAACTTGAGCCTTCCCTTGGAGGCCTTTCTTTCTAATGTACAGCCTGTACTCGCTGAATGTCATGGGCTGGTACAACTGCAGTCGCTCCTCCGTTACGAGCTCCCGTGCCGGTCCGAGCGGCAAGTCGCTTCTTGGGTTGTAGAAAAGGGCGACCGAGAGCCTCTCCTCCGTCGCATTTGTGATCACCCTGTGCTCTACACTCTTGTAATTTGCATTGCTCAAAACCTGCATAAATAATACACATGTCATTATTTAAAAATGTTAATCTATTCTACTAATATAAGTTGGCTTAGAAAAGGCTCAAAATTGGGCATATAAGTCGTTTGTAAATCCTCAACCAATTGATAATAAAAAAGATTATAAAATGATAATTTTAAAAGTAACTTTCTCTCTTTCTTCTGTATAACCGAATACCCTCTCTTTTATTCACATATATCCATAATAAATTATAATTGGAATATATACAAATCTATGACAAATCATAGTTGAAATATAAACATATATAACAATATTAATTCAAATATATTTAAACTATTTATAATATTTTTCAACAAGATCATAAAAATATTATTTTACGTGCGACACATGTGAATTTACTAGTATAAATAAGAGATGCTACTATTTAAGAGATATTGGTGAGTATTAACTTATCATATAAACTCTCACGAACCAATTGCTTGTTTATATAGTTGTCAACCATTTTTTTATTGTTATCTATGCTACTATATAATATAAAGTTGGAGTTTTATTGTAAAAAATTTTGTTCAAAAGAATACTTTTGTTTACTAATTAAAATTATTGATTAAATTTAACATGGGTACTTAGATAATTAGCATGTAGAAAAAATAAAAAATGTTGTTTGAGTAGTAAAAAGTTGATGTACTATTGTTTCCATTTTTCAAGTAGTTAAAAAAAAGTTGAGAAGTTTCTTTTTTTTTAAATCACACGCACACACACAATTGGGAGGCTCGAACCTTACCGGCCCCTCTGGATGTCCGCTCCAATACCACTAGGCTAGAGAGCTCAGACAAAACTTCTTAGTTTGACTTTACGTTGGTTATTTCTCTTAAATAAATATTTAAAAAAATCATAAAAAATGATCACAAATTAATAATTTTTCATTCTTCTGTTTTATTAAACTATTTTCACATTTTAAATTACAACATTTGTATTGACCAATTTCTTTCCTCCATTTTTACATTTTAAATTACGGTGCTTTCCTTACTAATCTCACTTTTTTCATTCCTGTACTTCTATATCTTTTATAAAAAAATTAAAATTAAAATTTATGTTTAAGTTATGAATTAGAATAAATTTTACTTAGATTTTTAATTGTATTATATTAAGTTAAATTATATTAATTTTATCCAAATAGATTAATTTAAATTAAATTAGATTAAGGTTAAGGTTAAGACATATTAAAGTAATTATTATATTATCTAGGATTGTGAGTGTTCATCAAACTAAATTAAATTTGATTATATGATTAAATTGTTAGCTAGATTTGGCTCATTAATATTTAAATAGATTAGACCCGAAATTATAAATTAGGTTTAGTCATTTGTATATATTAAATTTAAATTGTCATATATTAATTTCATTAGATTTTAAATTATGAATTCAAAACTATGGAGTAGACCAAATGAGTAATAATCCATGAATTTTATCATTTACATTAAAATTATGGTAGATTAGATTTTGTTATACTTTAAATTATGAATTTGAGAGATTGTATAATAAGTCAGTAAAGAAATTAATGAAACAAAATAAACTTATAAATATTAAATCTTAACTTCATCTTTATTTTATTTTTATTTTGAAAGATTGGAAGGAATTAAGCAAGTTAAATGGCACAAAAGTAACAACATCAGTTTTATTTATCTTTTCAATCATGGATAATGAGATATATTATATAATTTGTCCAATAATCCATTATTTGGCATTAAAATTATGGTAGATTTGATTTGGTTAGACTTTAAATTATGAATTTGAATGATTTTATAAAAAATCAATAAAGAAATTAATGAAAAAAAGAAGTAAAGTTAAGATATTAATCGCATTAATTTATCTTGAATTTTTATTTTGAAAGATTGAAAGAAATTAAGCAGATTAAACGACACAAAAGTAACAACCTTAGATTTATTTATCTTTTCAATCACGACTAATGATCAATCTTCATCAAATACATAGTTTAGTGCTTCAAATTATTGGTTTATTGGGCTGATATAGATACTCCGTTCCTTAGTTGCTATTGTCATTGTGTATGATTTTTTAATTTATTTTTTTGTGCTTGTGCAGGATAATGCATATTGTCAATGTCAGTGACTATCAGACCCTTATAGGTAAGCGAATGCGATATCTTGAAGATGAATAAGATTTTGTTATTAAAATATTTGTCATCCGGATGATTTTTTAATGTAAAATTATGATTTCTGTTGAGTAAGTTTGGTTGGATGTTGTCCTTTCTATTAAAAAATAATTATTTTTGTTGAAAAAGTTTGACTGGATCTTATTTAACGAGATGTCCAGGGATCAGGACTGGAGCACATGCTGTGGAATTCCAAACAGTTCGAATCAATGCATGCCAATCCTCCATTACACTTCTTGATTACTTATCCTTCGAATATAACTAACCCGTTTTTAATTTTTCATTCAACTAACTAAATGACACAATAGTAGAAGTGCCAGCACTTGTAATCAAAAGTGCATGCTTCGTTTGCTGTGATATAAATCAGTGCTATATGTAGAGGACCAGTAATGTGTCAGTAAATCACAAGTTTATGGCATCTATTGCTACTGCTATTCCTTTTTAGAAGGACCATGTTCTCCCAACTCCATGGAACTCAAAAAAAGAAAGAAAGTATTTTTAAGTCTCTGGTCAGCTTGTCACTTGGCGTATCAGTTAAATACGACACAAATACTCCAAATTGGGTTATAACCTGAATCTGATCTCCTATGTTGACGATGAAGGCGTTCGGAACGGGCTGGACGGTGACCCACGCATTGCCCCTCCGCACCTGCAGGCCCTTGACATGGTCGTCGGCGAGCAGCACGGTGAGGCCTCCGGGGTCGGAGTGCGCAGACAGACCGAGGGCGAGGTCGGGCTGCGGGCACCTGGGGTAGAAGTTGACCCTCATGCAGGCGCCGACATCTTCGCCGCCGAAAGCCTTCTGCAAGAACCCAGCGTCGAGTCCTAGGCCCGTTGACAACACCTTCATCACCGTCTCGCATAGCTTCACCAGCTCTTGACAGTATTCCTCGGTCACCTCCCTACTCAATTAATATTGCACACAAATATTCCATACTCTTAGACATGAATATATATTGTGACGACTGACGACTGCATGCATGTTTAATTAAAACAACAAGTCCAGAACTTTGGTGTCATGTATATATGATTGTCATGTGTCTTAGAATTTGAAGTGTATATATATATATATATATATATTATATATATTATATATATATATAATATATATTATATATATATTATATATATATATATA
>JANAVB010006102.1:0-49221 GCA_029216955.1 Iris pallida | reverse complement strand
TAGTTCCTGAACTCTATAAATAGTTTCCAATCATTGTTGAAGCATCAGAGAGAGAGATCAAGAACTCTTGCAAAATTGCTGCTGCCTTCTCCAGAGGCTACAGTCTTCAAGTTCACATAGTCCAAGGGATAAAGTGATCGTCTTCTGATCAGATTCCTAAAGTTGTACTTCCAGAATTTATTGTACTTTGTACTCTTTTACAAGTTTGGAATAAAACGAATTATTTTTGTTTTTTGCAAACATCAGGCACATGGCAGGCCAAGCGTCGGGGTGATCAAGTGAATGTTGTGCCCCCTGATCCAGCGCATAAGGCACGCCCAGATCAATAGTGGGGGAACCATATTTATAGTGACTTGAACCAGCCTCAGACGCACAACCAATGTAGGCGCGGGGGTTCAAGACCACAGAATTTGCCTTGCACGACTTGGTTGCGAACGCAACAGATGCGCCCAAGTGAGACAAGGAGTTTGAGGGTCGGCTCGTTTCTGGTGCAGAAGCACCCGAGTCAACTTTGTACTGCTTACCATTAGCAGTGCGCATGATTGTGAGCACATGCTTCTGGTTTGCCATTGGCATAGCACGTTTGAGGCGCATGGCCCGTGCCGCCTTGGAGTTCTTCGTACTAGCACGCGAAGGCGTATAGTACTCAGAATCCAACTTTTTCTTACCTTGACAGTGAGTGAATAACTTACAGCCAACCCAGAAGAAGAGAAGAACTACTGCAACTTTTGTGGCTCGAACGGGCTCCTGGATAACGGGCTCCCTTTTCTTTATTTATTTTGGTCCCCTTTTCAAAGGAGGCAAGAGGGCTCTATATATAGAGTGGAATGAGACCTCTCTTCTTCTCCTTTCCGATGTAGGATTAAAAGTAATATCCCTTCTTTTTTATGCTTCTACAGACATGACAAGAATGAATGGTCTGGACTCCGTGGACGATTATGTTTGTACAAGTGAACCAATACTGTTTCGCATCATGTCTAGGGCAGGGACCCCTGAGTACCACGGTCAGGGGTACCTACTGAAATTAACTAAGGCTAATAACTAGAATAACCCAGTAGTCATGAAGAAAATTTTCAGCTACATACAATCCCGTTATCTGGGCGCGCATGTAGACTTGTAGCATGCCGACGTGTAGGGCACATTTTCAGCACACTGTCATGTGTTGCACCCTTCATGAACGGATATTCGACCTGGATAAACTGGATGGTCTGCAGGGCTTGTGGCTGTTGGAATATCTTATTGCATCTTGCTAGTAACTAGGCCTGTGATAACCCTAGCTAGTTAAAGTATCAAGTCGTACTCTTTGCTTGGCCGTAATTGATTGGATGAAGTCTAACCCAGTCTAGTCTTATCCTGATCCTGTACAAGATTGTATCATGACCTGATTACTTGTGTCTTACTTTATCGATAAATGGTGGAAAACCAAGTTCCGTTCAGACGAAGGGTTACAACTCCGATCTTTGATTGGTTTAAGGGTTGTAACTTGGTTATCTGAATAGTTCCATGGTTATCTTATCGTATATCATCGTGATTTTCTGTATCTCTAGTCTTATATTATATGTTATTATATTTTATGCTAATTGCGGGTTTTAGTTCTTAAGTGAAGCCTCCTTTGTGGCACTTGCTCTTTCTGGGATCTGACCCAGCTGGTTTTGTATGGCCAGACACCGGAGTAGCTCCAGAGGATCTCCCTATCTTTCAGCCAGATGGTGACCACCAGACGTAACCAAGGCAACGAGTGGGTTTCCCTTTTGTTCTCCCACTTTATTGTAAAAATATTCTTTTGAGGCGTTTAGCCGACGAGCACGTGTTAGCTCGTATTGCACTTTACTTATTGTCTGCCTACGGGCTGTAACATGATTGACGAATCCTAGGATTGATTATGTATGACTGAAACTCTTGCTAGTCTTCACCTTTTTGTACGACTAGCTTCATGATCATCCAAATGTAATGTATGGGACGCCTTACTATTGTATATTTGATGCTCTAACATCTTGTGACTGCTTTTACTTGCTTGAGATTGAAACAATAGGCTTGTTTATGACCATAAGAGACTAATGGCTTGTAGTTAAACCCTCATGTATCTAGACAGCCGTGACCGTATAGCGAGGTGGATTCTATTTCAATATACGTAGCTGGCTATGTATGCCCCCGCTCTCCAGTATTCTGGTTCTGGGGCGTTACTGTCATGACCCGCACCCTAGAGTAAGGGCACGAGAAGTGGGTACGTCCAGCCTACGCCGCAGTGTCGACGGTAGAACGCTGTCCTAAGTCTCAACATCTAACAATATAATGCTAAGCAGTTTATACTCCCCGAATGGGGGTGACATAGCAGAATGTAAACTCAAACACAATTAAGGAAGAAGAAGTATGATATGATATAGAACTCAAAATGAAATACAGATGATCAGAAGAGTCTAAGTGTCTAAGATAACAATTCAACAAAATCCAGAAAATAATACAACTCTGAAGTCAATACAAATGACATAAGAAATAAGATAAAGCCTAGCTAATCTAGTCTAAGCAGTAGGAATGACATCCTCAGCTAGAGCTGGATCCTCCTGTGGGTCCAACTCACAGGTATCGTCTAGATGGACTCCATAATAGGTCGGGCAAAAGTCCTCGGTATCATCTATAATATTTTCAACAGGTCCAGTCAGGACGGGAGCGAGCACAGTATATCTCATGCAGTCCATATCATGGCAGGAAATATAAAGTAAGCAACAGAGTAAGATATATGAAACACATGTAAGAAGATGTACATAAAAAGGAGAGATATTTGATAACTGGAAATATATACATGATAAGTAAGAACTGTAAGTGACTAGTGATTTAGAGTACGAGATGGCATGTAATTGGCTTAGGTTGTACATGATGAACATGAAAAGTAACAGAGTGTGCATGATGGGTAAATCATATGACCATTTATACTCACCCCTACCCACAATCAATACACAAGGATCTATTCAAGTTACATTACGGACATGATGTTTTGGTTATACAAGAAACACATGAGGAAACATGAGCGTACATGAAAGAACATGAGAGTACATGAACGTACATAAAAGAACATGAGAGAACATGAGTGTACATGAATAACGCAGAAGCAAAGAATACATGATGTACATGAAACACATGTCAAAAAGTATCCGATGCGCCCGCTAAGGGGTAACATCCCAAGAAGAGATCCGTATAGTACCAATTCGTGATGATAACGTGACAGCATCAAGTAAAAGCAGTCTAGAGCGAGAATATAATTCGTGACAAGTATGAAACGATCAGAGAATGTACTCGCCTGATAACTGAATGTCCGAAGAGGATGTACTGCCTGAGGAGGGGTCTGTCTCCTAATCAGAGCAACACAAGTCACAACATGTCTAAAATGAAGTAATTGATCATTATGATGCATTCTACATGAATCTAGGTCATTCTAGGCCAAAGTCAACTCTTGGTCAACTGTCTAGGTCAAACTAGGTCACACTTGGTCCAATCAAGTCCAATCTAGGTTAAGTCAACTCTTGGGCCTAACCAAACCTAGACTAGCTAGCATACACCATTCAAGTCACACAAGTCTTCAAAATACTAACTTAAGTGTACCCTCTCCCTATGCCATAGGCTAACCACATAGGCAATGAGCCATATAGTCTACCTCACCCATATTTCATACATGCATATCATAAGAGAGAATCAACTAACCTATGTAAACCTATACACATGCATTACATTTATACATATTGAGGCATACATTAGGTACCACCTTATCATTAAGCATACATTGCATGTCATTCTATATCACATTATATATATTACATGCATTGTATTAAATTATATGCATTATATTCATTTTCTATTCCTACATTCATTCACACATTGTATTGTTCATGAATACATACTTTACATTCATTCATGTATCTATTCATGCATATTTACCTACATACATATATACATAGAGATATAGAGAGAGGGCTAAGGGTATCATGTTATATGTGTGTACATGTCATGAATGTGTGTGTGTTCTTTTTTTTTTAGAGTCCTGTGTGTGTGTGTGAGGGGTTGATAGTGTAATGTGTGTGTGAATGGTGTGTATAACATTGTGTCTCAGTTTTTGCAATTAAACTAAGGTTAACAGTGTGTAAAAAAATTCAGAATTCAGATTTGAAACTACTGATAAGGTTTCAGTTTGACACTACTTAACAAAGTAAATATAACTCAGTTTTAACCAAATTTCAGTTTACAACCTCCTTCCACATTCAAGACCCAAAAATCAATACAAAATCCCAAAATCAGTTAAGGTTTCTTTTAAACAATAACTCAAGTTAACATTTCTTAACTTAACCTCAATTGTAGGTTAACATATAAAGGAGAACTCAGTTTAAACATTTGATTTATATCAGGAAATTCAGGTTCAGTACACATGTTTGAAAATAGGGAAATTCTCAGTTTTCATTTGTGTATGAATCTCGGTTTTCAATCATGGGAAATTCTCAGATTTCCTAAACACAGTTTTACACTAAACCCCATAACAGTCAAATCTCAGATTTTCTGAGTTCTCAAGTTCACTGGTTCAACCAACAATGGAATGGATTTCAGTTTACAACATAGGAAATTCTCAGATTAATCATGTTATCACATTCTCAGTTTTCATGTATTTCAATTCAGTTTAAACATTGAAATAAATCCTCAGGTTTTTAACTTAAATTCAGTTTTTACAACTCAATCAAACTCAGGTTCAGTACACAGGTTCAACATTAATCTGAGATTCATGAATCTCAGGAATTCAATTTGTTTCCACATTCAATTTTCAGTTCAGTTATTCCCAGGTTTTTAAACCCAGGTTAACATTCTACATATAATCATGCATTCAATGAAATCGAAACTATATCAAAGAACCCTACATATAGCTAACATGTACAGCAATCTTAACAACATGTTAACATCTAAATTAACATAATTTAATCTAATTAATTAGTACAAAATTATACGAGAAATCTCAGAATTTACATTCAGTCAACTAGGTATCAGAACATATGAAAACCCAATTCGAAATCAAAAAAAGATATGTTAATACACAATTAATGGTTGGTAAATAGAGTACTACATGTGATTGTGTCAGTCGAACCATAATGTGTCAAGAATCTGGACACAAACGTGTCCAAATACTCACGCACACACGTAGACACACACGCGTGCACACAGCGTCGTGCAGCGAGTCCATAGACTCGTGCACTCGACACAGGCCACGTGGAGCCACGTGGCCATGCACACGTGTAGCCCACATATAGGGCTACACGATCGACACCCTGTATCGTGCCCACGTGGTGACAGGACACGACACGAGGTCCGTATCAGTCGGGAAAACACGACTGATACGCGTGTTTCAGGCCGCGTCGTGCACGTGTTCCAGATTCTCGTGTACGCGACACAGGACACGAAACTTCTCGTGCTCGTGTCCATGTGTACGCCAAGGGATAGGCTACACGCTCGTGTCACCACGAGGTGTCCACGTGGCGTGTCCGTACGACACGACATGCTCGAAGTGTGCTCTGTGCAGTGCGCACAGTGCAGTGTAAAACCCGTGTTCGTATCAGAGCTCTCTCGACACGACACGAGAGGTCGTAATATTTTGGGGAAGTGTGCACAGACACTGCCCCTAGGTGCTGACCAAAATTGTCGTGTCTCGTGTCGTGTCCAGTGAGAACTGGACACGAGATAGCAGGACAGTGTGTGGGTGTGCACAGCGTGTTCGTGTCCAATTTGGACACGGACACGACACAGTTTCGTGCTCAGTGTTAGGGTTCTGTGATCTACACCTATAGGGCTAGAAGATTGTGCAATTTGTTTTCGAAAATAATAACATTTAATTCATAAAGACAATTTATCAAACACTTGAATTAAAACCTAGATACGTGTCCGATACGGACACCAAACCCAATCTAATTCCTACCAAACTTAGCCTACAGGTCCATGGTACCTAGATGCATGCAACCATGAAGAGAAAACACAATATTAATAGGTTTTAAGGCATGTTACCTATTGAGTGAAAACTCAAGAAAAAAGCCTAGAATAGGGGGGGTATCCTCTTCACTTGGTGATGCCAAAAGCTTGTGCAACCTTGCTAGCTAGCTTCCCTTAGCATCCTCAATGGTAGGAGATCCCAATGCAAGAAACTAGGCTCAATTTGGAGTTGATTTGGATATTTGGGGAGGAATTGGGGAAGAACACTAAAGGAGGCAATTAAAATGAATTAAAAATGAAGCAAATGATTAATGGGATGTATTTATAGAGGGAGGGAAGGTGTGATGGCTGCCATTAGGTTAGGATTAGGGTTTAGGATGAGTGGCTAAGGTTTCTCCCAAAATTTCTAGGCAATCTAATGGCTCATAACTAAAGTAGCCTCCTTTAACCTTTAGCCTAAAATATCTCTTTAACAAATATCTAGATATTACACTAATGTGATTACTTAAAAAAAACCCTCTAACTTAGTCTCTAGGGTCATGATTAACATCAAGATTAGGCTAACTTCTAGGTCAAGTCTCAAATAATTTAACTATCACATATTTAATTCATATAATTTACAATTTCACAAAAGTGTCAAAATGACCAAAATACCCCTAGGCTTAAATGTAGAAATTTGAAATCCTAAACACATGATTAGGTCTCCTTGGTCATGATTAGTCTTCTAGGTCATGCATGACTAAGGTTACACTAGCAAAATACCAATTTCACACTTCACTCAATTAAATAGTTTTAAAATAACTAAAAATCACCAAAAATCATATCATGACTAAAATCTAATATTTAATGATTAAAATACAAAAGTTCAAAATTATCCTTTTTTTAGAAAAGTGGGTGTTACAGTTACAATAGCCATATATTATATTAAAGGATTATATATGGATTATATATCAACATCATTATATGCAATCTTGAATTATAAAAGAATCAACTTCTTCTATAAATTGTTCATGGCAGACATAGTCTCAAGAGTCTATGGATTCTATAAATATTGCAAAATTATCAAGTAAAATTCAAATAACCACTTCATGCCAATAACAAATCAAAACATAAAATGTGTAAGAGTCTATGATGAACATAAAACAAACATGCATAGGACAAAAATAATTGTACGTACACATTAAAAGGTAAAACATGAAGGAAAAAAAAACAAAATATATTTAATTAAGATGCACACTATGTTGGATCCCAATGATTTAGTTTTCTTAAAAAACAATGAAGCAACTTGGTATATAGAAAATCTCTTTAAAAAATATTTGAATGACAAATATGTATATTTTGACCGAATGAATGGATCTTTCAATATTTCTATTTAGAATATGTATTTTTTTTTCTTCGGTCTATTAAACAGAACATAAAATAATAATAACCCATAATAGTCAACTCTTATATTGTTGAAAAATAATTGTTTTTCTGTCTTGAAATCCTGTAAAAAAATAAATAAATAAAATCAAGTTTACCGGCCTCCAGGGAAGTCGCGCACGAAGCACTGCCCTAAGAGTTGATTCGGGTCTATGTGCAGACTTGTTCCGAACTCTCATAGTGGTAAAACCCTCGCTCTACCGGTATCCCGTCGTCGCACACAACTCGGAGAGATTGACCCGAACTTAGCTCTTGCCCAGAGTAGGAGAGATTGTAATGGAAAAGAAGGAATTATGGTTGTGAACGAGAAGGAGGAATCATATGATAATTTTTCTCAAGTATATCTTCTACAAGACAAATGAATTATATAGACAACCTTCAACCCATAGAGTTAATATGATTTATTAGGATTAAAATAGTCAATAAAGTAGCTAATAATACCTAGAAATTTAGGCTCACTAATATAGCCATTAGGGAATAATAAATATGTTATATCCATGTTAAAACTGTCAAAATTAAGTGCAAAAATAATAATTTTATAAATTAATTTTTTCACCAATAATAATAACAGCTCACCCATCGAACCATGCTCATCCCTAGAAGCATATGCCCTCCAAATGTTAGGTATATGCCGACAAATGTTGGGTTTGGTCTTTGGTGGGATGTTAAAACCATTTGGCCATTTCTCAACCAAGGAGGAGGAGGTGGTAGGTGTTGGAGTGGTGTGGGTCAAATCGAAGGTTGTTCATAGTATCACCATAGTTGGGTTGGTGTGAGCCTCTCCATCCACATCACGAGTCCATTCCCACATTAATCAATAACTATAAATATCCGTATATTTTCCTCACCAACCCCCCCAACTCTTATCCTCCCAATCAACAACAACTCAATGGCCCACATGTGAGTTCAATAAAAATTATAAAAATTATTTATTTATTTTTTATCGAATGTCTGCCACATATGGTCCACTACCAAAATCTTGGATTAAAAATTTGTATAAGTAGTATTTTCATCCTCTCGTAACTTGTATGAAATATTGATAATTTCTTATAGATCAAATATCTAAATAGCATGGTCGCTCTAGGGATAAATTCGATAAGATTTCGAACTTGACCAATCTCTTCTGTTGAAGATAATCTTTCAAGTCCAGCATAACTTGTAAGAGGTCAAAATCGTTGGTGATCTTTCAGGACTATCCCACAACAAGGACTTGGACAATCATATTTTTCAGACCGGTCTAAGTATCTCATGCGGTATTTTTTATCTGCATTTGTGTTACGAATATGGTTAATTATACTGACCTCCTATGTTTCATGAGTATTACAGGAACTATTCATATTATGAAATAATTATACTGATCATCTCTATTCTTTAGAAATTTTATTAAGCATAAGGGTATTCAGTATTATTTAAAAAAAAAAATAGAAACTATAAGAGAGTCTGTGTAATTAGTTTCAAAGTATGAATGATCCGTTAATAAGTATAAAATATAGGGACACTTAATATAATTAACCCTTATGAAATGTTGCCATATATTGACAATAAACGAGTAAAGGAACAACAAGAACATTCCTACATATTCAGTGTTAGAATTTAGTATTCTAGCAAGTTTTTTCCAAATAAAATCAAACAACCCTGGACATGTTAGCTCTTCTACTAAAGTAATCAATAATATAAATATTTTTCCCAAATACTTTTTTTTTAAATTAACCCAAATACATACACACAGGGCCGGCCCCTCAGTTTGGGTTGCCTTAGCCGGAACTAATTTTTGTTGCCCTTTACTCTTATTGGAAGATAAATGTTGAATTTGAATTTTTGTTGGACCGGTCCTAAGAAAACTAAATGGCATTGGAATTGCCCTATGGAGGAGGGTTGCCTAAGTCCGAGGTCTTGTCAGACTTACCCCAAGTCCGGGCCTGCATACACATAATACACAAATTACATTAGTCAACATTCAACAACCAA
The DNA here is from genome assembly GCA_029216955.1 of Iris pallida. Classification (NCBI taxonomy): domain Eukaryota; kingdom Viridiplantae; phylum Streptophyta; class Magnoliopsida; order Asparagales; family Iridaceae; genus Iris; species Iris pallida. The sequence continues at coordinate 39,876 of JANAVB010006102.1, read as the reverse complement.
ATAAAATGGACACTACAGTCTTCCACCACACAAACGGAACATTGCCACTTACAAAAGTGTTATGGCCCCACCTCTCTTCCAACTCAAGACCACCATGCCACCACCAGAATTACAAGATATAATTTAGGAAGTTTGTATTTTTAGTTACTGAAATTGCTGAGAAACCCAATTTCGGGGTAACTTTTATGAAATGTCCATCCGCTGCATAAGTTTTATAAATACCAGAATTAAGTATTTTCACGTTAAATATTCCAAGATTCCCTTTTAGATGCCACTCGCTGGGAAATGCTATTTTTATAATACCGAAACTACCCCTCCGCGCGAATTGGTCATCTATATGTATTTAAATTCAAAAAACTCAGATCTGGATTGCGATTTTCGTCTTCTTCTTCACGGAAAATCTGAATTCCATTGCTCTCATATTCAGCAGAGATTGCAAAAATTGTTCGTAGTTCGGTGTGTTTTTCTTCAGTCGAACTCAGATCATCGCTCGTCATCATCATCACCATCACCATCATCATCATCTTCATCGTGGAGACATTTGAAATTTTTCGACGATTAGGTCAATTGTGGAGAGAAGATCTTTCTTCTTCTTTTCCATAAGAATTATCATCATTTTGAAAGAAGAACGAAACTCTTTATTCATAAAAAACTAAATTAACGTTTTAACACTGTAAATGACCATTCTCCGTGTAAACTAACACGGAGAATGCCATTCTCCATTTTATTTAAAACGGAGAATGCCGTTCTCCGTGTTTCTAACACGAAAAATGACCATTCTTCTGCGTTTTAACACTGGAATGACCATTCTCCGTCTTAATTAGGACGGAGAATGACCATTCTCCGTCTTAATTAAGACGGAAAATGCCATTCTCCGTTTTTTATTAACGCGGAGAATGACATTCTCCGTTTTATTTAACACGGAGAATGGCATTCTCCGTGTTTTTAACACGGAGAATGGTCATTCTCCTGCGTTTTAACACTGGTATGACCATTCTCCGTGATAAATTACACGGAGAATGGCATTCTCCGTGTAAATTAAGACGGAGAATGGTCATTCTCCGTTTTATTTAGCATGGAGAATGGCCATTCTTCGTCTTAATTAGGACGAGAATGCCATTCTCCGTTTTTTTAACACGGAGAATGACATTCTCCGTTTTATTTAACACGGAGAATGGCATTCTCCGTGTTTCTAACACGGAGAATGGTCATTCTCCTGCGTTTTAACACTGGAATGACCATTCTCCGTGTAAATTAAGACGGAGAATGTCATTTCCGTGTTACTAACACGGAGAATGGTCATTCTCCGTGTAAATTAAGACGGAGAATGCCATTCTCCGTGTTACTAATACGGAGAATGACCACCCTCATGCGAAAATTAACATTTTTCGTGTTCTAAACGGAGAATGGCCATTCTCCTGCATTTTATGGTCAGCTGAAACTTTGGAGGGCCATAACTTTTGACTGGGAGGTCGAAACGAGGTCCTGTTTGTCGCAAAATGAGCGTATCGCCGAGGAGACTGAAAGTAACAGCTTCACAGTTAGACGGCCTTCCGAAATTTTAGAATCGCAAAAAAATGATGTTTGGACCTCCGTTTTAGCACTTTTGCCGTTCGTCCCGGTCTTTCCGAAATTTCCGACGAGTTTTTAAAGATTTTTGAGGAGAAAACCTAGATTCGAAAGTGAGCAGCGTATGGAAGAAGATGGAGTATTGAAACGTTTTTTTTAAGATCAGTTTTGTGGGTGTTTCCAATAAATTAAAAGGAAGGGCAAAATGGTCATTTGGAACCCGCTTTGGATAAGTTTCTCTAATTCTGGGCACGCGATGAAAGTTTTTTTAGCGGTGGGTTTTACATAAAACTTTTTTAGTTTTTGGGCATTTCATAAATCTTCCCTTTTAGTTATGTCTGATTTTATTTTTTTTTAAACTTCAAAACGACTCAAAATAACTCGGCTAAATCTTGTATGTATATTTTTATATAATTAAAAAAAATTAACTAGTTGTTTACTAACTAATATTAATTATTGTCAAACATTTCTAACTCATATGGTCAAGATGGAAGATATTTTTTTTGGCTGTATGGGTTACATTCGATGAAACACGTTATAATTTCAACTATTTTTACGTAGGTGCACGTGCATACGTTACTAGTCAGTTATAAATCGACTATCTGTTTTGTTATCGTAAATTTCAATATTAGATAGTATGAAAATATTACAATTTTAAATTATTAGAAACAATACATACATATAAACGAAGAAAATACATGTTATTTTTTCTATTTTTTCTCGTTTCACAATTTAAAAAAAAATTCATGTGTAGATTTTTTTAAAATAATTTTGCAGAGATCAAAGTTGTCGAATCATGTCCAAAATGAACATCATAAAACTCCAAATAGTATACTATCTGATCAAAGTCATATACAAAATCTTTGTTGTATTGTATCTCGTTTTCGTTTTCGGTTGAGTGCTCAGAGGTGATGGTAATAGAGTTGATAATTTAGTCACATGAGTATGAAATGAGATCATGAGGTGTTAGATAATTGGAATTAGCTCAGGACTTACATGATAATTTTCTTTTAAGATATATGATTCAAGTACAATATCGTACCTTATAGGCTATCTCCGATTCGGGTCACACCGTGTTCCCAACTAAGCGACTATGCTGAACGTTGGCTTCAAAGGTGGATTCGACACACCCAATATGGAGCAAGAATTTGTGGTTGACACACAATGATGGTGTAGATAACTTGTCGGTATAGTTATGTGGTTATATTGAACTTCCTGGATGCTCGACTGACGAGAACGAACAAAGATAATGAGATGTATATTTGGTTGCTCTATATAGATAATTGAACTTGGTGCAGACTTTACATAAAAATTAGATATTACATAAGAATTTTTGGCAAGACGAATAGTCAAAACGTAAATCGGTGTCCTATTGTACCCATAGGATTTCATGTCAAACCTTTATATAGGGCCGACTCTGGGTAAGTCGGACAAGACTTGGTATTGGACCAACCCCTCTTTTTTAGGGCAACATCCAGACTCAGCATGACCCAACCAAGGATTGGAGTCACGAATGACTACAAAACATGCTCATAATAAAGATCAAAGAGCAATCAAAATTAGTTTCAGATAGAGCAATCCAACCCTCTGGACCGGCTCTGCCTATGTACCAAAGAGGGACAGCCTAACTCCATACGCATTCATTAAATGACATAATGATAATAATCGGTCAACCACCAAATTACAATATTGCCCTCACCTACTCCCTTATTGTTTTTAAAAAAAAAAAAAAACCTCATTATTGCTATTAGGATATAAATAAGTCCTCATATACCACCACCACCTCTCAATACCACCACCACCTCTCAACCTTCATTCTCTGTCTCTCTCTCATCAATGGAAGACTTCCTTTCTCCTCTCCCAATCTCCATAGCCCTCCTCTCCATCCTCCTCTCCTTCCTCCTCTACCGCTGGCTCCGGTTCAGGCTGCCTCCCGGCCCGACCCCCTGGCCGGTCGTGGGCAACCTGTACCAGATCAAGCCGGTCCGGTTCAGGTGCTTCGCGGAGTGGGCCGGGGCCTACGGCCCGATCTTCTCGGTCTGGTTCGGGACCACCCTCAACGTGGTCGTGTCCAGCTCGGAGCTGGCGAGGGAGGTGCTCAAGGAGAAGGACCAGGCCCTGGCGGACCGGCCCAGGAACCGGGCCGCCGCCCGGTTCAGCCGGGACGGGAAGGACTTGATCTGGGCCGACTACGGGCCCCACTATGTCAAGGTGAGGAAGGTGTGCAACCTGGAGCTGTTCTCGCCCAAGAGGCTGGAGGCCCTCAGGCCCATTAGGGAGGATGAGGTTACGGCCATGGTGGAGTCCATCTTCAAACATTGCACCCAGCCAGGTTTCTTTTTTTAATCTTTTTTTTTTGCGAAATTATAAAATATATTTTGACACTCACATGGACCTAACTTGGAGCATCATTATTCATCAGGAGATAGAACTCAAAAAATGATCTCGAGGCCCAAATTTGTAATTAAATATAGAATGGGTTGGATTTGTACGAGAATAATAGAAAATAAATCCTGAGATCCAAATGAGCCGAGTGGATGTAAATCCATGTGTGATCTTTCTTTTTTAAAATATATATATATTATATATATATATATATATATATATATATATATATAATCTAAACATATAGAAGTTGGAGTTTCAAATTGAATGTTACTATTCTACAAAATGAGTTCCTATATTTTGAACGTAGAAATTCTGAGGCTGACTATCATGAGACTCAAATTGAGCCTTATTATTTTACAAAATTAGCTCTTACATTCGTAATATAGAGTCTAGAAATTGTATTGAACCTTACTATTGATGCTCTTAGGACCGTTTTGACATTTCAAGGGCCCTGTACATATATTAAAAAAAATGTTTTTTTTTTAATTACTTTAAAAAGGTATTTTATGACATTCTAAGGTTAACTTAGTGCACTGCAGTTTCTAAAAAATAGGGAGGCATAAATATAACCATTGGTATTTCATAAGAATAATATATACAGAGGTTACAATATTTGGGGCCATTATGCTTTTTGGGCTTTGTGCTATCGTATAGCTTGTAAATGCTCAGCAACGGTCATTACCGACATATATTACTGCAAACCGCATTGTAGAATCTCAAAACATTTAAACATGCTATAATTCGCATAATCTACATCACTTTTTTAGGGTGTGTTTTGGATAGGATAGATTTAGGCCTCGTTTGGTTCGCGGAATGGAAGGGAAAGGAAATCAATTCCTTGCCATTTCCTTTCCTTTGGGAAACTTTAATTCCTATTGATTTTCCTTTCCGATGTTTGGCAATGCCAAGGAATTTGGAAAGGAAAGTGAATACTTCAATGTGGGAAAGTGATTCCTTCCTTGGATGGATGGAATCACTTTCCCCCCTAATTTCCCTTCCATTGGGAATCACTTTCCTTTCCTCCTCAATTCCTTGGACGTCCAAACATAGGAAAGTAATCACTTTCCTTTCCCAACCGGAAGATTCCGCCAACCAAACGAGGCCTTAGAGTTAGGATTGGGGTTTGGATTAGCTTTAGATATAGATACATAGGAATATGGGAGGTGGTCTAGTTGTAACATTATGCATTAACAAAAAAAATTCCGGTTCCATGCAAGCTCGCTTTTGTCTGAATCTTTGTGGAAGGAAGAAGTGGTTCACCAGCCACTACGCCCAGGGATCCTGCAAAAGAGTAAATCCTGGTGGCTGCTTGCCTTTTGATCAATAATTCACCAAACACTAAGGTGGATGAAGAATCTCTCCAAAACGGTTATGATTAGTGATTCACGAAACACTACATTCAGGAATAGGGTTATTTTGTATAAGGGTACCAGGTTTATAACATAATTAGACTTTGGGAACTGGGTTTGTCCATTTTAGAGTTTGGGTACTCGAAATTATTAGTGACACATTTTAGTGACAAACTTTCGTCATTAAAAGTCCCATTTTGTCACTGAAAGTCCAGTTGAATAAAATGTGTCACTAAAAATTTTCGAGTATCCAAAGTCTAAAATGGACAAACTCAGTACCCAAAGTCTAATTAGGTTATAAATCTGATACCCTTATACAAAATAACCCTCAGGAATACCCTTAGGTATTGTTTGGGAAGAGGAAAAAATGGGAGAAGGAAAATGTTGAGGAAAAAATGAGAGAAAAATTAAAATTAGTGGTGTTTGGGAAGGGGAAGAGAAAATGAGGGAGAGAAATTTGAGTGGAAAATTCATATGGGCCTCACTCAAAATATTTTCTCCCAAAAGTGAGAAGAAAATGGAGAGTTGATAGATTGTGAAAGAAATTACCCAACTACCATTCAATAAAGTAAGTATTAATTATGATTTGAAAAAAATCAAGGACTAAATGGTAATTATATCTTTCTCCACAAACAAACAAAATATTATTTTTAAATTTTTCCTTCCCCTACTTTTTGGTTATCCAAACAAGTGAAGGAAAAATTCATTTTACCTTCATTTTACTCTCCTCCATTTTCCTTCCCCTCCTCCAAAAAGTTTCCAAACACACCGTTAATTGTTCTTACCCAACACTTGTTGGTATTGGTTTCATAAAAAAAAAGCAATAAAGCAATAGAAGTCCGAGCTTTTGGTGTTGCATTTCCAAAAAATAAGCAAAAGAAGTCCCAATAAGCTGTATCAAACCCTATTCTTAAGTCTTTTGTCAACACATTGAAATCTTTTGTATGATCTATGTCAAACTAGTGGTAGGATTTAGGGGTTGGATGTAAATAATAATACGTGAGGGTTCATATCAAATAGTAAAAATTATAGTTCTTTATCAAATTTTTGCCCTTAACATAAATTATAATAGCATATAAAAAATATAAATAAAGACATAATTATTATTTTATTCTGAAAAAGCACACATTATTTATCAATTTTGCCCTTAAGAAAAATGTCCTTTTAACTCGAGATGTATTTACTTTTGAGTTTCTCTCTAGTTTGGTGGTGGTTGGCTTCCACCCACCACAGGAAAATACAGTGGGTGGGTGGCGGTAGGTTTTCTTGTTGGTTGTCTCTCTGGATTTCCCTTTTGAAAAGGATGGGTGTGCTAATCTTCTGCTGTGGATTCAAACTCTCTTTAGACTTTAGACCAACCTACAAGAAACTCATATGGTCAAAGTCATGGAATATCACCTATATGTCCCTGCTACAAGGAAATGGGTTGGTTGACCTAAAATTATCATATGAGAACTTTCTCAAGTATGACGCACGCCCCTCCCTCATTGACAAGTAGACCCGGCGAAGGCCAAGGCGTTGCGTCCTGACTCAGGCCGGGCCGGGGGGTGGGCAGGGAGGGAGGGGTGGTCTGAGCCGAAGTTTGTTTTGGTTACCCCTTGAATATCCTTGTTGTGGGCTGGTCCTGGGGGGTCACCTGCGACCTCTTGCAGGTCACGTTGGACCTTGGGGTTGTCCTAAGCAGAGGGGGGTGGGTTGTCCAAGTCCGAAGCCTTGTCGGGCTTACCCCTGGCCATCCCTGCTCACATGTCAGCGAGGCAGGCACGAGCGATTGAGGATAAGATTAAAGGGAGGACACATAATCTCGTTATTTTATTCAAACGACGAATCGATCATTTGATCGAAGAAAAGACTGCCTGAAACTGCATCAGTTGCATTTGATTGTGGTGATCGCGATCCTACGTAAGGAAAAAGATTTTTATGGTTGAAAAAGCATAGGCTTCAGAAAAGCGTTCAATGGAGGCTTTCTGTTGCCAACCATGAACATGTCTAGCCTTTCTTTGGCTAATCTGCTTGACATCTGTAAGTGCAATTTTGAGCATAACGATATTCTCTGTTGTGAATCTTGATAGGTTGCATATGTAAACACATGTAGAGGTGTCAATCTGTTGTAAGCATGAACGTTATGAAATTTAACTCCAAATGTAACATCTCTGCAAAGAATCTCGACTGTTCATGCCTAGATACATGTCCAATTTGCCCAAAAGTCAAATTCTTGGGTTTAGGTAAATCCATGGAGATATTGTAATAGGAGTTACATTTCTTCATGACCAAAAATCGAGCCACATACGATTCATGTCCGAGTTGTAATACAATCTATCCCACATCCTTGGAATTAAATGAGACCTTAGAAGTAAAGTATGCCATGTTTTCTTTGTGCAGTGAAATTATCAGGTGGGTAAGGAGAAACTACTATGTTGATAATCTTGCTCGGCCAATGCAATGCTTAATTTTTTATTTCCATTTGTTTGGCAGATAAGAGTGGGAAGAGCTTGGTAGTGAGGGATCATATCTCGGGGGTGGCCTTCAACAACATCACGCGACTCGCGTTCGGAAAGCGCTTTGTGAACTCGGAAGGCGTGATGGATGAACAAGGAATGGAGTTCAAGGCGATCGTCGCCAACGGGCTCAAATTTGGCGCGTCGCTCTCTTTGGGGGAGTATGTTAACTGGCTCAAGTGGATGTATCCTATCGACGAAGAGGCCTTTGCCAAGCACGGAGCTCGGAGGGATCGCCTCACCAAAGCCATAATGGACGAGCACACGCGCTCTCGCAAGGAGAGCGGCGCGAGACAACACTTTGTAGACGCACTTCTGACACTTCAGGAGAAGTATGACCTCAGCGAGGATACCATTATCGGCCTACTCTGGGTAAGGCTAATATTACTCTTCTGGCTTGACCAGACCATTATCATCATTCTTTAATTACATGATATGTTGCACGAATATGGACATGTATAGGGATACGGACATGATACAGATATGGACACGATACAAACACTATTTTCTGTGTCCATGTAACATGGATTGCGCGGATAATGTCTTTTAAGATTGGAGGGACATTGATTCAAGCTCTTAAAACCTCTTGCTGCTCCTATTTGCAGGACATGATTACTGCAGGGATGGACACAACCGTGATCACTGTTGAATGGGCGATGGCCGAGCTGGTTAAAAACCCCAGAGTGCAGAAGAAAGTCCAAGAAGAAATGGATAGAGTCATAGGCAAGGACCGCATAATGACCGAAGCTGACTTCCCAAACCTCCCTTACCTCCAGTGCGTTGTCAAGGAGTCCCTCCGCCTCCACCCTCCGACACCGCTCATGCTCCCCCACAAGGCCACCGCCAACGTCAAGCTAGGCGGGTACGACATCCCCAGGGGATCCATCGTGCACGTCAACGTATGGGCCATAGCTCGCGATCCCCAGGTGTGGAAGAACCCTTTGGAGTTCCGGCCCGAGAGGTTCGAGGAGGAGGATATCGACATCAAGGGGCACGATTACCGGGTGCTGCCCTTCGGGGCAGGCCGGAGGGTGTGTCCCGGAGCGCAGCTAGGGATCAATCTGGTGCAGTCGATGCTAGGCCACCTCCTGCACCACTTCGACTGGGATTTGCCCGAGGGGGCGAAGCCGGAGGAAATAGACATGTCGGAAAATCCTGGGATGGTTACTTTCATGCACACGCCGCTGCAGGCGATTGCTACGCCTAGGCTGCCGTCGCAATTGTACCACCGTGTCGCTGTGGATGTCTAACTTGTGCGTGTGCAGAACCTTTTCCCTATGTTCTTCTGAGGTTTATATAAGGTTTTGGCCATGAAATCCATCTTTGTTGCTTCGGGACTGAAATTCCGGATCGATGCAGTTGGAAGTGATTGTAAGAGACGTTGTGGATGTGGATTTAAATCTGTAAAATTTCTGCTCTTGATAGTTTTTGTTCTGAAATTTAGTGCATGTCTGTAGCATCTTAACCTCTGCAATGTGCCAATGCTCGACTGTTGATGTCAATCTGCAGAACTATTGTTCCAGACTTGCAGAAGTTCGGACTGTCTGACCCCCTTTGCGATTTGCACCAAAAAAAAAAAAAAAAAAAAGCAAAGAAAACATATGTATTTTAACGTGGTTTGTTTTTCAAATCGAAAAACTACGGCCACGGACGTCGCAGACGAAATTGTTTACTATGTTCTGAAAATAATTTACAAGTGACTAGGGGTGAGCATTCGGTTTATTCAGTTTAAACCGAACCGAATAACCCAAAACCAAATTGGACCGAAACCGAATAAGCAAAGCCGAAACCGAACCGAATTGGCCCAAAACCGAATCAAACTGAACCGAATTAAATCGGTTCGGTTTTCGGTTTATTCGGTTTATTCATTTTTTTTTGATTTTTTTGAGCTTTTTTTGTTAATATATATAGTAACTAAATATACATAGACATATTTAGTATATACCTATATATATTTAGTATATACCTATATATATTAATACTTATATATATAGTACACACACACACTCACATACACACACATATATATATATAAATTAATTAATTAAATTTTCTTATTCGGTTTTTGACCGAAACCCAAACCGAAACCGAAACCGAAACCGAATAAGAATTTAGTATTTTCAAAACCGAAACCGAACAGAATTTTTTTAAAACCGAACCGAACCTCTTATTCGGTTCGGTTCGATTTTCGGTCCAAAACCGAATAATGCTCACCCCTAGTTGTGACATAGGAGACTTGCGGTCACATCGCTGGTCAGTGGACTAAAAGATTCAATTACTTAAGCTTAAGCGATCAAACTAGGAGATCCAGCTAACTAGGCTTCACACAACCTACACCATGGGCGGAGGGACATTAGGCTGCACTGAGCTGTAGCCCAGTGCAACACCCAAAGAAAAAGACAATTTTTTTTTTGAAATGATAGGTAGCTCAATACTCCAACTACACCATGTAGCCCAGTGCTCTCCAACTGAACCGAGTCCCGACTCCAGTATGGGTTAATCTTTATAGTTATATGCTTGAAGCCTATTGCAAATGGGCTTGATAGATTTATAGGTATTATCTTCTACAAGTTGATCTTATATATCTTTCCAGCTTGTTTGGTTGTTCAAGGAAGCTGCTCAGTTGCCGCCTGAGGATGCAGATGTTCATATCTTACTTGGTGCCTAACAACTTGGAGTACAAGAGTTCTTTGTCCTCGTGGTTTTGGCTTTCCTTCATATTCTTGCTTCCTAGTATTTTATTTTTGAAATGTGTATACCTTTGGAACAGATAGAAGCAATTATATTTGGTGGAAAATTATCAATAAGTAAATATTACCAAATTTTAGGCATAAATTTACAAAAAAAAACCTCCGTCGAATCATCGAATTTACAAAGGAAAGTCTGCCGAATTTTTGGCATACATAAATTTTTGGAACATCATAGTAATTATTAACTAGTCCACCCTACTCCAAAATTCTGGCTCCGCCCCTGCCTAACACCGTGGACTAAAAGATTCAGTTACTTTAAGCGACCAAACTAGGAGATCCAGCCAACTAGACTTCACACAACCTAACACCGACGCTCAAACGATCAAACTAGGAGATCCAGCCAACTAGGCTTCACACAGCCTAACACCGACGCCTAACCGATCAAATTAGGAGATCCAGCCAACTAGGCTCCACACAGCCTAACACCTACAAGATAGTCAGAAAAATCTTCAGCAGGTAGACAGAAACCAATGACATCAATTTACACCAAACAGAATGTGGATATGACGGGGGCTACCGTTAGATCCAACATTTATGCATTGGTCACAAAAGGTGTGTTATGAAGGAACCACATAAAGGTTGATTTGGGCACACGCATACTCCAGTCAGGCAAAGAGCTATGTTGTTGTATATAGTCAGGGGCCGGTCTGGAGAGCTGGATTGTCCTATTATGAAGCTAATTTTGGTTGTCCTTTCACCTTTATTGTCAGCTGGTCCTGGTGGTCATCCGTGACCCTGATCTTGGTGGGATCATGCTGAACCTGAGGGGTTGTCCTAGCTAACCTGAGGGGTTGTCCTAGCAGTAGCAGAGAAGGGTTGTCCAAGTCCCAAGTCTTGTCCGACTTTCTCCAGAACCGGCCTTGTATATAGTTTGTGTTCAACTACGAAATATTATATATGGAATCAACTGCGAAATATTCGGGTGGCACCATGATGGTCTAAGAAGTTCGGAAAAAGCCAAAGCACCTATAGAAGGGGCTTAATAGAGCCAATACAGTCGGACCAAAAATATCGGCAACATGTAGCCGATATACCGCCGGATTACTAGAAAGCGTAGAAACACTCTAAGCAAATTTTGCACAATTTAATTTGTGCTCATCAAGCTTATCGGCAGCATCCGTCACTATGTTATTGGCTCAGAATCAGGCCATTTCAGGAAACTATTAAGATCCAAAGTTGCTACTTCGATGATCTAGATTGTTCCTGACTTGTCCTATTGGAGGTTCTTCTCATGTCCTAACTTCTTGTGCTTGAGGAAAATGAGATCTTGTTTGGTTTTGCTAAGAAGATCGTTAAGGGAGTCATCAAGAGAAAAGAAGGACATAGGTAAGTGGAGATCTCGTTGAGGGAGGGATTTGCAATATGAAATATGTTTATTAATCCTTGTAAGGTTCTCTTGTTGATTTAATAAATTTTTTATTTTTTATTTTTTTGTTCCGTGGACATAGGTTAATATAGATCGAACGACGGTATATTGTGTAGTTGTAATCTCTGTTGCTATATTTGGTTTATTTGTGCTTGTTTATTCCTCATAGTAAGGATTTTGGGTTTATTCAACTTTGTCGCATCCTTGCATGAATAGTGAATACATGCATGATACATATAAAAATATACAAGTAACATTTTCAAATAGGTACAAGAGCAACTACCTATGTTGAACAAGTATGGACATAGACATAGGTATGGACACATTAGGCCGCCCTGACCTAGGGCAAGCACCAAGGGCCCAAATTTTTTGAACACCAATTTTTTAGTCTTATATATATATATATATATATAAAATATATATATATATATAATTCTTCAATACATCCCATGGAAAAATTTGTATCGATACATTCCAAATCTGAACCATTGGATATATATTTTTTTTTGAAGCAATGAATAATTGTGGCGAACTTGCCTCCACTGAGGCTCGAACTCCCGACCACTTGGGCCGCATGCATCTCTCTTAACCACTAGGCTAGAGGTCATATATATATATATATATATATATATATATATATATATAAATATATATATATCCTTTTTCAAGCCGGACCGTAACTATACAAGCCACCCTGCCATCCGAAAGGGGATTCGAACCCAAGCGGCCATGTGTTTGGGAGCGCCCCTCCTCCTCCCCCTCCCCCTCCCGCAATATATATATATATATATATATATATATATATATATATATATAAAAGCATATAGTTGCACATTACACTACCTTTTGGTTCTCCTTCTCAATTGTCATGATCGGTTCTGATTATTTGAATTTGATTTTCTCCAGTCTATACATATTGGCCATAATCCACTTGCAAGATATTCATTAATTCATCACCCATCTCTCCAATTTATTTATAATTTTATTTTGAGTACTTGTGCATCTTATTGAACACTATACTATATCAAGATTTTTATTTTACTTCTAAATTTATGTTATGATGCAATTGACTTATAATTTTATTTTGAGGCCCCTTCTTTATTTTCACAGAAGGCCTCCAAAATCTTAGAACCAACCCTGAGACACATGAAAGAGATACATCGCTTGACATTTTCAAATAGGTATAAGAGCAAGTACCTATGTTGTACGAGTATGGACACAAACATGGATATGGACACACGATAATAATACATGACACTAACATCCTCAATAGATACAAGAGCAGATACATATGTTGTACGAGTAATTAAGGATGAACATGGATACGAATACAATATGAATACTGTAGAACATCCAAGGAATCAAAAGATGGGCTCGCAGTTGATGCCAACTCATATCAATGGAAGTGATGGATTCTAGTCTCTAGATGCAAAACGAGTCATGGTGCATGTTGGGCCGGTTAGCCCGGTACCCGGCCCAGGCTCGGACCGGCCCGCGGTCAAATCGGTCCGGTCCGGCCCGTCCGAGGCCCGAACCGGCCCGGCCCCCCACCCCCCAACGGGTCGGGTCGGGCCTCCCCCCCCCCCAGCCCGAGCCCGGTCCGGCCCGAAATTTTTTTTTTAACAGTTGTAGGCCCGGCCCGGTTGGACCGGTCCAGCCGACCGTTGGGCTGTTCAAATTTTTTTTTTTAATTCTGCCGACCGTTTGGGGGGGGGTCTTTTACCAAAATGCCCCTCCCATATAGCCGCTTTTAAAATGTTGGGAGGGGCATTTTGGTCATTTTGGGCCCAAAATTACCAAAATAATCCTAAACAATTCTATAAATAGGCCAAAAATTCCATTTTTCAAACACAACTTATTCCAAACATTTCTCTACGGTGTTCTACGATTTTCCCTCCCCGGTGCTCTGGTGCTCTACGGCTTCCCGATCTCCCTCCCAACTCCATTCCGACTCTACAGCTTCCCGATCTTCCTCTCAATCCATTACTTTCTTCTAACAAAGTTTTACTTTATTTTATTTATATATGGCTGGTGAAGGTTCAATCCCACCTGATCTTGCTGGACAGACTTACCAATTTTTTAATACTTTTTTGACGGTACTCAAATTCCACCTGAGCAAGTAGCAACCAATCCGATTCCGGAGGGGTTCCAACCATCTCCTCCGGAAGTCGCTAGTTCCACCCAACGTCCTGAAAAGAAAAAAAAAGGTCCAAGTATTGGGAATATTTTACTTTGATTTTTGAAACTAATCCTGATGGTTCGCTTGTTTTAGATGCCAAGGGTGAACCAATACCGTACAAGGCGCAATGCAAAAAATGTTGCAACCAGTACGCATGGAAGAAGGGCGGTGGCACCGGGATCATATCCAGACATTACGACACTTGCTATGGGAAGGACACACTTCAAGCGTCCCAAACCCAAATAAGCTTTGGCACCACCGGTTCTTCAATGGGTAACTTTACTTACTCAGCTGCTCAGCATAAAACTGAATTAACTAAACATATTATTCGTGAAGAACTTCCTTTCACGACAGGTGAAAGCGAATCTTTACGAGATTATGCATCAATTTCTCTAAACCCCTCCTTTACTAGAGTGAGTAGACAACAAGCTCGAAATGAGGCTATTCATCTCTTTAACGAGCGGAAAGCCGCTTTGAAAGCGAATTTTTAAAATGTTAGTAAGTTGTCTATTACTTCTGATATTTGGACTACTAAGTGGAGTTATGCTTACATTTGTATTACTACGCACTATATAGATGCACAATGGATGTTGCAAAAATGCATCATCGGTCTTAAAATTATAGAATGTCCACACACGGGCGCTGTAATTTTAAGTGGGATTTTAAAACACGTGCGTGAATATGATATTCACCATAAAAATTTTTCTATCTCTTTGGACAATGCATCAAACAATACTGCTGCTATGTCTTCTTTGTCAGTGATTTTTCAGCCTATTTTAGAAGGTAGACTTTTGCATGTTAGGTGTGCTTGCCATATAATTAACTTAGTTGTTAAAGAATGTTTACAATTTTTTGGTCCCCATTTAGACACTCTGCGATAATGCTTGCTCCACCTAAACTCGTCTCCAAGTAGACAGCAAAGTTTTGCATGCACGTGCGCACATTTTGGTATTACTTTTAGAAGATTTGTGAAGGATATACCAAATAGGTGGAACTCCACCTACTTGATGTTGAAATCTGCAATTCCTTTTAAGAATGCTATTACATATTATTGTACTTCGGATGTCAGCTTTGACTATCAAGTTACTATTGATGATTGGGTAGCAGCTGAAAGTGTTTGTGAATTTTTAGAAGTTTTTTACAATGCTACATGTATTCTTTCGGGTGTTTATTATCCCACATCTTGCTTAGCTTTACGTGAACTTTGTAACATGTCTTATTTATTTTCTAAATATAGAGATCATCCAAATTTTGAATATGCGGTGAGAAATATGGAAGCCAAATTCAAGAAATATTGGGGTGAAGTACCTCTTTTATATTGTTTGGCTTCCATATTTGATCCTACAATCAAATTGGATGGCGTAGAGGTTTATTAGACGGATATGGAGAATATATGGTATAGATGTTACTGACATGAAACTAGAAGTTAAAGTTGCGTTGGACAGGTTAGTTATACTATACGAAGAAGGAGCAACGTCGACCCGACCAACTCAGGGGGGGCTAGTAGTAGCTCCGGCTTGGCGTCTAAGCTATCATGTCACTTCCCGTTCCCAGAATACGTATATTTTCAATGCATGTACTGCTTTAATATATTTATCATGTATTGTTCTGTAGTTAAATTCCTTTAATTTCATAATTAATTAATTGTCTGCAATTTTATTTATGCATTTTAATTCCTGCAATCATAATTCTGTATTTTACTTTCTGCTTTGCTTTGGGTTCGGTTTGGTTTAGCTTAGTTGGTTCATCCCAAACCCCCACCTACCACCACCCCTTCCATTTAAAGCCCATCCCCTTTTCTCTCTCTTCATTACTTCACCATTACTCTCCTTCTTCTTTCTCTTAAACTCTCCCACCAACCTAGGAAGAGCTAGGCAAGTGCCAACTTGCTTCTTGATGGATTCCCATTATTATTGTTCCATCATCTTCCTTATTTGATTTTGAGTCTCTTTAGTACTTAGCATTTTCACTTTCCATGGCTTATTTGTTGTAGATCTAAGTTTGTTGCATTTTCGGATTTCTTAGGTTTTGATCTAGTAAACTTTGTTATCTCCAAGTTTTGATGGTTCTATGTTGTAGAGAATTTCGTTCTACCCCATTTTGACCTATGGAAGTTCAGATTTGGGCTTAGAATGAAGGAATTAGAGAGCTTGGAAGCAATGGTTTCCATGGTTCTGTCCTTGGGTATTCGGAGAAGAAGAACAGTTCTGGCCACATGACAAAGCTTGACTGCATGAGTCTTCATGCGGTAAGTCCCCCCTGGCCGCATGGGCATTCTAGCCGTATGGGCATGGGCATTCCAGCCGCATGAGTTCATTCATTTCCAGCCGCATGAGTTCATTCATTTCCAGCCGCATGAGTTCATTCATTTTGAGCCGCATGAGACTGATTCCGATTCCAGCCGCATGGGCTTAGTCAGCCGCATGAGACTTATCTGCCGCATGAGTTCTTAGCTAGCCGCATATGCATCAAGTCCCGCAGCCGTATGGCGCTGCATGACTTCCCAGCCACGTATAGGATTGCACTTATTCTAGCCGCATGTAATTAGTTTTCCTTAGCCGCATATAGGCTTGTCCCATTTTGAGCCGCATGGACGTATGTCATTTCGAGCCGCATGGGATTTGCTATCCCCCAGCCGCATGGAATTTCCTTTGGCCGCATGGTCGCATGTTAGCCGTAGCCGCATGAGACTGCAACCTCTTTCAGCCGCATGGCTTGGGCATTGCTGAACCGCATGGGGCTATTTCCAATCCCGGCCGCTTAGGCGCATGTTGTCCTAGCTGCATAGGCGCGTGTGGTCCTAGCCGCATAGACGCATGTTGTCCCGGCCGCATGAGTTTAAGCTTCCTTAGCCGCATAATTTCCTGGCCGCATAAACTCTGATTCTAAGCCTTTTGGCTGATCCTTGTTCCAAATTGACATTGATTGACATTGATTGATATTGATTGACCTTGATTAATTACTTTGGCTTTTATTAACATTAATAGGATAGTTGGTTATCTTGATTTAATTAATTGATCATGTGTTCCTAGTTGGAACTAAGAGGCTGGCTGGTCGTCTTATTGAATTGAATGAATGAGACACGTTCATAATTAATTATGAACTATTGAAATCGACTGGCTGATCTCGAATATTGGCATACAGGCACATGCAGGCTTCAAATTATTTATTTATTTATTTATTTATTTATTTATCTTACAAAAACAGCATGTGTACTTTATGGTCAAGGCATGATTACTCCGTGGTTAGTTTTGATTGTTGCATTACGCTATGTAAGACCTACAACCTAACCGCACTGGTATTGTTGTAGAAATGCATATCGTACCCCGTACGAAAGTACTCATTTGAATGACCATGATCCACGGCATGGGATTTCACTCAACGTAGAGACTATTAAGTTAAATAAAATAATGATTGCATGGAGAGAATGGATTCCCGAGTTCTTACATGGCAGCCCTCTTGGGACTAGTGGTGCCCGACAGGCCGGTTGGTCCCCACAGATACTGCAAATCTGCCACACGGGCAGGGAGCGGTATCTGGCTATATTATCTATTGTATATTGTATATTGATGACGGGCGTCCCACTGGGACTCGTCTAATTTATGATTGGCGCAATTGATTGACTGGGTAAACTAGCCTTGCTTGCACATAGTAAGAACTGAGGAATTCCTATTGCATTATCCCAGGATAACTTGGAACTCACAGTAGCAAGCCGTAGCAGTTGCATGGCCTTTTAAATTATTTTGTTTGTGTACTGTACCTACTATGTTACCTAACTGAGATGATCAGAATGTCAGGACATGACGGGCCAACTTCTGTCCTTGTTTGGTTGGGAGGTTGGTTCGAAGCGTCGTGATATAATGTGAATCCCAGTAGTCAGCAGAGCTCTATTTATTATGTTTCCTATTACTGGTTTATTCCTCATATCGTGCTTCCTTGCGGTACTTGCTATTAGAGGTCTAACCTCTCTGGTTTTGCATGGCCAGATTTAGAGCCGGTTCCCGAGGACTCAGCTTACTTCCACCTCCAATATGGTCAATACTAGAGGAATGATTTCAGGAGGACTCGAGTGGGTTCCTTACTTCCCCGCTCGTTTTGTTACTTACTTTATATTTTACCGTTTGGCACCGACATGTTAGTCGGATTGTCTTGCTCTTACTTTCGCATAATTGTAACTAAAGTCAGACTGCAGCTGATAACAATTGTGTATATACTTGCTATACCATCTGGCTATGTTTTGTAAAGCCAGATCTCAAGAACATTTTGACTGAGCGTTTGGGACGCCTTACTGCTTTATCTTACATGTTCTCTATTTCTGTTTCTTGTTTGAATGATTGAGACAATAGATGTGAAATGACCATAGTAAGACTTTCATGTAGTATGCACCCCCTCGTCTGGTTAGACAGCATTGATCGTATTATACGGTATTCATCTATCCGTAATACGTAGCTGGCTGAATCATTCCCCCGCTCCTCCAGATTATTCTGGTCTGGGGCAGTGACAAGGTGTTTAGTGGTGCGCCCATAGCAGGTCCTGATTTGAAGACTGTGGGTGTGTTTTGCTTTATAGGAGTGTGCTCAATCACACGTGTTTCCCCCTTGATCTCATAATTCGTTATTCTCAAACCCTTGCTTGACATTCTGGTATCCTTTGACTTGCATGATCCTTCATGTCCGATTGTTTGAACTGGGTCTCTTGTCCCTTTTCTTAGGGGCACCCGTCCGCACCTGTCAGAGCTGGACAGCAACAACATGGACAGGCAACATGGACAACCTGACCCTGTTTCGTCAACAAAAGGGCCGGGGTACTAACTCAAGACAGGCCACCCAGGAAGAAGTGACTAGTGGAAACCAACAGCTGAATCCAGCTATCCGGGACATTCCACCACCATTCGACAGTTCCACCCTACCCAAGTGTCACACACCAGCCCTTCTGGAGATCATGAGAGGATGATGGCTACTCAGCAACATCAGATGTTGGCCCAGCATGCATGCATGCTCAGTTGCAAGAGCAGAACGTACTACTCAACCAAGGGTTGCAGACGGCATTGGAAAGAGGGGTGAGGCCAGATTCAGGAGCATCACACAGGTTTTGCAAGTACAACCCCTGTCGTTTCGAGGATACGGAGGATGCCATCTCAGCAGATGCATGGCTTAAAGATATTGAGGCTATTCTGACAGCAGCTATGGTGCCGGCAGAAGAACGTGTGGATCAGGTGAAGTTGTTACTTCAGGATCTCGCACGTGATTAGTGGGAATCAGATGAGGTAGGCATCAGACGTCCTGTGGCTTGGGACGACTTTACAGCAAGGTCCAAGAGGAAGTACTATGGAGTTGTGGCGCAGTTTGAGCTACAGCAGAAGTTTATCAACCTCAAGCAGGCCGGCAAGACAGTAGATGCTTATGCAGCGGAGTTCTGCAGATTGAGTAGGTTTGCCCCAGAGATGGTAGCAATGGAGCGCTAGAGGGCGATGAGGTTCCAGCAAGGGTTTCATCTTGAGCTCTTGCAATTGATAGAGGGGCACAACTACCAGACTTTTGACGAAGTGTTGACGGCAACTCGAAGGCATGAGATCACCATTCAGAGGATCACGGCTAGGACTGGGGGTCAGAAGAGATCTCACAGTCAGATTGAAGGAGGAGGGGGAGCAGCGCCCCGAACAACAGCACCGTCTCCTGGCATTCGCATCCACGATGTGGCGATGCGAGGGCCATCACCACCCAGACAGCAGCAGCAACAGAAGAAGAACCAACAACCCCCAGCGGGCTGCACTTATTGTAGAAATATAGGGCACACTAGAGATGTGTGTCGGGCATTGAACGGACTGTGTTTGATATGTGGAAATCCAGATCATCGGGTTACCACATGTCCTATGAATTCAAGGTTAGGAGGACTAGTGCAGCAGTTTTCTGCTCTGCCAGCACCAGGGGCAGGACAGTATCGAGGACCGGCAGTGGCAGTGAGACCATTGGCCCAGCGTCCGTTAATGCCACAGGCTCAGATGTTTCGGCAGCAGGGACCGCCGATGCAGCAACACCAGCATAGACCATCCCAGCATCATCAAGGAAGGGGCCAGCAGCAGCACCAGGTTAGGCCGCAACATGGGAACCAGCAAGGAGGTCGAGGGCAGGCATTCACTCTGTCCTTGGAAGAGGCATTAGCATCGGGAGATATTGTGGCAGGTAACATTCTCGTCGCCTCATATCCCGCAGTAGCATTGTTTGATTCGGGAGCATCACACTCATTTATATCTGCACAATTTACAACACGGCTAGGAATGGAATTTGAGACATTGCCAGGGAGGTTAAATATACTCACTGGTAATGGGCTCGTAGGAGTTAGTAGAGTTATTCTAGCATGTAGTGTTGTAGTTTGCGGGCATTCCTTACCCGCCCAGTTGATAGAATTTTCTGTTGGAAATTTCGACGTTATCTTAGGCATGGACTGGCTGAAAGACAGTCATGCAACAATAGATTGTTGTAGTGGAAGTGTATCTTTTGATATTCCAGGCATGAAGAGGTTCACCTTAGTCAGGTCAGAGGCAACTCAGCAAGAGCAGGGAGTAGTAACAGCAATGAAGAAGTTCAGATTTCGAAGGTAGTTGAAGAATTTCTAGACGTATTTCCCGAAGAACTTCCAGGTCTACCACCGGTTAGGGATATTGAGTTCAGCATAGAATTGGCACCAAGAACTAAACCAATATCAGATCGAGTTTACAGAATGGCGAATTCAGAGCAGGCCAAGGTATATCAGCACATAGAGGAATTGAAGAAGAAGAAGTTCATCCAAGCTAGCGTGTCACCATGGGCAGCACCAGTAGTACTTATGGAAAGAAGGATGGGTCATCCAGATTGTGCATTGACTACAGGAAGCTTAACGCGGCAACAGTGAAGAACAAGTACCCACTACCCAGGATCGACGACTTGTTTGATCAGTTGAGCAAAGCTAGAGTTTTCTCCAAGATAGATCTTCGTTCAGGGTATCATCAAGTGAGGGTTTGGAAGGAAGATATTCCCAATACAACATTCAGGTCGAAGTATGGGCATTATGAATTCTTAGTAATGCCGTTTGGTTTGACCAATGCTCCAGCAATATTTATGGATTTGATGAACCACATCTTTATGCCGTACTTAGATCAGTTTGTCGTGGTATTTCTCGACGACATTCTTGTTTACTCTGCCAGTGAAGAGGAGCATGAAGACCACCTCAAGACAGTGTTGTAGGTTCTGAGAGAGAACCAGTTGTATGCCAAGCTCAACAAGTATGAGTTCTGGACGGATCACATTTCATTTTTGGGTCATATTATATCAGGAGCTGGAGTAGCAGTAGATCCCAAGAAGGTAGAAGCAGTAGAGAGTTGGCCAGTACCCAAGACCGTAGCTGATGTACAGAGTTTCTTGGGATTGGCAGGTTATTACAGAAGGTTTGTATTGGATTTTGCAAGACTTTCAGCACCCATGACCCGCTTGACACGGAAGGATGTGCCATTTGTCTGGTCGGCAGAATGTCAGACCTCATTTGAGACGTTGAAGCAGAAGTTGATATCAGCGCCTATTCTTACATTACCGGTTGGACCCGGAGGTTTTACAGTATATTGTGATGCGTCAGGTAAAGACTTGGATGCGTCCTTATGCAGCATGGGAAGGTGATAGCATATGCATCTAGGCAGCTTCGGGACCACGAGAAGAATTATCCAACTCATGATTTGGAGTTAGCAGCAGTAGTGTTTGCTCTGAAGCTATAGAGGCATTACTTATATGGTGACCGAGTGGAGATGTACACAGATCATAAAAGTCTGAAGTACATCTTTACCCAGAAAGAGTTGAACATGAGACAGAGAAGATGGTTAGAGTTGATCAAAGATTATGACGTGGAGCTTCAGTATCACCTAGGCAAGGCGAATGTGGTAGCAGACGCTCTTAGCAGGAGAGGCGACGCATTTATGTTGACAACCCAGAAGCATATCTTAGAAGACCTTCAGGAGATGGGCATCGAAGTTATACTTCCTGGTGATGTAGGAGTTCTAACAAGTTTACAAGTTCAATCTGATTTGGTAGACAGGATCAAGGCAGCTCAGGCACAAGACCCAAGGATTCAGAAGCTTAGGGCAGAATGTGAGTCATGACTCAGAAAGGAGATGAGAATTCATGAAGATGGTACACTTAGGTTTGGATCACGTCTATGTGTGCCTAGTGGAGATATCAGACAGAAGGTCATGTCAGAAGCTCACAGTTCTCAGTATTCTATTCACCCTGGAGGAACCAAGATGTACCAAGATATCAAGCAACATTTCTGGTGGAACGGGAATGAAGAGAGTGATAGCTAGATTTGTTTCCCGTTGCTTGGTATGTCAGCAAGTGAAGGCAGAACAGCAGAGGCCAGCTGGATTATTGCAACCGCTTCCTATCCCGGAATGAAAATGGGAGCATATTACAATAGACTTTGTGACCGGTTTACCGAGATAACCAAGTGGTAAGGACGCTATTTGGGTGATAGTGGACCGGCTTACACAGGTAGCACACTTTCTTCCTTTCAGAGTAGGACAATCTACAAAAAAGTTGGCAGAATTATATATGCAACAGATAGTCAGACAGCATGGAGTCCCTGTCAGTATTGTGTTAGATCGAGATACTCGTTTCACATCGCATTTCTAGAAGAGCTTACATCATAGTCTGGGCACCAAGTTAAAATTTAGCACGACTTACCATCCACAGACGGACGGGCAATCAGAAAGAACAATTCAGACTTTGGAGGATATGTTGCGAGCTTGCACCCTAGATTTTAGGAGATCTTGGGAGAGCCACCTGCACTTAGTTGAGTTTTCATATACAACAACAGTTATCAAGCCAGTATCCAGATAGCGCCATTCGAAGCTCTATATGGTAAGAAGTGTAGATCGCCACTAGCATGGGATGATATCGGGGAGAGAAAGATACTAGGCCCGGAATTGATTGTTCAGACGGTTGAATTGGTCAAAGGAATTAGAGAGCGACTTCGAGTTGCGCAGGATCGGCATCGTCATTGGGCGGACCAGCATCGTAGGCCGCTAGAGTTTTCTGTTGGGAACCACGTGTTCTTGCGGATCTCACCTACCCGTGGGGTCATTAGGTTTGGCGTACGCGGGAAGTTGAGTCCGCGATACGTAGGACCATTCGTTATCCTTGATAGGGTAGGCGATGTTGCTTATCGTTTATCCCTTCCACCTTCGTTACGAGAGGTGCATGGCGTATTTCATGTATCTCAATTGCGAAGGTATGTATCGGACCCCAGCCATATCCTTGATCATTCTGATTTGGTTGTTGGTACCAACTGTCTTACGAGGAGCAGCCGGTGTCCATTTTGGACCGGAGAGAGAAGATACTCAAGAACCGAACAATTAGCCTTGTTCGGGTTGCTTGGGGTCATCACTCATTAGGGGAGTCAACGTGGGAACGTGAGGATGATATCCGATCACGGTATCCACACCTGTTTGACTCACAAGGTATATTTCTCCCCATGTACCTTGATTGTCTTAACCCCCATGCTTGTCATCCCATGGATAGAACTACTTGATATAGTAGATTGTGAATATAGATATGTTATCTGCTAGTTAACATTGAAGAATGATTGCTTGCTCAAGTTTCTTGTACCTAGATTAGTTTAGTTTTGATATTCCTACCTTGCTTGGATTTGAAATTTCGAGGACAGAATTTTTCTAAGGAGGATAGAGATGTCACTTCCCGTTCCCAGAATACGTATATTTTCAATGCAGGTACTGCTTTAATATATTTATCATATATTGTTCTGTAGTTAAATCCCTTTAATTTTATGATTAATTAATTGTCTGTAATTTTATTTCTGTATTTTAATTCCTGCAATCTTAATTCTGTATTTTACTTTCTGTTTTGCTTTGGGTTCGGTTTGGTTTAGCTTAGTTGGTTCATCCCAAACCCCCACCTACCACCACCCCTTCCATTTAAAGCCCATCCCCTTTTCTCTCTCTTCATTACTTCACCATTACTCTCCTTCTTCTTTCTCTTAAACTCTCCCACCAACCTAGAAAGAGCTAGGCAAGTGCCAACTTTCTTCTTGATGGATCCCCATTATTATTGTTCCATCATCTTCCTTATTTGATTTTGAGTCTCTTTAGTACTTAGCATTTTCACTTTCCATGACTTATTTGTTGTAGATCTAAGTTTGTTGCATTTTTGGATTTCTTAGGTTTTGATTTAGTAAACTTTGTTATCTCCAAGTTTTGATGGTTCCATGTTGTAGAGAATTTCGTTCTACCCTATTTTGACCTATGAAAGTTCAGATTTGGGCTTAGAATGAAGGAATTAGAGAGCTTGGAAGCAATGGTTTCCATGGTTCTGTCTTTGGGTATTCGGAGAAGAAGAACAGTTCTGGCCACATGACAAAGCTTGAACGCATGAGTCTTCATGCGGCAAGTACCCCCTGGCCGCATGGGCATTCTAGCCGCATGGGCATGGACATTCCAGCCGCATGAGTTCATTTATTTCCAGCCGCATGAGTTCATTCATTTCCAGCCGCATGAGTTTATTCATTTTGAGCCGCATGAGACTGATTCCGATCCCAGCCGCATGGGCTTAGTCAGCCGCATGAGACTTATCTGCCGCATGAGTTCTTAGCTAGCCGTATATGCATCAAGTCCCGCAGCCGTATGGCGCTGCATGACTTCCCAGCCACGTATAGGATTGTACTTATTCTAGCCGCATGTAATTAGTTTTCCTTAGCCGCATATAGGCTTGTCCCATTTCGAGCCGCATGGGCGCATGTCATTTTGAGCCGCATGGAGTTTGCTATCCCCCAGCCGCATGGAATTTTCTTTGGCCGTATGGTCGCATGTTAGCCGTAGCCGCATGAGACTGCAACCTCTTTCAGCCGCATGGCTTGGGCATTGCTGAGCCGCATGGGGCTATTTCCAATCCCGACCGCTTAGGCACATGTTGTCCTAGCTGAATAGGCGCGTGTGGTCCTAGCCGCATAGACGCATGTTGTCCCGGCCGCATGAGTTTAAGCTTCCTTAGCCGCATAATTTCCTGGCCGCATAAACTCTGATTCTAAGCCTTTTGGCTGATCTTGTTCCAAATTGACATTGATTGATATTGATTGACATTGATTAATTACTTTGGCTTTTATTAACATTAATAGGATAGTTGGTTATCTTGATTTAATTAATTGATCATACGTTCCTAGTTGGAACTAAGAGGCTGGCTGGTCGTCTTATTGAATTGAATGAATGAGACACGTTCATAATTAATTATAAACTATTGAAATCGACTGGCTGATCTCGAATATTGGCATACAGACACATGCAGGCTTCAAATTATTTATTTATTTATTTATTTATTTATCTTACAAAAACAGCATGTGTACTTTATGGTCAAGGCATGATTACTCCGTGGTTAGTTTTGATTGTTGCATTACGCTATGTAAGACTTACAACCTAACCGCACTGGTATTGTTGTAGAAATGCATATCGTACCCCGTACGAAAGTACTCATTTGAATGATCATGATCCACGGCATGGGATTTCACTCAACGTAGAGACTATTAAGTTAAATAAAATAATGATTGCATAGAGAGAATGGATTTCCGAGTTCTTACATGGCAGCCCTCTTGGGACTAGTGGTACCCGACAGGCCGGTTGGTCCCCACAGATACTGCAAATCTGCCACACGGGCAGGGAGCGGTATCTGGCTATATTATCTATTGTATATTGTATATTGATGACGGGCGTCCCGCTGGGACTCGTCTAATTCATGATTGGCGCAATTGATTGACTGGGTAAATTAGCCTTGCTTGCACATAGTAAGAACTGAGAAATTCCTATTGCATTATCCCAGGATAACTTGGAACTCACAGTAGCAAGCCATAGCAGTTGCATGGCCGTTTAAATTGTTTTGTTTGTGTACTGTACCTACTCTGTTACCTAACTGAGATGATCAGAATGTCAGGACATGACGGGCCAACTTCTGTCCTTGTTTGGTTGGGAGGTTGGTTCGAAGCATCGTGATGTAATGTGAATCCCAGTAGTCAGCAGAGCTCTATTTATTATGTTTCCTATTACTGGTTTATTCCTCATATCATGCTTCCTTGCGGTACTTGCTATTAGAGGTCTAACCTCTCTGGTTTTGCATGGCCAGATTTAGAGCCAATCCCCGAGGATCCAGCTTACTTCTACCTCCAAGATGGTCAATACTAGAGGGATGATCGCAGGAGGGCTCGAGTGGGTTTCTTACTTCCCCGCTCGTTTTGTTAAATACTTTATACTTTACCGTTTGGCACCGACATGTTAGTCGGATCGTCTTGTACTTACTTTTACATAATTGTAACTAAAGTCAGACTGCAGCTGATAACAGTTGTGTATACCTTGCTACATCATCTGGCTATGTTTTGTGAAGCCAGATCTCAAGAACATTTTGATTGAGCGTTTGGGACGCCTTACTGCTTTATCTCACATGTTCTCTATTTTTGTTTCTTGTTCGAATGATTGAGACAATAGGTGGGAAGTGACCATAGGAAGACTTTCATGTAGTATACACCCCATCGTCTTATTAGACATTATTGATCGTATTATACGGTATTCATCTACCCGTAATACGTAGCTGGCTGAGTCATTCTCCCGCTCTTCAGTATTCTGGTTCTGGGGCGTGACATATCAGCAGCCGGTCGCATACTACAAAGGAAGAAACAAAAACAATCTTCCCAACGTACTCAAGAGTTGTCTCTTTACCTTAATTCTTATCAAGACGAAGATGAGACTCCAGATCACTTCGTCGTTTTAGAATGGTGGAAGAGACACGACAAGAGATTTCCTGTTCTTTCTACAATAACACGTGATCTACTGATGGTCCCGGTGTCTACGATAGCATCGGAGTCCTGTTTTAGTGCAAGTTCAAGGATGTTGAGCGATAGGAGGAGCCGCTTGAAGCCCGATATCTTGGAAGCACTAGTGTGCGTACAAGATTGGATGAAAGCCGATAAAAGAACCCAAAACCAGAAAGATGAAGAAGATCATGATATCCACGAGCTGGATTTGGAATCGCTTTCACTGCAAGAAGGCGAACAACAATGAGGCTACGGTGCATGGTATTAGGTATGTATATTTAAACTTATACTTTTATACTTAAAATATTTCAATTTTAACTTATACTTTTAAATTTTAACTTATACTTTTCAAATTTTAATTTATACTTTCAAAAACTATTTTTATTTTTAAAAAAAAAATATTTTTTAACTCCGCCTATGACAAGCAAGTATTTGCCGGTCCCAAGCCCGGATAAAGGAAGAGGGAGAAATATTTTTTTTTACTTTTACCATTTTTTTTCAAAATTAAATTACAAATTTTTTTTGAAAATAATTTAACAAAAGAAAGTTAAATAAAGTAAGGAAAATGAAATAATTTAGCAAAAAAAATAAATTACAATTTTTTTTTGACAATTCCTTTTAACAAAAAAAAAGTTAAATAAAGTAAGGAAAATTAAATAATTTAGCAAAAAAAAATAAATTACAAAATTTTTTTGAAAAAAATTTAACAAAAAAAAGTTAAATAAATTAAGGAAAATTAAATAATTTAGCAAAAAAAATTAATTACAAAATTTTTTTGAAAAAAATTTAACAAAAAAAAGTTAAATAAATTAAGGAAAAAAAAAATAAAACCCATCAAAACCGGGCCGGCCCGGTTCAACCGGCCCCAACCGGCCCGAACCGACCAAGGCCCGGCCCGGCCCGTGGACCGGTTCGGCCCGGACCGGCTGCACCATGGTCCGGTCCAGTGGGCCGGGCTGGGCCTACGCGTGCTGAACCGGGCCGGGCCTGGCCCGGTCCGTTTCGACCTAAGTGCCGGTCCTGGACCGGCCCGAGCCCGGCCTGGCCCGCCGAATTCGGCCCGTGGGCCGACCCGGACCGGACCGTATGCACCATTAAAAACGAGTTCTCTATTTTATGCCAGTGATAGATCCTAGGGCATGTTTGGCAAAGAAAAAGTTATTTGAAACTAAGAAACTGAAGGGGGTGTTTTTGTAATAACTAACTAAAGTGGTGTTCTTGTAATAACTATACAGTGTTACGAGTTTAAAGCATTGAGCACTATATAGTGCTAGCAATTTAAAGTAGATTTTTTTATATAACTATATAGTGCACTTTACAGTGCAATTGTGTATTTTTTTCATCACTCAAAAGTGTATTATAAATATATGAATTAATTATTTTACTCTCAAATATTATGAAATCATTTTAAACACAAATTAACTAGTATAAATGAAAAAAAAAAACATAAGTTCACATCCAAATATTTTTATTAACACGACATTAAACAATTTCATCCTCAACTTCGTCTTCAAATAAAAATAATAACTATTTAATTGGCACGAGCAATTTCATTACTAATAAGTAGCTCGTTAACAATTTCGTCATGGAGTTGGATTATTGCAGCTTGATCTTGTCTTGTCGTCTAAATGTTTGAGAAGGAATCATTGGATCATCGAAGTCCATTACTACTACGTTGTTGACTACCTCAACATTAACATCTTTATACTGCCTCAAGATTTGGAGAAATTATTAGGTGCTCCCGGCTCACCACTGGACGTGCTGAGTGGTGAGCCCGGGCCAATGAACAATTGACACTTGGAATAACCAATTAGTCCCATATTTTTCACATCATAACCGGACAATTCATAAGTTAGCTTAATATTAATATTAATATTAATATTAATATTAATTTTGATATTAATATTAATATTAATATTAATTTTGATATTAATATTAATGTTAATGTTAATCTTAGTATTAATGTTAATATTAATGTTAATATTAATATTAATGTTAATATTAATGTTAATTTTAATATCAATGTTAATGTTAATCTTAGTATTAATGTTAATATTAATGTTAATATTAATATTAATTTTCATGTTAATGTTAATATTAATATTAATATTAATATTATTGTTAATATTAATTTTACTGTTAATATTAATGTTAATCTTAATATTAATTTTAATGATAATATTAATATTATTGATTCTGTTAGTATTTTTTTGTTATCTTTAACATTAATGTTAATATTAATATTTATTTCAATGTTAATATTAATATTAATTTTAATGTTAATATTAATATTACTATTATTGTTAATATTAATTTTACTGTTAATATAAATGTTAATCTTAATATTAATTTTAATATTAATATTAATATGATTGATTTTGTTAGCATTTTTCGTTATTTTTTCATATCCGGTTATGATGTGGAAAATATGGGATTAATTTGTTATTCCAAGTGTCAATTGTTCATTGGCCCGGGCTCACCACTCAGCACGTCCAGTGGTGAGCCGGGAGTATCTAATAATTTCTCCAAGATTTGACATATTTGCAATATTTAAATTTATTGAAGGCTACATGTGAAATCCATAATTTCTAGTTTGCAATTTTTATTGTATATAAATTTTTGTTAAGTTATCAATTAATTGATAATGTTATTTCTAATCAATTTAGTGTAAAATTATTCTGTTAAAATAATTTAACTGGGATTTTTGTATGGCAACCCAGACCGAACCCAATTTTTGGACTTAAAACATTTTAAAATAAAATATTAGAATTATGAAATATTAAATATATTTTTCAAACATTATATTTATTGATATTAGGCCAAAAAAAAAAATTCTTTTATAATTAAATAAAAATTTAGGCCATATTTAAACTTTAGATTTTGGCCCAAACTTACTTATAAAACCATTTGATTTTCTAGGAATAATAAGAGCCCAATAGTTGAGCCCACAATCTTGGTCCATTCCTTATTGGGTCTAATACCCAACAATCTCATACCCGTTAAGTTGTCATTAAGTTGTGAATGAATGAGCCATTCACTCATTTGGTTGTTCTGATGGAAGAAAACTTAAACTTTCTTTACTTTCTCAAACTTTTCATTTCTCAACCGACCAACGTAGCCGACCCCCCCATCTTCCGAACGGCCAAACCGCCGCCGGCGCCATCATGGTGGCCGTTGGCCTTCCCAACTCCGGTAACCCCTCTCTTTCACTCTCTATAAAAGCCCTCTACATCTTTCTCCATCTCCACACCATTTCTTTCCTAAATTTTCTGTGAAAAACCCCATTTTCGGCGAGTTTCCCGGCGACCCCAAGTTTCCAGACCCGATCCGAGCTCCCCTCGGTCAGATCGGGCCGCCCCCTTCCCGGCGCCGCTTTCAGTGGCCGACGCCCCGATCCCGCTGACCCGCGCGGCCCTTCCCCGCGTCCTCGTTCACGTCGGCGATCCCGCGCCCACGCCCCGCCGCCGTCCCCTGGCCGGCGCCCGACCCCGGCGACTTGCTGCCCCGTTGGCGTTTCCCGGTGCCGCTGTCTGTTTTCGGTTCTGACCCGTTTCTATTTCGAGCTCCAATTTCGGTTTCGGTACACTCTGACTCTATATTCTTTAATTGTCGATGATGAATTCTCTGGTCCGAATCCTGCGGGATCTCGGTTTTTCGACAACGTAAATTCTACGTTGCAATTTCTGTTTTTTCGGAATTTTCGGAGAATCGGGTGTCTGAGAACCTTTTCGAAAGGAACTCTGGAGAATGATTATTTCTCTGGGTTTTCCTATTCGTAGGCTAATTCTCGGAGTTTCCGAAGGAAATTTGGAAATTACCCGTATTCGGATTTTCGGGAAAGATCTGCTGTTTTTCCATAGTTTGATATTTGGTGGGGTTTATGTTCTGTTGGTTGACGGTTCTCTTTAGCTATGTTGTGTGTTCTGTTGGAATTTTGGAAAGTTGGTTTTTGATAATTGAGTTCGGATTTTTCATAATTAGTTGGCTTGGGAATATATATATATTATGGTGGGTTTCGGGAGTTATTCTGCAAATTTACGGAGCATTTCCCAGTTTTTGGGTTATCCCGAAAACAGAGGGAATGCTGCCGAAATTTTCGGGAAATTTATTAAATGATTTTCAAAATGATTTTTGAATTAAATAATATTTTTATAATATTTTGGGCGACAACCATAATTGGTTACTGGGCCCCAACGAAATGCAAACGCACCGGTTCGACCGGACGTTGAGGCAGAGTAGCTGATATGACGACTGGACCAGAGTCTGAGACACCTATTATTTTAAATTTAAATTAGAAATTACTAGTTTTATTAATGTTAATTGTAGGTAATTTTCAAGACTAACCTATCTTTTCTTATTTCAATTTGCAATAAAATTTGTAAGGGCATAAGCCCAATTCCAGTAAATGTGGTTTTGTAATAAGTAGGAATTAGCATTTTATTTTATTTTCTGGGAATGTGTGATAGCGTAGGAACAATCAAAATATTGTTATGAATTATTAATTAATGATTCACAATTTCTCATTTTAAGAAAATAAATATATTTTATATATATTAAAAATATCAAAGTTTTTCAAATAAATAAATATCATGTTTTATACGTAATTTGATAATTACAAGTTTTCCCGAAAAACCAATGTAAATTGATTTCCTTAATTTCAACGCACTAGTAAACGTTGTGATGTTGTGTTAGCTAATTAACAACTAAAACTGATTAGGAAAAACAATTAGAGATTGTAACTAGATAACTCTGGTGATTGCTTCTGAAACAAGTTCCCGGAATGTAGGATTTCGAGAAAGAGCGTGACTGTTCAAAATCCCGAAGTACCGACTTTTCAAACCAAGGAGATAAGGCAAGTACATTTTATGTAAATTTTACAATCATTTTACAATTGTTTCATTGCAATTTTAAACCACCATTATACACGAACTCCTTCGGGAGCATTGATTGTACTGTTGGGGACTGGGGGAGTAGAATAGTGGATATGACCAATTCCAAACTTAGGATAATGACTGTGTTAGCTTTCCCCTCTTCACACGGGGACAAGCCATATCGTATCGCTAGGATACCATTGTAACCCAAACCGGTCATATTCACTATCTATTCACATCACTGTACTGAATTATTTCAAAACTGTTCATCTTTAAATTATTTAAAAGTGCATGTCATAAATTGTATTTTAATTGTTAAAAGTTTGCATGAATAGTACTTTGCTCCCTCCTGACTGGAGATAACATTTTAGGTATTACTGAGGATCTGGAGATGATGATCAGTAGCTACTACGATCCCGATTTGTACCCGGCGGTACTTCCACCAGAGGAGGATGATGTGGCATCGACATAGATGCTACTTAGTTGTGGAGAGTTTTTAGTTGCTGTTTTAATTTCAGTTGTGAACCTTGTATTTGGAACAAGTTTTAATATCGTTAAATAAATGTTGTGGCAACTTTGAAATTTAAATTTGTTGTTGATTGACCTGCACAATGAATTACAGCTTACTGCCGCCGTCTCATCAACGGCGCAGGCTGGGCATGATCCGATTCGACCCAAGTATTTGGGGACCGGGTCGTGACATGTTTTTAGTGGTGGCCCATGCAGGTCTTTGTTCAACAACTTAGGAAAACTTAGAAACAATTAGGAACACTAGAACATCATATTGCCACAACTTAGGACCGATATATCTTATAAAATATTTTTGCTTGATTATAGACGGGTAGGATACCTTGCTTATGTTTATGTCCTAAACCTTTCCAGACCATGGCTATTAATGAGGATGACAATGTTGGAGATGAGTTGTCACCTCAACATACCACACCACCACCTTCCCTGTTCAGTCCAGATCCTACTCTGCGACTTTCTGATCGCCATCATAATGCTGGAGACGCTCAAGTTCATCAGACGATGGATCCTTCAGGCTCGAGGACTGGACTGCGGACGGAGATGCTTGTCCCACCTGCCCCGCCGCTTCCAGTGAACCCCTCCGAACTCATAAGTTTGCTGCGGGAAGTGCTAGCAACTCAGAGGGCTGAAGCTGAATCTCATCGCGAGCAGAACGCGATTATGAAGGAAGGAATGGAGAACTCCCACAATGTAGCTATGGCTGCACTTGGAAGGAGAGAAGTGAACCCAGAAGAGCCTAGACCAGCTAAGGTAAGTGCCATTCTAGAGGATAATTTTAGTAATTTTTTTGAGACCATTAATAGTGATTAGAGATCATATTATGGTAAGGTGGGGGATATTGAGAGCTTCAAGAAGCAGAACCCTCGACCTTTCAAGGGAACCGAGGGAATTGTCTATGCTGACGAATGGCTCGACAGTATGGAACGTCTCCTGAGCGTCGCTCGACTTCCAGAAGACCTTAAGGCAGAAGCTGTAGGACTCCAACTGCAGAATATAGCTAGCACCTGGTATCGGAATGAACCCCGACTTCAGGATAGGCAGGTCGATTGGGACACCTTCAAGAAGTTGTTCCAGAGGAAATTCTTCCCAACTTCTGAGATGCGGGAGATGGAGCGACAATTCCAGAACCTGAAGCAAGGCAATATGACTGTGGGAGAGTATGCGGCAGAATTCGGCCAGCTCAGCCGATTTGCCAAGAACATGGTGGCTGATCCTGCTGATCGTGCAGAACGATTCAAGTATGGACTTAGAGAGGAGATTCGCACTCATGTGATCTCTGGTGGAGCTAAGACTTATGAGAAGATTCTGGAGAGAGCCCAAGACATAGAGAAGAGTCAACCTGCCCGCTCGAAGAGAGATTATCCTGGAACTAGCAACTTCCAGGGTAATCAGAAGAAGCCCAACAACAACAACAGCAGCAACAATAACAACAACCGTCCTCAGCACCAGCAGGCGAGGAACAATGAAAGAGCACCCCAGAGGCAGATTCCTATCTGCGATTTTTGCAAGAGGCCGGGACATCTGGCAAACATCTGCAGGAAGAGACTAGGGCAATGTCTGATCTGTGGGTCTTCCACCCATCAAGTGAGGGACTGTCCCTTGTCAAACAACAAGGCTGGAGGAAATCAGCAGAAAGGACCTCTGCCCACTCAGCAGCAACAATTTGGGCAGCATCAACAGAAGACGGGGCGAGCTTTTGCCCTAACTGCAGAGGAACCAGAGCCGGAGCAGGAGCCTAATGCGGATGTCATATCAGGTTACATCTATGTACATTCTCATCCTGCATTAGCTTTATTCGACTCTGGTGCAACACACAGTTTCATAGCAACCAAATTTATCTCTGCACATCACATAGTTACGGGCTTTAGCAAGAGAATATGTAGGGTTATGACTGGA
Organism: Iris pallida; assembly: GCA_029216955.1. Taxonomy (NCBI): domain Eukaryota; kingdom Viridiplantae; phylum Streptophyta; class Magnoliopsida; order Asparagales; family Iridaceae; genus Iris; species Iris pallida. Next base: position 5,651 of record JANAVB010006102.1, on the reverse strand, counting down.
GGTGGACCCCTACCTATAACGGAGACTTGTAATTGCCCCATTACAATTTCTGACCACAAGTTTGTAGCACCTTTATTGGTGATGCCCTTGCCCAACTATGACATAGTCCTTGGAATGGACTGGTTGAGCAAGCAGCATGCGCTGATAGATTGTCACAGAGGATGTGTAATCTTCAGCCCACCTGGAGGGCCAGAGTTTGAAGTCTCTAGAGCTCCGGAGGTTATGGAGAGTATTGTCTACTCTATTTCTGAAGAACCTGAACCACCTCACCCTATCATAGCGGAATACATGGATGTTTTCCCTGATAGTCTGCCTGGGCTACCCCCAGATCGGGACATAGAATTCACTATTGATTTAGTCCCTGGCTCTCCCCCGATCTCTAAGGGATGTTATAGAGTCAACCCGAAGGAGGCCAAAGAGATGAAGGAGCAGATCAACGAACTGAAGGCCCTTGGATTCATTCGAGACGGAGCTTCACCCTGGGGAGCACCTGTTTTTGTTGTGCCCAAGAAGGACGGAACAGTGAGGATGTGCATCGACTACCGGGCGCTGAACAATGTCACAATCAAGAACAAGTACCCTCTGTCCCGGATCGATGACTTATTTGACCAGTTGAGTGGAGCCAAGGTGTTTTCCAAGATTGATCTCAGGTCTGGCTATCATCAGATCAAGGTCAGGAAGGAAGACATTCCCAAAACGGCATTCAACACCAAGTATGGGCAGTTTGAATTCTTGGTCATGCCGTTTGGTCTGACGAATGCTCCTGCTGTGTTCATGAACCTTATGAATAAGGTTTTCCATGAATACTTAGACCAGTTTGTCGTCGTCTTCATTGATGACATACTGATCTATTCAAAGACGAAGGAGGAGCACGAAGAGCACCTCAGGAAAGTTCTGGAAACTTTGAGGAAGGAGAAGCTGTATGGTAAGCTTTCCAAGTGTGAATTCTTTCTAGACAAGGTGGATTTTCTTGGCCATGTTGTCACAGGAGAAGGAATTTCTGTGGACCCTAAGAAGATAGCTGCTGTGGAGAAGTGGCCTACCCCAAGCTCAGTTGCTGACATCAGAAGTTTCTTGGGCTTGGCGGGCTACTACCGGAAGTTTGTGAAGGACTTTGCTAGAATTGCTGAATCTATGACAAAGCTGACTCGGAAGAATGAGGAATTCATCTGGACGGAGGACTGCCAAGCAGCGTTCGAGGAGTTGAAGAAGAGGCTTACCACTGCACCAATCCTTGCGCTACCCGCAGGATCCGGTGGTTTCACAATCTACAGTGACGCCTCAGGCAAAGGACTGGGTTGCGTTCTTCAACAACATGGGAAAGTGATTGCTTATGCATCTAGGCAATTACGGACTCATGAGAAGAACTATCCCACTCATGATCTGGAGCTTGCTGCAGTCATCTTTGCGTTGAAGCTTTGGAAACACTATTTGTATGGAGAGAGAGTGGAGATATACACAGACCACAAAAGTCTGAAGTATGTTTTCACTCAGAAGGAGTTAAACATGAGGCAAAGGCGATGGCTGGAGTTAATGAAGGATTTTGACATCGACTTGCAATACCACCCGGGTAAGGCTAATGTGGTCGCTGATGCACTTAGTCGATACCCAGTGGCGATGTTCTTAACCAAGGAGAGGCACCTGCTGGAGGACATCGAGAAGCTTGGACTGGAGATTGTACTGCCTGGACGGAAGGAACTGGATGCTGATTCGGTGATGATGAAGTTGCAAGTGAGCTCGTACCTGATGGACAAAGTCAAAGAGACGCAATTTCAAGACGAGGCACTTTGCAAGCTGAGAGATCAAGTGTTAGCAGGAACACTGGAGGGTTTCTCAATCGCCAGTGATGGAGCTTTGAAGAATGGTACAAGGCTTTGTGTACCGTCTGGCGAACTGAGGAATGAGTTGATGAAGGAAGCGCATCAGTCTCAATATTCCATACATCCTGGAGCCAATAAGATGTATCGGGATATGCGCACTATTGTCTGGTGGAGTGGAATGAAGAAAGATGTCACCAGGTATGTTGCTAGATGCTTGATTTGTCAACAAGTAAAGGCTAGTAGACAAAGACCTGCAGGACTTCTACAACCGCTGGACATCCCAGAATGGAAGTGGGAGCACATCACGATGGATTTCGTGTCAGGACTGCCTCGTTCCCAAGGAGGGAAGGATGCCATCTGGGTAATTGTGGACCGACTAACCAAGTCAGCTCACTTTATCCCTTTTAAAGTTGGTTTATCCACTGAGAAGTTGGCAGCATTGTACATGCGGCATATCTACCGGATTCATGGCGTACCGGTAAGCATTGTTTCTGACCGAGACACTCGTTTTACCTCACATTTTTGGAAGAGTTTGCATGGCAGCTTGGGGACACAGTTGAAGTTTAGCACAGCTTATCACCCCCAGACAGATGGACAATCTGAGAGGACAATTCAGACACTTGAAGATATGCTGCGATCTTGTGTCTTAGAATTTGGAGGATCATGGGAAGACCATTTGCACTTGGTAGAGTTTTCTTATAATAACAGCTACCAAGCCAGTATTGGTATGACCCCGTTTGAAGCTCTTTATGGACGTCGTTGCCGTACACCATTGGCATGGGACGACGTTGGTGAAAGAGTACTGCTGGGTCCTGAAATGGTGACTGACGCAGCAGAGAAGGTGAAGTTTATCAGAGACAGGCTCAGGATTGCTCAAGACAGACAGAAACACTGGGCAGACAGCAGTCGTCGACCACTGACATTTGAAGAAGGAGATAAGGTCTTTGTGAAGATTTCTCCTACCAGAGGTACTATCAGATTTGGCAGAGCTGGAAAGCTTAGTCCCAGGTACATTGGTCCGTTCGAAGTTCTGAGCCGGATTGGAGAAGTGGCGTATAGGTTAGCTCTACCAGCTAATCTAGAAGGCGTGCACAACGTCTTTCACGTTTTGCAGCTCAGGGAGTATGTACCTGATAAGAACCACGTTCTGGACCATTCAGAGTTGGAGATTGGACCGAGTCTCACCATACCAGAAAAGCCAGTGGCGATCTTGGATCGAGGCGAGAAGAAGACCAGAACCTCGGTGACTCCCATAGTTCGAGTGATGTGGAGGCATGATTCCCCAGGCGAATCTACCTGGGAGCGTGAAGATGAGATGCGGGAGAAGTACCCGTATTTGTTCGAGACTTGAGGTATTTTCTCAACCTAACTCTTTAAATTTCGAGGACGAAATTTTCTAAGGAGGGAAGGTTGTGAAACCCATAATTTCTAGTTTGCAATTTTTATTGTATATAAATTTTTGTTAAGTTATCAATTAATTGATAATGTTATTTCTAATCAATTTAGTGTAAAATTATTCTGTTAAAATAATTTAACTGGGATTTTTGTATGGCAACCCAGACCGAACCCAATTTTTGGACTTAAAACATTTTAAAATAAAATATTAGAATTATGAAATATTAAATATATTTTTCAAACATTATATTTATTGATATTAGGCCAAAAAAAAAAAATTCTTTTATAATTAAATAAAATTTTAGGCCATATTTAAACTTTAGATTTTGGCCCAAACTTACTTATAAAACCATTTGATTTTCTAGGAATAATAAGAGCCCAATAGTTGAGCCCACAATCTTGGTCCATTCCTTATTGGGTCTAATACCCAACAATCTCATACCCGTTAAGTTGTCATTAAGTTGTGAATGAATGAGCCATTCACTCATTTGGTTGTTCTGATGGAAGAAAACTTAAACTTTCTTTACTTTCTCAAACTTTTCATTTCTCAACCGACCAACGTAGCCGACCCCCCATCTTCCGAACGGCCAAACCGCCGCCGGCGCCATCATGGTGGCCGTTGGCCTTCCCAACTCCGGTAACCCCTCTCTTTCACTCTCTATAAAAGCCCTCTACATCTTTCTCCATCTCCACACCATTTCTTTCCTAAATTTTCTGTGAAAAACCCCATTTTCGGCGAGTTTCCCGGCGACCCCAAGTTTCCAGACCCGATCCGAGCTCCCCTCGGTCAGATCGGGCCGCCCCCTTCCCGGCGCCGCTTTCAGTGGCCGACGCCCCGATCCCGCTGACCCGCGCGGCCCTTCCCCGCGTCCTCGTTCACGTCGGCGATCCCGCGCCCACGCCCCGCCGCCGTCCCCTGGCCGGCGCCCGACCCCGGCGACTTGCTGCCCCGTTGGCGTTTCCCGGTGCCGCTGTCTGTTTTCGGTTCTGACCCGTTTCTATTTTGAGCTCCAATTTCGGTTTCGGTACACTCTGACTCTATATTCTTTAATTGTCGATGATGAATTCTCTGGTCCGAATCCTGCGGGATCTCGGTTTTTCGACAACGTAAATTCTACGTTGCAATTTCTGTTTTTTCGGAATTTTCGGAGAATCGGGTGTCTGAGAACCTTTTCGAAAGGAACTCTGGAGAATGATTATTTCTCTGGGTTTTCCTATTCGTAGGCTAATTCTCGGAGTTTCCGAAGGAAATTTGGAAATTACCCGTATTCGGATTTTCGGGAAAGATCTGCTGTTTTTCCATAGTTTGATATTTGGTGGGGTTTATGTTCTGTTGGTTGACGGTTCTCTTTAGCTATGTTGTGTGTTCTGTTGGAATTTTGGAAAGTTGGTTTTTGATAATTGAGTTCGGATTTTTCATAATTAGTTGGCTTGGGAATATATATATATATTATGGTGGGTTTCGGGAGTTATTCTGCAAATTTACGGAGCATTTCCCAGTTTTTGGGTTATCCCGAAAACAGAGGGAATGCTGCCGAAATTTTCGAGAAATTTATTAAATGATTTTCAAAATGATTTTTGAATTAAATAATATTTTTATAATATTTTGGGCGACAACCATAATTGGTTACTGGGCCCCAACGAAATGCAAACGCACCGGTTCGACCGGACGTTGAGGCAGAGTAGCTGATATGACGACTGGACCAGAGTCTGAGACACCTATTATTTTAAATTTAAATTAGAAATTACTAGTTTTATTAATGTTAATTGTAGGTAATTTTCAAGACTAACCTATCTTTTCTTATTTCAATTTGCAATAAAATTTGTAAGGGCATAAGCCCAATTCCAGTAAATGTGGTTTTGTAATAAGTAGGAATTAGCATTTTATTTTATTTTCTGGGAATGTGTGATAGCGTAGGAACAATCAAAATATTGTTATGAATTATTAATTAATGATTCACAATTTCTCATTTTAAGAAAATAATATATTTTATATATATTAAAAATATCAAAGTTTTTCAAATAAATAAATATCATGTTTATACGTAATTTGATAATTACAAGTTTTCCCGAAAAACCAATGTAAATTGATTTCCTTAATTTCAACGCACTAGTAAACGTTGTGATGTTGTGTTAGCTAATTAACAACTAAAACTGATTAGGAAAAACAATTAGAGATTGTAACTAGATAACTCTGGTGATTGCTTCTGAAACAAGTTCCCGGAATGTAGGATTTCGAGAAAGAGCGTGACTGTTCAAAATCCCGAAGTACCGACTTTTCAAACCAAGGAGATAAGGCAAGTACATTTTATGTAAATTTTACAATCATTTTACAATTGTTTCATTGCAATTTTAAACCACCATTATACACGAACTCCTTCGGGAACATTGATTGTACTGTTGGGGACTGGGGGAGTAGAATAGTGGATATGACCA
>JANAVB010006101.1:0-10299 GCA_029216955.1 Iris pallida | reverse complement strand
ACACCGATAACTTCTTTATCCTTGCCTCTAGACCTTTCTCGTGCTTGCATCGGCAATGTCCACTCAACAACGTTAACCTATCAAGTCGTGCTTGCCTTACGGCTATAATCAGAGACGCAACTACATGATGGACTCCATTTTCGTGTGACCGTGCTACAAACCCTTGCTGAGGCCGTGCCTCGCAACTCGGTGAGACTTAACCGCATCGCCGCCTCGTGGCCCTTGCTACTTTGATCTCCGACTAACCAATCGAGACTTGTGAACTTAGTTTCACTTGACCGACTTTGTCTTATGGATTTCCTGACTTAAACTCAAGACAACTTACCATACTTGAGTCATGACAGTGCAGCCGTGCCTTATTTTTGAGGTCGTACCCAGCAACTCAACATAACTTCACCCAACTTGCCCTACGGCCCTTTTCGACTTAACTCGCAATAGCCCAAGTCTAACTAATGCAACTCTTATGCCAACGAATTAACACACGACGCCACATCTCGTGTCGAAGCACGTCACCTTCGTTGTAGCCAAATCTTAGGCCCAGACATTGTGTACTCCATCAACTCGACTCCATCCAAAGGCACACACGGGATTGCCACCCGTGCCGACCCATCTATATGAATGGTCACTGGCATTAACTAGCCATCGTGGACATAGCCTGGCAAACGGGATCCTTGCACCGCAAGTAGCATATCCGATGGAAGTCCCCGAACTACCAATTGCCTATTACCCAGCTCGGCTATTACCGATTTCTTCCTAGGCCGAGTCGATCCTGTGGCCCCGGGGTGCCGCTCGAAGAAACAATCTCCCTTGTCGACAAGTTGTCCATGACTGCGCACCAACGCTAACTTCTAGACTTAACGTAATTGGGCCTCATCATCATCACTTAGTTCCATTTCTTTACTTCTTCCACTTTTTATACTCCTTTTGCAGAGCCAAACCAGGGTTGCTTCGGCGACTGACCTACATCCCGACATATTTTCTCTCGACGACTGACCATCGCTTAAACTAACATTCTTTGAACTCAGGGAACGGCTATGCATAGCCTTCTCACTTAACTTGAACATAACGTGTTCCTTAAGTATCGACAGACCGTGGCTAACTTTCTACTGAACCAACTGTGGTCGTGCCTTAAACCAACTCGTGTTCACGCAATGCTATCGTCCAAGTCATACCTCATATGACGGGCCTTGGGATCGTGGAACTATTTAACTTGACAACCGCAGAAAGAGCGAGACAACACTTGGAATGACTTAGATCGACCGACATAACTTTGCATAACTTAATCGAGCCTACAACTTAACTCGAGGCATGAGCAAGGGCTATGCCAAGCCTTGCGCAGTGGAAGCGTGCATGCTGAAGAACAGATGGCAACTCTAAGGGGGGTGAATAGAGTTTCTAACAATAATAGCCAATTAAAAATTAAACTCTTTCACAAACTGAAAGTAATCAGAGTAAATGCGAAAATAATAAGGTGCGAGAAAGCATACGCAAACACAGCCGATTTTTAACCTGGTTTCCCTCGTGGGGACTAGTCCAGGCCTGAAAACTCTGGCTCAGGATTAAATCTACTATTTGTGAAATAGTAGTTATACCCCGTGCCTTTTCTTCAGAAGAGCACGTCAACTTCTTACAGAGATCGCAGTGGCGATGCTTGGAATTTTCCAAGCGACTTCTTGAACTCTTGTACAAACTCCTAACTGAAAAATACTAAGCACTTGAGGCTTAGGGAGCTTGTGGCTAGTAAATTAAGAAGGGTATGGCTTGTATAGGGCTTTAGAGAGAAGAGAAGAGAAGATTGGATTAATAAAAAGAGAGAATTTATGGCCTATTTATAGGATACCATACAGGCAGAATTCGGCCACAATTCTGGTTGGAATATTCAAAAATTTGGCCGTTGGATAACTTGCATCCAGCCAACCCTAAAAATTAGGGTCCTGATTTTTAGGAGGCAGAGTTCGGCCGGCGAACTCTGTGGAGGCAGAGTTCGGCCTGAACTCTGTTTCCAGAGCACAGAATGGGTCCAATGGTAAATGGCTTATTTGGATTTTTGTGGAGCTTTTGATTTGGGGTATGGATATATGTTAAGTCTTAGATGCTCAGCACGGCTCAGTTTACATAAGTCTAGACTCAATAAAATTGTAAAATAAAGACTCAAAAATATGTTGCATTGCAGGTGCGAGCTGTCATCTGGCTTGTACCTAATTTAGTCTTCATGTGTCGTATTGAATTATCACAAGTATCATATAGTCAATTCTATCAATATTTGGTTGACCGTGTGATTTTGTCAACAATCTCCCCCATATTGATAATTGACAAAATGATATTTGTATATTCAATATTCATACTGGACACATTTAAGAGCAATGGCGTAGCTCCCCCGTAATCAGTGCCGAGCTAGCAATAGCTCCCCCGTAAATAATGCTCTGTTCCTGTTGTCCATTCTTTTCCAAAGCACACATACATAATGATAGAAAATATTCTATAATGATATGAATATAACAAGCAAAATATTTCTCCCCATTTTGGCATTTATCAAATACCATAAGAAATAATAACTGGCAAGCACACCAAAAGATAATAGATAAAACTGCATAGAAACTGATAAAACTACCGAATGTCTCAAGAGTCACAAATAAGAAATAAGTCTAATACAACCAAAGTGCATAAAAGCAACGACATCAACTAAAATCCAAAATGCATAAGAACATAAACTAGGATCCTCAGTAGCAGCAATAAGTAGAAATCCATATCCATCATCGAGCTCGTGAAGGCCCAGCGTCGTTGGATGGATCAGTGAAGGAACGACGAGGGTCCACGAAGGCCGCACGAGGGTCATCGATACGATATCCATCACGAGCAGGGTCCCGCTCCATAGAAATAGGCATAGAAGGATGCCGGGACATGGAGTACCGAATGTCGTGCAGTGAGTTGCTGATGGCACTCATCTGCAGGGTGGTCCGGTAGTCAAGCTGAGTCCAGCGATCATCTCTAAAGTGAATCGATCGCGGAGCATAGTCTGGAGTGACTTAAGAGTAGCAGAAGGAGGAGGCACATCCTGTCCAAGAGAGGTGCGTCGGGCTCATCATCAGAGTGCTCAGACACAACAGGTGAGCCAACGGCTTCTGAATTCGTCGTGCCTTAGATAGGAAGGCAGGGCAGGTAGGAACTGGCACTCATCAAGAGGTACACAAAAGCACGAAAGAGCATAGGAAGATAAAGAGCATAAACCAAGTATCTTGGTTTCTTCCTAGAATTAATCATCCAGTCCATCATGGTGCGTGGAAGATTAAATGGAACATAAAGTGGAGATGATACAAAGCAGAGATTTCAAAGTAGGTAACCTCATCGGTCGATCCCGTTTTGGGCAGAATAGTGTTAAAGATAATCCGATGAAGTTCATAAAAATAGGGATTGAGAAACTTGGCCAAAAGCTTGCGAGGACGTGTGTTAGGGGTACACAAGTCGTCCTTAAAGCTTTCGAGGGAAGACCCATCGGAAAATTGAAACCTTCGCTTCAACAAGTTTTTCCCATGAGTTTGGCTCGGAAGTTCAAGGTGTTCGGCCAAGTCGAAATCATCAAAATAAATCAATGCCCGCAACCCGTGAAAAAATATGTGTATCATCATGAGTTAGGTTGCAATAGAACATTTGTATAGCATTGCGATATATAACCGAGTTGGTGGTGACAAGTTCATCAAGACAAAGATCATGAAAGAGTGAATCATATTGTGAAAAAATAGTGAAATTTATAGGATGACCCGCATACACCGGACGTGTCCGAAAATCACTAAACCACTCATTGGAAGCGTCAAGTGATACAAATATCCGGTCGTCGTACGTGTTGGGGTCAAGTGGATGAGGTGGGTTGAACAACGGGTGAATAGGTAGTTGATTGAGTTGTTCAACGGACGGTTCAACACGAGGGGAGCATTCAAGAGGACGCACCCTCGGTTCGAAGTCTCTTCCCTCTATTGAACAACCGAGGAGCATGAAATAATAAAGAAAATTGAGGAAATTTAGATGGAGAGAAGTGTTGAAATATACCTCAATTTTATGATAAAAGATGAAGGAGAATGGTGAGAGAATCCTTCTCCTTGAGTTTTGAGAAGAGATATGCTCTAGGAAGGAAGAACTAGGGTTAGGGTTTGGAAAAAAATAGTTTGGAGAAGTGTAGAAGGGGCAATAAGGAGAGAGAAGAGGGAACCGAATATTTGTATAAAGGTTCGAATGGTCGGAGCAAATGTGGACCATTGGATCATATTTTGATCAGCGGCTGAGGCTGCTTCCGGTTCTAGAATAGCCAAGCCGAATTCGGCCCGAACTCTAGGTAAGGCAGAGTTTGGCTCGAATTCTGGTTTCTGTAACCAGAACAGAAATCAGGCTAAAAATAAATGTGATCGATGAGAGAGACCAAAAGAATATGATAAGTAAATACATAAACAAAAATGAGAAAAAACCAAGTGGAGAATGGCAAAAAGTTAACGCTGAAGCAGAGTGAATTTGGAAAATCTGAATTTTAGCATGTGATAAATAAAAATAACCATGTAATAAACAAGGAATTATGCGATAATTCAATATTTGAAGCTGCCATGGGTTAGCTGCAGGGGCCGGATCCCAGCTAGCGGTAGTCCTGAGGACTAGTACACCGTGTCGCTTAGACTTTTATGCCTTGTTGTCAGAAGGACCCTTTCGACTTGTACCCATAGCAATTTCATCATAAGGAATCAAGACATACTCGATATTTACGCAGGTTATTTTAATGAATAACTGCTTCATCCAAAATTCCAAGTTCACGACAAGAAAATTGAAACGCTCTTCGGATAGTAGTTTTGTAAAGAAATCTGCTAGCTGATGATCAGTGTCAATAAATTCTAAGTTAATAGTGTCATTTTGCTGATGATCACACAAAAAGTGGTACGTATTTCAATGTATTTCGTGCGTGAGTGACATATGGGGTTATTAGTGAGATTTATAGCACTAGTGTTGTCACAAAAGATTGAATGTGCATAAAAGATAAGTTGTAGTCTTCAAGGGTTTGCTTCATCTACAGAATTTGTGCACAACAACGCCAGCTGCGATGTATTCAGCTTCTGTTGTGGATAGTGCGACAGAATTCGCTTCTTGTAAACCAAGAGACTAGAGCTTTTCCTAGTAAATGACACGTGCCGCTTGTACTTTTACGGTCGACCTTGCATCCGGCAAAATCAGCATCAGAGTAACCAATGAGGTCGAATAATGTTGATTTGGGATACCAAAGGCCCACTGTAACCGTACCCTTAAGATATCGAAAGATACGCTTAACAGCAGACATGTGTGATTCCTTAGGATTAGATTGATATCTAGCACACAGATAAATGCTAAACATAATATCAGGGCGACTAGCAGTTAAATAAAGAGACTGCCTATCATACCTCGATACTTACATTGATCCACAAGTTTGCCGCTTTCATCTGGTTCTAGTTTAGTTGTAGTAGCCATTGGAGTGCTGATAGGTTTGACGTTGTCAAGGTCGAATTTCTTCAGCATGTCCTTTGTATACTTTGACTGACAGATGAAAGTTCCATTTGATGTTTGTTTGACTTGCAGTCCAAGTAATTAGTTGAGCTCCTCCATCATGCTCATCTCAAACTCAGTCTGCATACACTTGGCAAAATCTTGACAGAGAGTTTCATCAGTAGAACCAAATATAATATCATCAACGTATATTTGCACTAAGAGAATAGTGTCTTTGAAAGATTTTATGAAAAGTGTGGTGTCAATTTTTCCTTTTGAAAAACCTTTTTCAAGCAAGAAATTGCTTAGCCGTTCATACCAAGCTCTAGGGGCTTGTTTGAGGCCATATAGCGCTTTCTTCAGCTTGAAAACATGGTTGGAAATTTTGTGATTTTCAAAACCAGGGGGTTGTTTTACATAAACTTCCTCCTTAATAATCCATTCAAGAAAGCACTTTTAACATCCATTTGAAACAATTTAAAGTTTTGAAAATTAGCAAATGCGCAAAGCATCCGAATGGATTCCAATCTCGCAACATGAGCATACGTCTTATCGTAGTCGATACCTTCCTCTTGGTTGTATCCTTGGGCTACTAGACGAGCTTTGTTGCGTGTAACTGAACCATCTTCATTTACTTTGTTTCTAAAAACCCATTTAGTACCAATAATCGAGTGATTTGTCGGCCTAGGAACGAGTTCCCATACTTGGCTCCTCTCGAATTGGTTGAGTTCCTCTTGCATGGCAGAAATCCAAAATTTATCATTAAAAGCTTCTAAAATTTTTTCGGCTCAATTTGTGAAATGAAGGCAGCGCTAGCAATGGAGTCTCTTAATGATGATCGAGTACTTACTCCGCTGAAACCTCACCTATTACCAAATTTTCTGGATGTGACGGCTTGAAAGAGAATTTCTTTGGCAAGCCCTCCAGAGAATTGGTTTTGGTGGTGGTATCCATTGGAGTAGAAGTTGATGGCTCAACATCATCATCAAGAGTAGCTGCTGCACTGTTATCCTTATCAAAAGTCACATTGGTAGTGTCACACCCCAGAACCAGAATAATGGAGAGCAGGGGAATGACTCAGCCAGCTACGTATTACGGGTAGATGAATACCGTATAATACAATCAATGCGGTTTAACAAGACGAGGGGGTGCATACTACATGAAAGTCTCCCTATGGTCACTTCACATCTATTGTCTCAATCATTCAAACAAGAAACAGAAATAGAGAACATGTAAGATAAAGCAGTAAGGCGTCCCAAACGCTCGATCAAAATGTTATTGATATCTGGCTTTAAAAAACATAGCCAGATGATGTAGCAAAGTATACACAATTGTTTATCAGCTGCAGCCTGACTTTAATTATAATTATGCACAAGTAAGTACAAGACAATCCGACTAACATGTCGGTGCTAAACGGCAAGGTATAAAGTAGATAACAAAACGAGCGGGGAAGTAAGAAACCCACTCGAGTCCTCCTGCGATCATCCCTCTAGTATTGACCATCTTAGAGGTGGAAGTAAGCTGGATCCTCGGGAACTGGCTCTAAATCTAGCCATGCAAAACCAAAGAGGTTAGACCTCTAATAGCAAGTACCGCAAGGAAGCACGATATGAGGAATAAAAACCAGAAATAGAAAATATGATAAATAGATCTCTGCTTGCTACTGGGATGCACATCACGTACACACTTCGAACCAAATTTCCAACCAAACAAGGACAGAAGTTGGCCCGTCATGTCCTGACATTCAGATCATCTCAGTTAGATAACAGAGTAGGTACAGTACACAAACAAGTCAACTTAAGCGGTCATGCAACTACTACGGCTTGCTATTGCGAGTTTCAAGTTGTCCTGGAATTATGCAATAGGGATTCCTCAGTTCTTACTATGTGCAAGCAAGGCTAGTCTATCCAATCAATCAATTGCGCCAATCATGTATTTAGACGAGTCCCGGCTGTTTTCCATAAATAAATTGGCGACTCTGCTGGGGAAAGCTGTCTCCTCTAACGAGATAGCAATAACTCAATGCGATACTTCGTCGATCGGCTTGACGAAGAAGACGATGGTTGTACAATTCGACCAATCGGCTTATGAAGAAATGCTCAAGGCGAAGGAGGGCCGCACTGCTTCCTCCGCTCTTCCTGCTGCCAAGAAGAAGGGACTCTCCGTCTATGTCCCTAAGTCTTCTGCAGCAGTCCGAGACGCTTCTGTCACTTCTCATGCTGACAAGAACATGTCTTCAACTTCCATGAAGCACAATTCGGCTTCTCTGAACACGGCAACAGTGGCTTCTCCTAGTCATGCTGACAAAATTGGTTCTTTAACCAAGTCAGCGTGTACAAGGAAAACCATCTCTGGACAAGTCAAAGTCCCTTCTCCCTCTACTCTTACGACAGCAGTCGGCTCTTTAGCCATTGATGACTCTGAGCGTATGGTATTCAAAGGGCAGCGTACGGCAAAGGCAGCGTACAAAAGCCAACATCAGGCAGCGTACGCTAAGCCAAAGCCAGCGTATGCTAATAAAAAGGTAGCGTATGACCAGAAGTCCAAACTGAAGTCAGCGTATGCTAACAGATACAGTCCTTTGACTGTTTCTCAAAATCAGGCTGGAGGTTCTCTTCCACAGAACATACAAATAACTCCCCCTCAACTTGTACATCTTCTGCCAACCAAGGAGAAAGACTCTTTAGTCAACTCCTCTACTCCTAAGGTCTTTACCTCTGGAGTTAATTTGACTAGTACTCTTACTAGATCAAACAATGGAAAACGCCTTTGGCTAATTCCTCCAAAGATGGATTATTACCGACTCCCAGTCGGAATAATACCCATCTTCCTTCTCTCCAAATTTCTCGATCTGAGAAAGACAAATTACAAGTATCCAAGACGGATATCAAAGTCAGATCTCCTACGGATCTTCGTAACAGCTTAATCAGAATCGTCTCGGTTCTACTGAGATAAGTATATTAGACCCTGATGCAGAATGCCAGAAACTATGTGGCTCAAATTAATCAGTCTTTATACACTCAGGAACCAAGAAGACAGAAGAACAAAAGATAAGTTTCTACACAGAAACTATCTTCAAGTACTTCCCAATCTGTTCCTACAGATCTCCGGGAGTATTTGCAAAATAAACGGAGAATTGACACTCCGTCAGGTTATGATATTGCTCATATTTGTCATGAAAAGTATGGTTGCAACTTCCAACCTCGAGTTGTAATTCAATGTTGTTGTTCACCAAAAAAGATAATCTGTTTTCGAACGGATTCAATATGAACCAATGTTGGATAAAGATGAACCTCTTTATGCTTCTGTCAACATGACCTCCAAAAATATTGGGGGTAGCATACGGTCTGATGCTATATCAGACTCTGAAGATGGTGTTTATCTCGGTACCCGATCCAGGACCAGAGCCTCTTCTTCTCATCCAAGTGGTAATCCGGAAATCACAGAAGACTTCCTTGGAGAATCCAATTTTCCAGTATTGACTCCCGTAAAAAGCCCCGGGAAAGATACTGATTCACACAGTGATGATTCAGAACAGACTGTTTTGTCATCTATTCCTCGAATGATTACCACTTACATGGCAGAGGGCGATCATGAACCTTCAACTAGCACAGAAGCTCACGAACAAAGGATTTCTTCCTTAGAACAACAGTTGCGAGCTATGGCAGATACATTGAATGCTATGCACACTCTTATGCAAGCTCAGCATCAAACTCAGCAAGTCCAACAGACAGCTCCTCCAGTTATATTAAATACTCCTGTTGTTCCAAACCCGAACCCTCTACTATTTTGGGGGTACAATCTAATGTTCCTGTACAACCCACTCCAAGTCAGTCTGGAGCTGGGGTGGTACATATGCTGCAGTCCCTCCTCCTAATTACACTCAACAAGTTACAACTCCCCAATCTTCTGGAATTGTTTCTGAAGAGTTAAAGAATCTCCGAACTCAATTCGAGGCATTCAAACAAAAGGATGGTTTGCAAAGGTTAGGTATCAAGCAACCTTACCCGATAGAATGGAAGCAGGTATCGTATCCACCAAAATACAAACCTCTGACCATCTCTTTCTATGATGGGACAACCTCCCCAAGTCAGTTCATTAATCATTTTGAAGTAATGACTGATCAACTGCAACCAAGTGACGCCCTCCTTACTCGGGTGTTCATTGGATGTCTCAAAGGAACGGCTTATGAATGGTATAGAAGTCTCCCTGATGGGTGCATTACCTCATTTGCCGGTTTCAAGCAAATGTTTCTTGAACGATTCTATGAAGGGCTTAACGACATGACCATGTCAGCCCTCATAAGAATTAAACAGAAAAATAATGAAACCACCGAGGACTTTTTGAAAGATTCAGAAGAGAAGCCCTCAAAATGCCTCTCGGAACTCCCGATGCTGTTACCATCGACACTTACAAGTCGAATCTCTTACCAATTATCAGCATGTGGACAGGATCCACTCAGTTCCAAGATTGGCCTTCTTTCATTGTCAGTGCCAAGGCTGCTGAAGTCAGTGCTGAGACCTTCAAGGGTCTGGGGTACAAATGGCTCCTAAGGAATCAAATTAGAGTGCTAGCAATAGTACTCGACCCAACAATCGCAAAGGAAAGAAGCTCTTGAAGTCAATCTCCAAAGCAATAGTCAAGAGGTAAAGACTACCCAAGCTACTCCAGCTCCAACAATCAACAACAGACCTCCTCGGCCGAAGGAAGAATATTCTTTCGACGATGATGATGTTCAGGGTATCTTTGAATGCTTGCTCAAAGGTAATAGATTTAATTGCCAGAAATTAAAAAGCCTGATGAAGC
>JANAVB010006100.1:0-38124 GCA_029216955.1 Iris pallida | reverse complement strand
TGCCAGGTTTTGGGTCTTGGCTGGATCTCGGGAGACGGATGACCATTGGTTCCAACTGCGTAGGTAAGACAGGAGAACCGAGCACCTCTTTGTGTAAGGTTGCGACTAGGGGTGAGGCCTTGCCCGGCTTGAGGGCTTGGAGACAAATTCTCAAGGGTTCTTCTGGCCCTGTGATGGCTTTCAGCTCGTCCGTTATATGTTTCCTAGATTTGTCATATAGACAAGCCTCCGAGGAGTAATAAGATTCAACCCCTTTGAAGGGGTCGATGTTGGCGAATTTAGTTTTCACGGAACCGTGCTTACTGACATACTTGAAACACTGGTGAAGGGTGGATGGCATGATCATATAGTCATGTATCCATGGACGTCCCAGGAGGATGTTGTAGGAGGTGTCTGCATCTATGACGAAGCAGGTAACTTTCGTCTTTAGGTCACCAATCTGGCACTTCAACCGGATCTTCCCTAGGGGATAGCTTCTCTCTGAGTTAAAACCGCTAATGGCGGTGTTGGTTGATGCTAGCCGATGTATAGGGATGCCAAGAAGTTGAAGCAGGCTTTTCGGAATGATGCTTATTGACGAGCCAAGGTCGATATGCATCCGATCCACTTTGATGTCGCCTATGTACCCAGTGTAGTACATGGGGCGATCATGCAAATTGGACTTGATCAACATGTCCTGCGGAGTAAATATGATGTTTGGTATTGCATCTGTGTTGTTGCCGCCCTGTAGATCTGCTGGCGGGTCTTCCCCTGGAGGCTTGACCTGAGCTAAGTAGGCATCGGCATTCTGGAGGGCTTCACTTAATGTGACAGGAAGATCCTTGGAGAGCCTTAGGAGCTCGTATAATGATAACTTTGCTAGCGTATTAGCTAATTGAGCTAATATGTCAAAGTTGAAAGGTCTCTCCAGTCCCAGAGGTACATTATTGCGGAGTGGCCTGTCGAAGCGGGTTTCCTTTGTCTTGGATTTGTCCACCAGTGGAGACGGAAATGGCCTTGGAATATCAGAGGAAGGCAACGTTGCCGGCTGAGGATCTTCGGCTGGATTATCCCGTGCGGGCTGGACTTGTGCTCCAGACCGGGTAACAACATCTGCAGCTTCTTCACCTTCGGCTGAAATTGTGTGGCAGGCTCTGGACTTCCTACCCTTTTTCTTGCTGGTAGGAGATGACACCCCCTGGGTAACTTTGGGCACCAAGTCTGGATGCACCCACATGATCTCTCCTCGCGATGTGGTAAGAGGTACCAATCCAGATGTTTGGCTTCGGACGGGTGGAAGATTAGTAACCTCCATCGTTGCCCGAGGGACAGGTATGACCCCGTCTAGAGTGCTTGTCAGAGGGAAATCGCCAAACTGAATAGATACTATGTTCGCCGCCACGGTAACCTCGTCAAAGTCTATCGACAGAGCTTTTGAGTCAATAAGACTCTGAATGTACAACTTCAATTGGAAGCAATTATGAGTGGCATGATGGACATAGCGGTGGAAGTGACAGTATTTTGGATCCTCCATTTCTGCTGCTCGGGGCTCGCACCTTGGTGGAGGGAGCTGGATCCTACCCCCTTGCAGGAGCATGTCGAAGATAGGTTTGACATGACTATCTTCAAATGAGTAATTGACCTTGGGCCGCAATCCTTCTGCCTATTTTTGTTCGGGCTTCGGAGTCGCATCAGCGACCATGGCCTGCTTGCCTTTGTTGTCCCGGTTAGTGGTGGCGCCACTGTTGCTGTTACTGGAGGTGGAACCAGGACGTCCGCCCTTATCTTCTCCATCGGGGATATGTAATCCCAACTGGCGAGCTTTCTTCAATTTTACCTCTGCGTTGGTAGTGGTTATGATGAAAGTTGTCCAATCCCTGAACTGATCGTCGCCCATCCAGAGACTAATTGTAGGGAGCAGCTTCTTCTGGCAGATTTCAATCAAAGAGCTCTCGGGGTTGCCTTAGGGCAACCTCATTGCGGTTTGGCGAAACCACTAGATATAGTTTCTTGTCAGCTCCCTCTCTTCCTGAACGACGTCCATGAGAGATGACATCGTTACATCATGTTCCACTTCGTAGAATCTTTCCAGGAACATGTGCTTGAAGCCGTCAAAAGAGTGAATGCAGTTGTCGGAAAGGTTGCGGTACCAGTCGAACGCGATCCCCTCCAATGCTCCGATGAATAGTCGCGTAAGGATGGCGCCACTATGCGACAAGTGGTCGGTCGTGACTTCAAAGTAAGTCATGTACCGACTAGCAGAGGTCTTCCCATCATAGGAATCGATATGGAATGGCTTGTACCACGGTAAAAAAGGCACGTCTCTCCATGCAACAGGATATGGCTGCCATATTCTGAGATCCCGAGAGGAGTCTCGGGAATTGAACATGGCCCGAAGCTCCTGGACTTCCCTCCTTGCCTCTTTGGCTTTATCTGCAGCTAAAGGAAAGGATGCTGCTAAGGGAGCATCACCCAAATGAGGGGCGGTCGTATTGGAATCTGTGTTGACTGCGGGTCCCAAGCTTGTTTGTCCGGGTGTCCTCGCTGGTTGAGTTGGCAGGGCGGCTTTGATCTCGTCCACGGACTTGACCAAGGACAGGAGCATGGCTTCCAGCACTTCTAGCCGTTGTCGGTTAGAAGGTGCTTCATGATCATCGTCATCCATAAAGACTGTCCTAATGTGGATAGAAGTGGAAGGGATTGTGGCAGAGGTACTCTCGGTACAGTATTCTTGTATAGAGAAATCATCAGGGAATGTCGGAATGTCATCTTCCCCTGACTCGGAAGGGGTTCTACCCCCTGTGCAGGAAGCCGCATCGTCTTGGTGAGGGTGGTGGCCCTCAGGAAAATCTGTTGAGTTCTGGGGGATCTCTAGCCCCGGTATGTGCTCTTGGTACACCGAATTATCGTATACATTGAAGGGACTGCTACCCCCAGCTTCATCTACTCTCAAGGAGGCCGAAGGTGCACCCCCGGGTATCGGAAGCTTCTTCTTAGATCGAGTGCCTAAATAGACACCCCCTGTAGTTGATGAGAACCCCCGAGATGAGGGTCTCCTTGCAATACTGGCCGAGATGGCCGAGCTGGAAGAGCCTGTCTTCTTTCCTCCCTTGTCAGGAGGAACTTTTTGAGTTGAATTACATGAGGCGAAAGGAAACTCCTCGTCCCCTGAAATTTGCACCTGTTTCTTGAGTTGTTGTCGGACAGGTGCTGGCTGCTGCAGTCGCTAGAAAACTGACTGCCGATCCTCAGGTGTTGCTGATTTGTTGCAACAGCAGTTGATGATGACTTGTGTGCAACGACGCCTCGAGAGGGACTCATTGCATGCTGACGCTGCCGTCTTGCGTTTGTGAGTAATCACGTCACGTAAGTCGGTAGGAAGCTGGTCTACCTTTGTACCAAACTTGTGAACTCGGGAATCCCGAGCGCACCGGTGCTTAGGCATCTTGTTTGCTCCCTGATCTGTGGCTAGTAAAAACACTTGCTCTGGATCTTCAGAGGGAGACTTTAAAGACCCACCCTGTCCGTTAGCCCTGTAGGACTGGACGCGGGTGGTTCTGTACAACTTTTTGTCAGTCAATGGGGACCGCTGACAGTCAGCAACTTGGACAGTTGACTGGGATGGTTGGTCCCGTACTGCCCTAGACTTTTTTTGACTTGGCACCCAAAGGCACGTAGTAAAGGAGTCCAGATTGATACATCCCGTATCTTTAGTGAGTTGCATGGCGCCGGGCCTGCATGAGAGGCGGTCGAACACAGAGCTTCTGACAGGGCCGTATGAGACGTCCTGTTTGAGGCCAGGATTGGTCGTCGCATGGACCATCTTCTTGCGGCTAGCATTGGCTGCCGCATGTATCATTTTCCTGAGGCCAGAGTTGGCTACCGCATGAGTCGTCTACATGCGGCCAGAGTTGGCTGTCGCGTGGACAGACCGTTGATCTCCTCTATGCGGCTTCTTCTTTGTTCGCATGGAGTTCCCTTGTGCCCCCAAAAACTCAGCATCGTAGTATTTTCCTCTGTTAGTTTTGGGGACAGTAGGGTCCTCTGCGGTAGGAAGCAAAGTCGCAGGAGAGCTTTGGTTACCGTCTTGGGCTGCAGAAGGAGCTTCTTCGAGAACTTGGTCGGGGGCAACAATTTTGTGTACCGACGCCTTGCGAGTCCTCTTTGGGTTAGCTCGCTTCTGAGACGGGCTAGCGCTCCCTTCATAGAGCAATTCTTTGAAGGCTTGTTGGTCGAAGCGAACCACAAGCATTTGCTGCGTAGAGCCGATTTTGGATGCATCAGATTGCATCACCGGCTTCTCATCAGAAGAGAAGGACGTCCCCAGCAGATTCGCCATCGTGTTTGCCATAAAAATCAAAGACAGGTATTACAGAACACTGAACTTGATTGCAAACTCACTTGTACAAAGGAAAGCCTAGAAAAAAATCCTAGGAAACAATCTAAGTACAATTGTTTAGTTTTGATTCTGGGGGGTGACGGTGGAGGCTCGGGAAAGTGCTTTCAACTCTGTCTTACTCCGTGGACTATCTGATGTAGTCTCTAGCTCGCGAAGAAATTGCTTTTCTCTCGAAGGTTGACAGCCTTTTGCAGGGGTGTGGCACCCTGCTATTTATAATAGGATGTATTTTGAGCCGCATAGACGACTTGCGGCCGCGTGGCAGATTAACATGCGAAGACCTACCCTTGGGCTGCCATTTGTCAATTTGTTGGGATTTTGTTGCAGCAAATCTGGGTGGTCAAGGACTTGGTCAAATTGCCACGTGTCCTGTTGCGTATCGATCATGTGGGGTCGCATGAGACTCATGCGGCTTGGATCATAGTTGTACTTGGCTTTATGAAGTTTGGATACTTTTGGGGCCGCATAAGTCTGAGCCGCATAAGGTTCATGCGGCTTAGATGACACTCTTCTGGCCGCATAGAGGCGTACGAATCCTGCTTTTGGGCGACGTCTCACGTCTTATCTTTCTTGTCGAAGTGTCAGAACTGTCATGTTTTGCCAAGACTTGTCAGCTTTATCAGTCGAACTGCTCCTCTTGGCCGCATATCTTCTTCCTACAGCTATTAGTCGACGGGCCGCATATGTCATGCGGCTTTCCTTTATGCGGACCTGTTTGTCCCAAAGTACTTATGCGGCAATTTGTAATCCGTATGAACCCCATATTTTTCATGCTTCTACAGCAACTCATGCATCGATTCGTTCTCAATACTCATGGTCATTACTCAAATCGTTCAACATATTGCTACCCTTTTATATAGCCACATAACATGCATCGCCTCATATATCGACTCATTGTACTTTATGCAACCAACAACATGTATCTTTTCGCACTTCGTGCGCCCAACAATACGTATCTCATTGCACTTCGTGCAACCAACATCTCCATATTCGTTTCACTTCGTGCAACCAACGACTCGCAACTTTGTTGTACTTCGGAAAACCAATATTTCGTAACTCGTCGTGCAACCAATATTCTTCGATGGCACTTGGAGATAGCATGATAGTCACGACATACTTGTGGCAGAAGTATGCAACATAATATAGACTTATTGCTTGGAACATCCAATATAGCATTGAATAGATCCATGAGCCATGCGGTTACGGAAACAACTTAGAGTCAACTAATTTCGATAACGAAGCAACTGGAGTCAAAGAGTTTCGTTCACGGTCTAGAGGATGGAACCCCTCTGATGCCAATTTGTCACGCCCTGACACAAGAAATCGCTCATCCTCGCTAGATTTTACTCGAATCATCGTCCTCGCTGGGGCGTGATACCGCACAAGCCTAGAGTTGTACTCGTGTAAGGCAAGATAACAGGTTCGCATAAGTTTATCTCAAATTGATAACATAAGCAACGGAAGAAAATGGAGTATACAATAAGAATCTCTTTTATTAATAATGAACTGAGGTTACAAGGCTTTGAATAGCCCAACTGGCTACAACGCTCATGATCTCTCTAGCTCACGAAGGATTACATTGTCCCATATATTATGCCTCTTTATAGCCAACAAGTAGTCTTCGGCCGAACATCTCCATATTGCAAGTCCGAACGCCAATACAGTAGCTCCTCTTGAAACGCTAAGGACTCCATGCCTCGGTACGTCTAAGCTAAGCCCCGCCCCGAGCCGAACATATCCTGAACCTGCAAGCAAACTAGTGGGAGATTAGTGCTTTCGTCCTCGCTGCACTGATCAAGACCCACTCGCACCCAAACCAACACTAAGTAAATTTAGTGAAGCGTGTAGATTATTTGGTGATCTTTCTATTTAGCCTTAGGATCAGTTTTATGGCAATATCTAAGCATTAAAGCAGTTATCGATAGCAACTAAATTATAAATGTGTCTAATACCGTGTCCCTGCAACAGATACAGTTAGACATAATATGGACATAATCATAGTGATCATGCATGTCTCCCTCTCGTTTCACCTTAGCCTGCAATCATTAGGAATTCACATAATCAACGACTAATCACGTAGCAAACCAATCAAACTTAGACATATGCATAAGGGTAGCAGGCTCTGCGCCTGCACCCAATTCTAATCTCAACATACCGGTCCTATCTATATGAAGGTCACGACATTCCGTGCCGTAATGGACTGGTATCTTAAAGTATAAGCCGACAATCACTTTGGTACGGGTTGCTAGCCCACTAATCAAATGATCCCAATCTACTTGTATTGTGGCTTGTCATATCAATAGGAGGGTACAACCCGTCTGAATGAAGTGTACCACCAATACTCCTTAATTCCCTCCACGGTCGAATGGCCCCGGTGCCCCGGCGCCTCGGCGTTCCTACGTTCGAGGGAAGCACAATCGTGCACAACCATACAACCAAGTCTATTGACCATATGCTACGCGTTCTGATTTTCATACAACTAAACAAGTTCACCTATCTCTATTCCATTGGCACGATGCCCCGACTCAATATTCCTCAACATATCGACCCGAAGGTCCCAACCATCTCGAAGGCACCGTGCCACATTCGATAATTCCATCACAACATTCGTACCATAACTATTCAGTTCTCTACGAAGCCATCTTGTATGAGTCCCATGCACATACGTACACTTTGACACATATATCTTCTTTCCTTCGAGTCGTGCATTCGATGCACGTCTCGGTACCGTATTTTCTATGTTCTAAGCCCGTGTTCAATGTTCTTCAGAGTCGTGCACTTGATGTACATGTCGATATTATCTTTCAATGTTCCAGCATCAATGTTCTATTATGACTCATATACTTGATGCACGTCGTCTCAATTATTCAATATTCAATGTTTAATATTCTATCTTAATGTTCGACACATACTAAGACCTTCACTCGATTCGAGCCATGCTCGTTAATTTATACCAACTTACGCATACAATGATACATTTTATTAGGCATGAAGGAGTAGGGGAGAAGAGTCATGAACCCGCCCACCTTAGTCCGATACGTCTTGTCGTTTTGTCGATCTGATGCGGCTCGATTCCATAATTTGGTTGCACGGATAACTCCTCCGACTTAGCCATTTCGTTGAACTATTAAACTGATTCGGTCTACCGTGCCCATGCCTTAGTTCATTGCAAGACGACGATTTGGTTTTGCGGACACCGTTGCAAATAAGGCAAAAAGCTGACCTCTTATGATCCAGCGTAAAAACATAGTCTGCACAAAAAATCAACTAAAGTCAATATTGCTTGGAATCCGACTTATGCCATGCATCGTTTCGGTTCATAGATTCGAATCGACTTAAAACTTCTTTCGGGCTAACGTAACTCTTGCATAGATTCGCATCAATACTTTATCGAGTCCACACAACTCTTTGAGTCAATGCTCATCGTAATGCACCGTACATGGTGGGGCATTACACTTATTGTCAGACGTCCTATGACTATGATGTATATGAGCAAGGTCAAGTTCGAACCAAAGTGGGAAATTCCCCAAGTTGTAAGCAAAGTTTTCTCAAATGGAGTTTATCAACTAACCAGGATGGATGGCCAAATTGATATGATGCCTATCAACGGTAAATTCCCGAAGAAATACCATGTCTGAAAGTGTATACTATGTATATATCCCAAATCTTCAAAAATCCCCAGCGGAGTTTATCTATAACATCTACTTCATCTTAACAAACATCAACTTTTGAAACCCATCTGTTTTAAGAGATCATATTCTTGAGTCCCAGTTGACCAAAGGATAATCAACAGATGTACGAGTTCACATCCACATTACCTCTGAATTCTACTATCTACATCAACAACTTGTTACGTCCATGTTACCTCTGATAATGTTGTTTCAGAAATGATAATATATCAAAATTATATTCTGTCATGTTCACATTACCTATGAACAGATATAATGAGTATTGTTATTTTTAAGAGATATATCACGTCCAGTACCTCTGAACATATTTCTTAATCCAATTTATTACTTGGGTCTTAAACAGATAATAATAAGTGATAGAGCCACAAAAAGATCATTAGTTTTCATTAAATGACATATAGACATAAAAATTATTACATTCATTATTATCAAAAAGTATTCAAAACAAAAAAGTCATTACATTCAGATAATTTCACTTTGAAGGCTAGGTGCTAAGGTCAATAATCAGCTTCTTCAAAGACTTAGCTCGCTCCGTCCTGGTAGAAATCACTCTTGTCCTGACCAGGTGTCTACTGAACTCTGGCTGCAAAGTTTGCAGTGATATGACCTGACATTCTATCTCTGCACCCCAAACTTGGACAAATATATCTCGATGCATGATCAGATCATCTAAACGGCTCGAGGTAACTTGAGATAATTCAAGCGCTTCTTTCTGACGCTTCCTAGCTACCGTGATCAACGAACGAAGTCTGGCCATTTTAGCCTCTAGCTCTTGAAGGCGAGCCTGAACCTCAGTTGCTTCATTTTTGTTGTCTGCCACTTTTGTCTTGTAAAGCTTGAGGGAAGAAGTAATCCCGGCAATACTTGACTCCAGCTCTCCAGATCGTATTTTGAAGACAACTACAGAATTGTTCAGGGCCACTTGTCGTTCTTCATATTCTCGAGCTATGGCTTCACATTCTGCATCTACCAGTTTCTGTATATTGTCTCTTGTCAAATGTTGATAAGATTTGATAGGTTCTTCAAGCTTATTCAAGATATGCTCTAGGAAGTTGACTCTTTCAATATCACTGAGATCGCATATGGTTTCAATTGCAAAAGAAGAAGTTCTCCTTACTAAATCTTAAGGATGCTGCTTCCCCATGGCCATTTGTACCAGAGTGCTTAAGGAAGTAAAAAAGGAACTCGTATATATTTCAACGATGCTATTGGTCATTGTCGATACACCAGGCATCGCCGCTTCAACATGAGCTCCTCCTTCTGTAGAGATGGATGAGCAGTAGCTTGTATACCAGGAGATTGTGATATAGGTATTCTTGAGGAGCTTTCCTCCATAGCATGAGTTCCAACATCCAGATGAGCTATAGTGGAGCTGAGGCTGAAAGTTGTAGAAGTCAACGGGGCTTCAGTGATTGTTTCCACATGCTCAGCTATAATTCAAAATCAAAATATGATTCAACATCAAACAGGAAAGCAAAGAAAGACAAGTTCAAAAATTTACCTAGACTCCGCGGCATATATGGAAATTCATGAGGGATGGTATCTCGTTCTATAACAAGCCTTCTCATGGTGGTCTCAGACACATCCGCTTGGCTTCTTTCTAACTCGGAGCCTTCTGACATAAAATGGCTGCTCTAGCCCCCAACTCAGTTTGGCCACTTGGGGCTGCTACTTCTGCCCCCTCCATTTCAAAAAGATATTCAGTTAGGGTTTGAATCCCCTTCACTTTCATATCGAGGTTTTCATCACCCCTAGCATCCTCAAGACCTTTAGCTAGGTCTTCATCACCTTCTTTATTGTCATTGGGAGAAGTGAACCATTGGGAAAGATTCGCCTAAAAGTCCAAATTGGCAATCTCCGAACGAAGGTCACCTTCTATGTGATTGACAATCACGTCTCCTACAATGTATTGTTAGGAAGGCCGTGGTTGTATGAACATAACATCGTGCCATCCACTTTCCATCAATGCTTCAAATATGTTGATGACAATGGAGAAGTCCGAAAGGAAGTGGTTGACCTTAATCTTTTTCGAGGCATCGAAGCATATTATACAGACTTCAGAATGTATAAAGAAGAGTTCATGAAAGTCGTATTGGCTATGGACACCGAAGAAGACCGGAAAGAGAGTTTGGATGATATTTTGGTGATTCCAGTCAAGGGACGCACTTCTCGTCCCTCGTCTTCTCAGACATTGACCATCAATCTTTCTTCTTCTAGCAAGCATCCTTCTGCTAAAAAAGGGGCATAGGGAGCTCACCTCTTCTGAGCCTCTTGTTATCGACCTTCGTTGTAAGAAGCCTTCTACTTATCCTTGGCAAGCCATTGGCTAAGGTTAAAATACTGTTGTAAATGACGATGTAAATATTAATAAAGTAACATCTCCTTTGCAGTATATTGATGTCAATTATTACACACAATATTATCTAGAGTTCCTGGATAACTTCGAACCCCTTACCTTAGGAGTAGTTCAATCTCTAAAGATGAGGTATCACTCAAGTCAGTACAAGACTCATTCTTTCTAGTTCCCTCATGGAAGAAAGATGAGTATCCTATCCTCTTCAGTAAAGGACTAAATCAAAAGGCTACAACTGATAACGATTATGAAAATGATGATAATGGACGACTTCAACTACGTCGTTACAGTCAACAATCTAAGAACATCATCCAAAAGATGGCCTATAATTTCAAATATGGCTTCAATGGTGGTAAGGGAATACGAACTCCTATTCGTATACATGTTCTGAAAGGAAAGTCACTACAATATTATAATAAAACAAAGTATGGGTTAGGCTACACTTCGCCATTCTCAACCCCAGATATTTCTGAGTCTGACAGAGAAGAACGATCTAACTCTTCTGGCACTGCATCATAGGATTCAGACACCAGCATAGAGAACGTTCATTGAGTGACTCTATCTCCAATATGGTGACCGCTGAGTTCTCGAAGGACGATGATGACTTCATCGAAACTCCTAAAATTGAGCCTTGGGCACAATGGATGGATACTCAATGGGAACTCTGCGTCGAACAATGTGAACCATCTACTAAGGATCAATTGGTCCAGATCGATGTCGGAGACGAAGCTTCTCCAAGGCTAATCTTCATCAGCAAAAGTCTTCCGGAAGCAGATAAATAAGAACTGATCCAGCTCATTAGGGAATATATTTAGTATTTTCCTAGAGCTATGATGATATGTCGAAATTAAATTCTTAGATCGCTACTCACAAGCTCAATATTCTGCCAAATGCTAGGCCAGTCAAACAACAACAACATCGATTTCGACATGATATGATGGATGCCATAGAAGTTGAAGTTAAAAAGTTAATTTCTTACAACTTTTTCAAAGAGGAACAACATTCGGATTGGGTGGCTAATATCGTCCCAGTTACGAAGAAAATGGAGAAGGTCCGAATCTGCATCGATTCTAGAGACCTTAACGAAGTTTGTCCCAAAGATGAGTTCCCTCTTTCGATTACTAATGTCATGATCGACAACACTTGTAGGTTCAAACGAATGTCTTTCATGGATGGATTCTACGGATAGAATCAGATCAGGATGAATCCCGAAGATGAAAAACATACATCTTTCTGTACTCCTCTAGGAGTCTACTGCTACACAGTCATACCATTTGGTCTAAAGAACGTTGGTGCAACCTATCAATGGGCCATGAGCACCATCTTTTGCGAACATTTACGGAAGACAGTTAAATGCTATGTTGACGATGTTGCTGTCAAAAGTCATCTAAAGGAAGATTACATCCAAGATTTAAGAACTATCTTCGATCTAATGCGCCAGCATCAACTCAAGATGAATCCTACCAAGTCATTCTTGGGAGTCTCTAGTGGCTTATTCCTTGGATTCGTTATTACCTCTAAGGGTGTACACGTTGACCCTAAGAAAGTTAAAGCCATTCAAGAGATGCATCCTCCATGCAACCTAAAAGAGCTATGAGGATTCCAGGGCCGACTTGCGTACATTTAGAGATTCATCTCAAATCTCTCTGGATATTGTAGATCGTGCACTCAACTAATAAAGAAAGGTGTGTCTTTTGTTTGGACTGACGAATGCCAGCAAGCATTTGAAGACATAAATCGGTATTTGATGAACCCCCAGTCCTAGTTCCTCCAATCACAGGAATACCTTTCCTAATATATGTTCGAGCAATAGATCATTCTCTGGGTGCCCTTATAGCCCAAAAAAATAATAAAGGTCATGATCAAGCGATTTATTGGTGCTGAACATCGATACAGTCCAGTGGAAAAAGAATGTATAGTCTTGATGTTCGCTGTCCAGAAAATACGGCATTATATTACTAGCCAGACCATTCATGTCATCTCCAGAGTCAATCCTCTACGGGTTTTGATGAAAAAGCTAGTACGCTCAATCCTAGACTAGCTACATGGGCTTTAATGCTAGCACAATATGATATGGTCTATGTCTCTCAAAAGCCTTTTAAGGGTCAAGCCCTAGCTGACTTCTTGGCTGCTAATCCAATCCCTGAGGCTTCTAAACTCTATGAAAAAAAATTCCTGATGAAACCCTGGAATCTAACATAACCTCAGAAGGAATACTTGCTTGGCGTCTATTCTTTGATGGTGCATCGAGAATTAGACCCAACGGTATTATTGTTGCTAGATTTGGAATCGTTCTCGTATCACCAGAAGGACTAGCTATTCAAAGAGCCTATTTCTTGGACGAGCCATGTTCCAACAATGTTACTGAATATAATGCTCTACTCATCGCTCTCCAATTAGCTAAATAATTGGACATCAGATATCTAGAAGTATACGGAGACACTGAACTGATTGTCAACCAAGTTAGAGGCACGTATGAAGTTCGACATATAGATCTCATTCCATACCATGAAGCAGTAGTCAAATTGGCCGCATCATTCAAAGGTTTATTTATTGAACATGTAGGCCGAGCATGCAATACAAAAGCGGATGCATTTGCTAATCTAGCAGCAGTATTAGCGATTCCTATGAAAGGAAAACAGTTGATCGTCATCACTAATAAGGAATTATTCTGCATCGAGAATAATCTGCATCTTGAATCCAATAATTCTGTCGAGATTTATACTACTAGCAAAGACTGGAGGGCTCCTTTAATCGACTTCACGGTACATGACATCTTACCTGAAGATCCAAAAAAGCAACGATAATCCGTCGATGGTCGCTTCGATTATATTACAATCACTCGTCCAAAATACTATACAAACGATCATTTGACGGTATGCTCCTCCGGTGTCTTGCGAAAGATGAAGCAAAGCAGATACTGTGTGAAGCTCACGATGGTGTCTGTGGTGCACACTAGCCTGGTCCTAAGCTACAGGATCAAATCCGACGTATGGAATACTATTGGCCCACCTTGGTGACGGACGTGATTGAGTATGCAAGGAAATGCCGGGCATGTCAAATCCATGTCAAATGCCGACGCATGGGATACTATTGGCCCACCCTAGTAAGGTATTGGGTAGTATCGAGTCGTAGTTGGGATTATGATTGATACATGAAGGCTAGACGTGTTCCTTGATTATTAAGTTCGGATGACCCGATGCAAGATTGGGACATTTAGCATTAAGTTGGGTAATAAGAGATCGATAATATGAAATGAATGCCTTGGTTAGAAATAGAATGAATCATAGATTCAAGTGTTACTTGAATCAGTTAGGTAGAAGGATTGTAGGCTCAGTAACAATGGTGGGGTATTGCTATCGAAAGATTTTGCGAGAACAACTATAGACCGAATATAGAATGATGTTAGAATTGAGTAAATCGAATTGCATGTTGGATATCGACAAATTGATGGTGATGTTAACCGCTTATCAGGATGTTGCGAATGATTTAGAAGATACAGAAAGTTACATTAGCGACCGAAAAGTTAGAGAATGGAATTAAAGAAATAGATAGCCATACACGTTGTGCTGTTGTGCTTGAGAGAATTAGACGTGTCCCGAATTAACAAGTTATGACCCTTAATTATTTTGAGACATAGAGAATGAATACTTGTCCCTTGATGCATGAAAGGGTAGATATTCCTTATGAGAGTCGAATGGCTGGGATATAAATAAGTATCAAGGTGCAAAGATATATAATATAGACCCTGTCGGTAGATGATGCTGTCGCATGAATAACAAGTTTGGGTAGAATATACAATTGTTGGATGATGACTTAGCAAATGAG
Source organism: Iris pallida (assembly GCA_029216955.1). Lineage (NCBI taxonomy): Eukaryota > Viridiplantae > Streptophyta > Magnoliopsida > Asparagales > Iridaceae > Iris > Iris pallida. Next base: position 23,876 of record JANAVB010006100.1, on the reverse strand, counting down.
TTATGTCATATTCACTAGATGACCGATATACAGATTTTGGATGTTTAGTGCCATAGTAATTGGATCGGTGCATGAATAATAAATCTTCTTATGGAATCACAAGGAGATGATACAAAATGAATATTGATGGTTCAAATGAATTGCTAAGAGATGTCCGTGTTTGGTGCTAGCGAAAGATTCATAAAGGATACTTTCGAAAGAAATACGATTATGAAGTTGCCTTATTTTGTTGGTTAAAAGAGTACAGACCGTATCGATGATCTAAAAAGTATGGAAATTAAATATGTCGCAAAGAGACCGAAGGAAAAAAATGGTAAATGATAAACCATTGAGGTAGCAATGTTGGAATATGACTCAGAATAGTTGGCCTGATTGAATAGATCCAATTTGAGTACGATATATAATTATAAGTCAGATTGAGCAAGTAATGCTAGAGGTGTATGCAAGTGAAAACTAAGATTGGATGTTCGATTGATAAAGTTTTATATGATAGCTTCGAGATTGACCCATGAAAATCTCTATTCCATTGGTTGCCTAGAATGTCAGTTAGTTGCCTAAGTTTTGGATTGGTTTGCTATGTCATTTCAGTTATCCGTGTTGGGGTATAAGTTCATAAGATTGGGGTGGTGTTCCATGTCCCTTAAGTTGGTCGGATCATAGATTGTCCCTGAGATAAAATAGAATAGAGTCCCTATGATAAGAATTTGTTGCCTCTAAGATCAGACATAGATATGTTCCTATAGTTATCCATCTCAGATGAGTTAGCTGAATGTCTGGTTTAGCTTAGATTAGCTGTCACTCCCCGATCCCGATAAACGTATTCTTTCATGAATTCTGTACATGGTATCCTGTATTTAGCATGTGCATAATTCTATTTATTATTTATTAATGGTTGCATGTAGCCTTTAAGCATGTCATTAGTGGAATGGTTAGAGCATGTTTAGAGATTAGGGTATTCTTAAGCCAACCCTCACCCACTATAAATAATCTCTTCTACACTCTCTTTCCTCATTCACTCTCTCATTCATTTTTCTCAACCACCAACCCACTTTGGCAAGTACAACTTGCTCAAAAGTGAAGATTTATGCATTTTTCATTCTTGATTTTTTTTCCTTTGATATTATTTGTCTATATTATTCTTCTCATCACCCTCTACAAGTTTAGTACTTGGTATTTTCGGTTTTGATGAATAGATTCTTGTAGATCTAAGTTCACATTATTTTTGATTTTCTTGGGTTTTGATCTATCAAACTTACTGGTTTTCAAAAACTAATTGTTCCATGTGGTAGAGAATTTGATTCTACACAATTTTGACCTTTGAAAAGTTAGATTTCGACTTGTTTTGTGGAAGTTATGACCAAAATAAGATTTAGACATTTTCTAAGTTCATCTGTCCTGAATCTGGCAGGGACGATAAATAGTGCCGCATAGTGCAGCCTACCGCATAGTGCCGTATAGTGTAGCCTGCCGCATAGTGCCGTAGCCTGCCGCATAATGCCATAGAAGGCTGCATAGTACCGTAGAAGGCCGCATAGTGTCACATCCATTTTTCTATTTAAGAGTATTTTAGTAATTGTAAATTCTTTGATTATTTTAATATATTATATTATTGGTATAGTGATTTTTGGCCTTTTGATAGTATAGCCTTGGTGCAACCTAGCCTAGTGACTCACCATGAATTAGTGACTTAGTAATATGATTAGTTAGGGTCAGTAATCCTATTCTAGTTAGTCTCAGGTTAGAAGCTATTTAGCAAGCTTTTGATTAGAGGCTTGCTAGAAACTTTCTTATTTAATATTTTATTTTAACCATAGAAAGAGGCCCAAGCCCAACCATTAGGAAACCCTAGCCCATTATATTGTGGCCGGCTAAGCTATGTCAAGGGAGGAACCCTATTTAATATCTCCTATTAAGAATTCTTCCTTTTTTCATTTCCTTCTCCTTCTGGCAAAAACCTAAGTAAGTATCCCTCCTATCTTTTTTATTTCTTCTCCTTTTAAACCCTAGTCTTTTGCAATAGGTTCTGATCTTTGTTTATAAATTATTGATGGTGAGGAAAATCAGAATTGAAGTGCATTGGAGTTTTGGAGCCGCAAGGAGGATCTACACATTTGGAACTTTCTATAGGAATTCATCTCAATAGGTAATCTCTCCAAAACCCTTTAATTTTATGACTTTTTCCCGTAGATGCATCTATCTAGGTGTCCCCTAGCTGTACGATGAGTTTCATAGGAATTTGTATTGATTTGGTGTCCGTATCGGACACGTATCAGTGTTCGTGTATAGGTGTTTGATGAAATGCCACAAAAGAATTTTTGTTCGTAATTTTGAAATCCTTTTGAATAGGATTGTAGCCCTACATGTGTGTTTTCATTTTCCCAGGCACTGAGCATCGTGTCGTGTCGTTTTTGTGTCCCAATTGGGACAGGACACGCCGTATGAGCCCTCGCCCGCGTGCCGTGTCGATCGGGTGGCAGTGCGCAGTGTCTGTGCCACTTGGACACGCAAAACTTGGTGTATGGCTTGGGGACATGACTGACACGTCAGCCCCCCAAGTGCCATGTCATCTCATTTCGTGTCGGACTCGCAAATCGAGCCACACGAATCAGGGCTTGTCGTGCACGCGCGTGCAGGCCGGCTCTGATATGCGTGTGATTCTTCGACACGTGCACACGTGATCGTGTGGCAGGGTGTTGGACACCTCGATCTATGCTAGGTCGACCCTCGTGCACGATTACAAGCCAAGACGTGGCCTGTGTCGAGTACTAGATCGATGTGCACGTCCCCACGACGATTGTACTACACGCGTGTGACCCAGTGCTGATACACAATTCGTGGACACAATCTGGACACGATTTTGACACGAATTTGATACAAGCATGACACACACGTGTACCCCTTCCTATTCTCTAGTTTACACATGGTCTAGTTATGTACTTTGAGTTTTCGAAATCAATGTGATTGAATGTTTACATTTCATATTTTTTTACTGAAACTAAATTCTAGAATTTTAATGGTTTTAAACTGTAAATTCATGATTAGTTTGATGATGATTAACATGTACATATGTCAGAGATATATGTTGTATAACTGGGTTTATATTTACATGTATGTTTGGGTTTCAAAGGGGTTTTTCTACCATATTAATATTGAATATATATAGAGATATTGTATCAAATGTTTATATATATATATACATATATATATATATATATATATATATATATATATATATATATATATATATATATATATATTTATATATATATATATATAAAAAAAAAATATATATATATATATATATTTTAAACCCCTCCTCTTTTTATTAATGAAGGCTCAAAATGCCGAAGCCAACATACGTATACAAGGCACCAAAAGAAAAAGCCTATAAAAGTATACCATCCAAAAGGGAGAAGAGGGGGAAAACAGCTCGACCACCAAAGCTAGGGGTTGAGCGAGGACCAGAATGATCTCGGACTGTGGGAGCAGCCTGAGCTCCTTTTACGGCATCGGCGAAGGATTTTTCGAATGAGCTGGTCAGCCGAGAATTGGTGACCTTCGTATCTCGCCTTGTTGCGGTTCTTCCATATCGCCCACGTGGCAGCCGCTGCGACGATCTGGTGGCCGTGGGAAGCTAACCCCCAGGAGGCTGCGAGATCATTGAAGCGTCCGCCCCCCGGCTCAATACTGTAGAGTTGATTCAGGGATCTCCAGATTCTGCTAGCGAGGCTCCCCTGACAGAAGATGTGGTCGATGGTCTCCATCTGAGGCTCAGGACAGCACGAGCAGGCTAATGCTAAGCTGATGCCAATAGTGTTAAGGATATCGTCAGTAGGCAGTTTCTTTCTAATGACTCTCTACATTAGGAAGGACCACTTCTTGGGGATGTAAGATTGCAAATAGTGGGCGATGGCGTGGTATGGTTGCCTGGTTCCCTGGACAGCTAATCTCGCCGACCACATCGAAAATTCCCCCGAAGCCTCGAGAGACCACTTCAGTGCGTCGGCCTCACCACTGATACTTAATCCGAGCGAGCGGATGCTCTCCTCCGTTTCGTTACCGGACCATACCCTAATTTTGTTCCAGTTCTAGTCGTCGATATCGGGGTTCCAGAGGTCGCTGATCCTGCTGTTTCTCGGGGTCTCTATGATATTCGGGATCATGCTTTCCCCAACCCATCTCTCTAGGAATGGATCCGAGTCGCCCGTCCCCAGTTGAAGTCTCATGGCTGGCTCGGCAAGGTCTCTCCCGATAAGGATACGACGCCAAGCCGCTGAGGATCTGCTGTTGGAAATGGCCATTGAAGGGTGGATGTGCTTGAAGTACCTAGCCTTCAAAAACCTGGTCCATAAGTTGTTGTTCGTGCGAACTTTCTACCACAATTTCATCGAGAAGGCTTTAATGATGTTGGTAAGTTTTGTAAATCCCAGTCCCCCTTCGTTAGTCGGATGAGCCATGGATTCCCAGCTAGCCCAGTGATGCTTGTCTAGGCCGTTGCAATGTCCCCAAAAGAAATTGTAAAAGATCTGTTCGATCGAAGAAAGAACCTTCTTGGATGGAGAGCAAGCGGCCAGAGTATGGATGGGGATAGAGGTGAGCACGTGATTGATGAGGATCATTTTGCCGCCAGGAGATAGAGTGGCATTATGCCACCCTTCAAGTTTTTTCCTGATTCTTGTGATCAAGTTCTCGAAGATGTTCGTATTGGATCTTCCATAAACAAGAGGGCAACCGAGGTAGATGAACGGAGGATGGTCCACAGCGAATGATGTTAAGTTGGCAAGGTTGATAGCTTGCTCTCTCTTTATGTTGTGGTGGGTGTAGATGACGCTCTTGGAGGTATTGATCTTTTGGCCTGAGCATCTAGAGTACCTCTGCAGGGTGTTGTAGACAACTTCTACCACTCCTTCGTCCCCGAAGGAGAAAATTAGTAAGTCGTCGGCGAAAGCCAGATGGGTTATGATGGGGCATCTGCTGGATGTGTGGAAGTGCTGGAAGTTCGGGGTGTTGATCATGTTGTTAAGGTTTCTGCTCAGGGCATCTGCTGCAATGATGAAGACAGTAGATGATAGGGGATCGCCCTGCCTGACCCCGTGATTGGATTTGAAAAACCCCTGCGCTTGACCATTGATGATCATGGAGAACCATGAGTTGCTAATAGATCTCCATATGATGTTGGTCCAGGTCTCCGAGAAACCGAAAGCTCTGAAAACCCAGATCATGAATTGCCAATCTAGCCTGTCATAAGCTTTCTCCATGTCGATTTTGGTCGCTATGTGTAGGCCTCAAAAATGAAAGTCACGCTGAGTTGATCAGGACAGAGTCAAAAGTCACGCTCAGTTGATCCAGACAATATAAACAAATCACGCTGGGAGACAGCTCATCATTTGTCAAAGAGTAATTATGACTGACAACACGATAGTCGAAGAATATCTCTTCGTATGCCACGTATACACAGAATTCGAGAGATCATCGCCGTCTATTGCGTGATTTTCGAAATCTTCTTCAGCAAGACTCAGCCTTCGTCGAGTTGGCGTACCAAAAGGGTTTTTTGTTATTTAATGCGACTGACAAAGCAATCACTGTCAGAGATTTTGTGTCAGTCGAGACACGCCGAATCAAGACAGCTGGCAGTTCTATCTCAAGTCTGCATGTATTTGTGATCTTCATCTCAAGATTGCGTGGATTCTGAAGTTTTCTTCCTCAAGTTTGCGTGGATTTTCGAGTTCTTTGCCTCGAAGTCTGCGTGGATCCTGAAGCTTCCTGCCCCAAGTTTGCATCGATTTTGAAGCTTTCTACACCGAGTTCGCGTGGATTTTGTCTTCAACAAGTCTGCGTGGATTTCATCAAATTGGAGTACGTGGCAGCCATGCCACTGATCTCTCGCCTGCGTGTCCTGTAACTTGCACACGACTCATGCATGGTTGCCATGTGTCCAACAATTACAGGCCACGTCCAGTAACTGCTCACAGCCTTGTGTATGTTAAATCCTGCGTGATTTTTAACTAGGCATAGGCTGTGAAGACAGTTATCTTTTCAGTTATTATCCTTGACTCTATAAATAGAGTTCTTTTTCTCATTCATTGTACAGATACATTGATATCTACTGTCAAAATTTTGAGAGCTTTTCTTCTTCGCATAGTCCAAGGGATAAAGCGATCGTCTTCTAGATCGGATTCCTACAGTTGTAATTTTCCCAGAAACACAACAAATAAAGAGAATTTCTTTATGGAAAACAAATTGGCGACTCTGCTGGGGAAAACCATCTCCTCTTCTGAGATGGTAATAACTCAATGCGACACTTCGTCAATCGGCTCGACGAAGAAGGTGATGACGATCAAATTCGATCAACTCGTCTATGAAGAAATGCAGCGGGCTAAGGGTGGCAAGCCCACTCCAGCCTCCATCATCACTGTCAAGTCGAAGGGACACTCTGTCTATATCCCTAAGAATCAGTTGGCAGTCAATGGTGAAGTCTCTGCCACAGTGTCTACTCCTACCTCTGGCAAGAACTCCACTGCAAGCACGCACACTCTTGTGCGCTCGAAGATGACAGTAATCAAAAGTCACGCTGACAGTACTGGCTCCTTAGCCAAATCTGTTCCAGCGTACAAATTTAACTCTAAAAGTCACGCTGACAGTACTGGCTCCTTAGCCAAATCTGTTCCAGCGTGCAAATTCAACTCTAAAAGTCACGCTGACAGTACTGGCTCCTTAGCCAAATCTGTTCCAGCGTGCAAATTCAACTCTAAAAGTCACGCTGATAGTACTGGCTCCTTAGCCAAATCTATTCTAGTGTACAATCCCACATTCAACAGTCACGCTGACAGTACTGGTTCCTTAGCCAAATCTGTTCCAGCGTGTATTTCCAAAGTCAACAGTCACGCCAACAGCACTGGTTCTTTAACCAAGCCTGTTTCAGCGTGTATTTCATCAGAGAAGAATAGCTCCTAAGTTATCTCTTCTTCTTTACCGAGTTCTACTAGAACTGGGGGTGGTCTTCCACACAAAGTCCCTTCGAAAAGAAATAACTCTCTAGTTGTTTCTTCTGCTCCTGTAGTTTTTACTTCAGGAACAGCTTTGACTGATACTTTTGTTAGTCAAAAGAAAGGAGATGGTCTTTTGACTACTCTTCCTTCTGGACATTCTACGTCTCAAAATCTGATTGAGTCTAAGAAGAAATATTCCTTAATATCTTCTTCTTTGACATCTTCAAATTGGGCACAGAATCTGTCCATTAAAGAGGGTCTGTTACCAACTCCTAATCAAAGGAGTGGTTCAACTCTTCCTTCTCTGCAAATATCCAGATCAATGGAAGAAAAACTCCATGTTTCCAAAATTAATGTGTTACCTTCCACTGATTTAAGAACAAAACTCAGCACTTCTGGTGTTAAGAAACCATACCAATTGGATATGAAGATAAAAGATCCAGATGCAGAGTATGCAAGAAATTATGTGGCTCACATTAATCACTCTTTGTATAATCAAGAGCCATCAAGACCCAAGAACAAGAAGTATACTCCTCAATCTTCCCAAACAGATTTACGGGAATATCTTCAACAGAAGAGAAGGAGTAATTCTATGTCAAAGGAACATGCTGAATGTGACTTCTATCCAAGAGTCATAATTCAGTGCAGATGTCAATCAACGGTTCAAGACCATGGTGATCATGAATGTGACTTCCAGCCAAGAGCCACAATGCAATGCAGATGTCAAACTAAACGACAGTCTGTCTTCAATAGGATTCAGTATGAACCTATGCCTGATGAAGATGAGCCTTTGTTTGCCTCTGTCAACATGACTTTTCGGGACACCGGGGGTAGAGTTGATAGTCCAGATGGAGTATATAGAAACACCAGAGCAAGAGTCCTGGCTTCTAGTCAAAGAAATTTGATCCCTGAAATTGATTCTGAATTCCTTGGAGAATCTAACTTCCCACCTCTTCCTACTGGGGGTAATTCTTCTATAGTTGACTTTGATGCACGAAGCAATGATTCAGAGCATACAACATCCACTAGTTCATCAATAATCCCTCATACAGTCACGACTTACATGGTTGATGGGAATACTGATGAACCTTCTTCTTCCTTGACTCCTCAAGATCAAAGAATTGCTTCTTTGGAACAGCAAATGAAGTCTATGACTGACACAATGAAGTCGATGTATGAACTCATGACAGCTCAGTTGCAAAATCGACAGACTGTACCAGATGCCATACCAGTTGATACTGATATAAGTCCAGTACAAGTTCCTCCAGCAGTACAATCCAATACTCCTGGACCAGCTCAACCAAACCCTAGTCTCTCTAGAGCTGGGGGTAGTGCTTACAATGCTGTTCCTCCTCCCAACTATTCTCTACAAGCCACAACTCCACAATCTTCGGGAGTTGTCTCTGAAGATTTGAAGAATCTCAAAACTCAATTCGAGGCATTCAAACAGAAGGATGGTTTACAAAGGTTAGGCATCAAGCAGCCTTATCCGATAGAATGGAAGCAAGTATCATATCCTCCTAAATACAAGCCTCATACTATCTCATTCTATGATGGAACCACTTCTCCAAGTCAGTTTATTAATCACTTTGAAGTGATGACTGATCAACTGCAACCAAGTGATGCCCTCCTTACTCGGGTATTTATTGGATGTCTCAAGGGAACGGCTTATGAATGGTATAGGAGTCTCCCAGATGGGAGCATTACCTCATTTGCTGGTTTCAAACAGATGTTTCTTGAAAGGTTCTATGAAGGGCTTAATGACATGACTATGTCTGCTCTTATTAGAATCAAGCAGAAAAATAATGAATCTACAGAGGAATACATTGAACGGTTTCGAAGAGAAGCTCTGAAGATGCCTCTTGGAACTCCTGATGCTGTCACCATTGACACGTGCAAATCAAACTTGTTGCCAATCATCAGTATGTGGACAGGGTCCACTCAATTTCAAGATTGGCCTTCCTTCATAGTCAGTGCCAAAGCTGCAGAAATCAGTGCTGAAACCTTCAAAGGTTTAGGAGTGCAGATGACTCCTAAAGAAACAGGACAAGGTGTTAACAATAAAAATAATGCTCGCAAAGGAAAAGAAACTCTTGAAGTTAATCTTCAGAGCAAAGATGCATCAACTGTTCAAACCTCTCCTACAATTCAACAACCAAGAATACCTCGCCCCAAAGAAGAATATTCTTTCGATGACGACGATGTCCTTGGTATCTTTGAATGTCTGCTGAAAGGTAATAAAATACAATTACCTGAGATCAAGAAACCTGATGAAGCTGGTAAGACAGATCATCCTAAATACTGTCCATACCACAGAATGCTGGGTCACACAATTCGTACATGTTATGTACTGAAAGGAAAGATCCAAGAAATGATTAAGTCTGGAGCTATCTCTCTTACTCCAAAAGAGAAGACTGTCACTTCTAATGTCGTCTCTATGCAATTTGGAGACTTCCCTCCTCAATTTCTTGAAAGCGGAATTGTTCCTATTCCCAAGGCAATTCTTGAAATAGTAAATATTCCTCCTCCACAATCTGAAGGATTAGCACCAATCACTTTGGAGACTGGAGAAATCATGTGGATTCATCCTGATCTAATAACAGACTTTGAATCTCCTTCTCCTCAAAAGATTTCTTCTCGAAAGTCCAAGAAGGCTGGAAAGATCAAGTCATGTCATATGACTTCTCTTGGGTCTACCTCTGACACAGAGCCAAAAGACAAAGAAGAAGCACTTGTTAGTGCTACTCGAACGGGGAAACCTTACCTAAAGGATTATTCTAAAAATCCTGAAGATCCTACTGATATCCCTTCAGCTGCTAAAGATGCTCCTAATGTTCCTCCTGAAGAAGAATCATCTACTGCACCAGTTCCTTCAACTACACCAGTTGAACCTGTTCCTTCCAAACCCACAACTCTTGAGAAAGGCAAGCAATAAGCTCAGTTTGATAAACCAATCAAGAAGTCTCTTCCTCTTGGACTTCAGAAGCCTTACAACTTCGACATTTTGGCTCAACTTGCTAATACTCCAGCTAGAATGTCCCTCTTTGAACTTCTACGTCTTTCTAAAGAAACTCGGGAGACGTTAAGTGAAGCACTTCTACAAGCTGACTCTTGTCTTGCACAATTGAAGAAGCCAGATGCGGAACCTGCCACTTGCTTATATTGCAACAGTGTACGGGAAATTATTCCAAATATCACCTTTACACAAGACGACATGCTACTGGAGGATAATCGACATGACCGACCTCTCTACTACACTGGTTATATTGATACGATGAAGATAGATCGTATCCTCATTGACCCAGGGTCTGCTATAAGCATAATGCCAAAGAGTTTATTGGATGAACTAAAAATCCCTCTTCACAAGCTCTCCAAGACGGTTACTACTATCTTGGGATTCAATCAAAGCCGAAGTGAGCCTTTGGGAAAGATTCATCTGAAGCTTCAGATAGGCGATTTCAGATCTAAAGTCACTTTCTATGTGATCGAGATCGCGGGATCCTATAATCTTCTTCTGGGGAGGCCCTTTCTTCATGAAAATAATGTGGTGCCCTCTACTCTTCATCAATGTTTTAAATACATTGATAGCAATGGAAGAGTACAAAAAGAAGTTGCTGATATAAATCCCTTCCATGGGGTTGAAGCTTATTTCAACGATTCCCGAATGTACAAAAAAGAGTATACAAGGATTATACAAGCTATGGAGAAAGAAGATGCACAAAGTGAGACTTTAATAATCCCTGTTAAAGGTCGAACTACTCAACAACAATCTCCTAAACCCTCTGGAGAAGATTCTTTCATCATTCCAGTGAGTGGACGGATCTCTCCGTTACCTCAGTCATCTACTCAAAATACACTGATCATTCCTGTCAGTGGGCGTACTACAGTTCATGTATCTTCACAAGATACTCTGCTAATTCCAGTTGGAGGGCGGACTACTCTTCCTACTCAAACTTCAAGGGAGCTCACCTCTTCTGAGCCATTTGTTATCGATCTTAATCGAAACAAAGCTTCTTCTTCTTCTCCCCCTTTAGTCATTGACTTGGCTAAAATCTCTAAGGCTCAGCCTTCTCCCAATGAAAATATTGCTGTTTTTACATTTAATGAAAAGTCTTCACCTTTGCAGTACGTTGATGTGTGTAATTATGTTCATAGTTATTTACATCTGTTAGATGACTTGAACACAATAACCATAGGAGTTGTACAGACTGTTCATACAGATGTATCTCTAGAACCTGTACAATCTTCATACTTTCTAGTTCCCAGCAGAAAGCCAGGAGACATTCTAATATTCTTCTACAAAGGGCCTCAAAATCCTTCTGATCTTGAAGATGATGACAAAAATGATGATACTGGAAGATTACAAGTACGTCGTTATAGTCAGCAATCTAGAGACATCATCAAAAATATGGGCTATGACTTCAGGACTGGCCTCAATGATGGAAAAGGAAGAAAAATGTTTGTTCGTATTCCTCCTCTGAAATATGGAAGGACGAAATGCGGATTGGGCTATATAGCTCCTACTCCTTTTATCAATATTATCCATGAAGATCCCGAGTCTGACGAAGATAAGAGATCTAATTCTTCTAGTACCACTTCTTGGAATTCCGATACGAGTATCGGTGACTTCTACTGCAACATTTTGTCTTCCAATATGGTTTCCATTGACCATTCTGAAGAAAGTGATGAAGACGAAGAAGAGTTTGAAATCTCACCTGAATCAGAACAGTGGGCCCAAAGATTAGATAATCAATGGGAGTTCCATTTCGAGCAAAAAGAACCTCCGACTGAAGATAAACTTGTTCAAATAGATGTTGGTGAAGAGGGATCTCCCAAACCAATATTCATCAGTGAAAGTCTTTCAGAAACTGATAAGAAAGACATGATCAAACTCATTCGTGATTACATCGATGTCTTTGCTTGGAGTTATGAAGATATGCCAGGGCTTGATCCTCAAATTGCAACTCACAAGCTCAATATCTTGCCGAATGCTAAACCGGTCAAACAACAACAGCGACGATTTCGTCCAGACATCATGGATGCAATTGAAGCTGAAGTCAATAAACTCATTACCTCTGGGTTTATTAGAGAGGAACAACATCCCGATTGGGTGGCTAATATTGTTCCTGTTCTTAAAAAGACTGGCAAGATCAGAGTATGCATAGACTTCCGCGATCTCAATGCGGCATATCCTAAAGACGAATTCCCTCTACCAATCACTGATGTCATGGTTGATAATACCTGTGGATTTGAACGAATGTCATTCATGGACGGGTATTCTGGGTACAATTAGATCAAAATGTTTCCAGAGGACGAGAAGCACACTTCTTTCAGAACGCCGATTGGTACATACTGTTATACAGTTATGCCATTCGGTCTCAAGAATGCAGGAGCAACTTATCAACGAGCTATGAGCACTATATTCCGTGAACATTTACGGAAAACAGTCGAATGCTATGTTGATGATATTGCAGTCAAAAGTCGACAAAAGAAGGATCATATCCAAGATTTGAAGACTATATTTGATCTAATGCGTAAGCATCAATTAAAGATGAACCCTACTAAGTCCTTCTTAGGCATCTCTAGTGGTAAATTTTTCGGCTTCGTCATTACCTCTAAAGGTATACACGTGGATCCCGAGAAGATCAAAGCCATCCAAGAGATGCATCCTCCACGCACCTTAAAAGAGCTACGAGGATTTCAAGGAAGAATCGCTTATATCAGGAGATTCATCTCTAATTTATCAGGATGCTGCAGACCATTCAACAAACTTATGAAGAAAGGTGTCTCTTTTGTCTGGAATAATGAATGTCAGAAAGCATTCGATGATATAAAACAATATCTAATGAGCCCTCCAGTATTGGTACCTCCCATCTCAGGAATACCATTCCTCCTCTATACTCGAGCAATGAGTCATTCATTGGGTGCATTACTCGCTCAAAAGACCATGAACAAGCCATTTATTATCTCAGCCGCACTATGACCGGAGCTGAACCTCGATATTCACCGGTTGAAAAAGAATGTCTCGCCTTGATGTTTGCTGTCCAAAAGACACGTCATTATATCATTGGCCAGACTATTCATGTTATCTCCAGGATCAATCCTATACGGATCATGATGAAGAAATCCAGTGTTTTGAATTCTCGATTGGCTAACTGGGGAATCCTACTTGCTCAGTATGACATGCACTATATTCCTCAGAAATTAGTCAAAGGACAAGCTTTAGCTGATTTTCTGGATGCTCACTCAATTCCAGAAAATTCAAAACTCTATGATGAAATCCCAGATGAAGTCCTAGATTCAAATCAAATTGCTGAAGAAGATCCTACTTGGCGTCTATTATTTGATGGAGCATCAAGAATTGGTCCTAATGGCGATATTGTCGCTAGAGTTGGAATTGTTCTTGTATCGCCAGAAGGTCTTGCTATCCAAAGAGCTTATTCTCTCGATCAGCCATGTTCAAACAATGTAGCTGAGTACAACGCATTACTTATTGGTCTTCAACTCGCTAAACATCTGAATATTCAACATTTGGAGGCGTATGGAGACTCTAAACTTATTGTCAATCAGATCAGGGGTACTTATGAAGTTCGCCATCAAGATCTGGTTCCTTATCATAAAACAGCTATATCTATGGCTTCTTCGTTTGAAGAATTCTTCATTGAACATGTTAGGCGAGCATGTAACACAGAAGCTGATGCCCTTGCTAATCTTGCAGCGGTGCTGGCTATTCCAATCAGACGACAACAAATGATTGTTGTTCGTAATCGAAAATTATTTTATCTTAAAAATAACTTGACTCTAGGACTTCCGGTTGACATTGAAGAATCAACATCTCATGACGTCAACACAACAAGAGGATTTGGATTCAGTCATAAATCGATGTCATCTTCATCCGATTCCAGCATGGAATTCATCTTCAGTAACTCGACTGAGAATCAGAATACAGATAAAGATTGGAGACTTCCTTTCTTAGATCTCGTATTATATGATATTCTTCCGGATGATCCGAGTGAGGCAGCATCTATCAGACGACGATCACTCAGATTCTACTACAATCATACAACAAAGACCTTATATCGTCGAGCTTATGATGGTTTACTCCTTCGATGTGTTGCCGGTGACGAGGCTCAACAAATCATTCGCGAAGCACATGATGGAATTTATGGAGCACATCAGCTAGGACCAAAACTTCAAGACCGTATTCGACGTATGGGTTATTATTGGCCCACCATGGTATCTAATGCCATCGAATATGCAAAGAAGTGTAAAGCTTGTCAAATCCATGCAGATTTTATTCATCAACCCTCGGAATTTCTACATCCGATGGCAGCATCATGGCCCTTCGAAGCTTGGGGCATGGACATTGTCGGCCCGATCAATCCACCGTCATCTAAAGGTCATCGGTTCATTCTCGCAATAACCGATTACTTCTCTAAATGGGCCGAAGCCATTCCTTTATCTGAAGTTAAGACGTCTAATGTCATCAACTTTATTAAGCACCACGTCATCTACAGATTTGGTGTTCCTCGACGCATTGTTCATGATAATGGACCACAGTTCGTCAGTCAGAAATTTACTCGATTCTGTGACGATCACCGGATCAATAATGTGGCTTCTACCGCATATAATCCAGCAGCTAACGGATTAGCAGAAGCTTCCAACAAGACTATCATCAAACTCCTAAAGAAGTTTGTCTCCACTAACAAACGTAATTGGAGTGACAAGCTCGGGGAATGTTTGTGGGCTTATCGCACTACAGTTCGTAATGCTACCAAATGTACACCTTTCTCTCTGGTGTATGGTTGCGAATCTGTTCTTCCATTAGAGATTCAAATTCCTTCTTTAAGGATAGCAATCGCTAATGAACTCACTGCTGAAAATAACGATCGTCTTCGACTTCAGGAATTAGAAGCTCTGGATGAAAAGCGATTATCTGCTCAACAGAATATTGAATTCTATCAAGCTAGAATTTCAAGAGCTTTTAATAAAAAAGTCAGAGTTCGATCATATCAAAAAGGAGAACTTGTTCTAACAGTCAGACGTCCTATGACTATGACTCATATGAGTAAGGGCAAATTTGACGCAAAGTGGGAAGGTCCCTATATTGTGAGCAAAGTTTTCTCAAATAGAGCTTATCAACTCTCAGAATTGGATGGTCGAAAAGTTTTGATGCCTATTAATGGCAAATTCCTTAAAAAGTACTATGTATAAATGTAAATACTTGTAATCATCAGACAAATTCATGTTTAAAAATAAAATTTTTATTTTATTTTCATGAATGATGATACATGATATTAAGGAAGATCACTATCATCCTTCTCTACTTTTGGACGTGGGCCACTACCGTCCTTCTCGAAGACGTGATCAGCAAAAGAGCCGAGAACCTCCTTGCTAGAATCCACGAGGAATTTACAAGCGGCCATCCTCATGGCTTCCTCTTCTTCAATCCTTCCTGGTTCGAGCAGAAAATCCAGAATGTCCCTTGGTGGCTTGGGTGCAGACGAACCTTCGCCTGCTTCCGTCTTCTTCGTTCTGACTGGACCAGCAGGGCGTTCTTCAGTACCTTTCTGAACCTTTGAGGCTATCTCAGTCTTCTTGGATGCTTCTCCAGATGACATTTTTATGTTGAGGAGTAGAAGTATTCGTTCTTGCCAAATTTCTGCTATATTTATAGGCAGAAGTTCCTCATTCATCCGACGTTTCACATATTCATTAATGCTTAACGGTTCATCCATTCATTTCTCACATTCATCAAACGGTTCGCCTGTTCATTAATACTTGACGGTTCATCCGTTCATTTATTATATTTACTCGACAGTTCATCTGTTCATCATTTCCTAACGGTTCATCCGTTCATAATCTTCTATCAATTTATTAAGTGGGGATTCGTTATTTATCATGTTTTCATAACCTCTGAATCAATTCCGAATCTACTTACTCATTTGTCATATTTTGACCTCTGCATAGAAATCAATCTATTTTCTTTTGAGTTCCTATATATTATCACGTCCATAATACCTCTGATAATAACATATACTCTAAAACAGAAAAGATGATTTTATTATCTATCATGTCCATAATTCATCCACAAATACAAATCATTGAGCATAGAAGAATTGTCATTTCCATTCTCATTTCACCATAAAAAGTCTATTACATTTTCTTAGACTTTTTACAAATCATAATGGAAATCTATTACAATCTTGGATTTTCATTCTATACCACAACGATAACCTAATAGAGATCTATCTTCTTCTTTGGATCTTCTCCGTCGGACCTTCTCCGTCAGGTTCGTTGTTGGTGGCAATTCCTGACTGTCTGGGTCTCAGTCACGACCAGATCAGCAGGAATCAAACTCTGGTCTTCTCTCTCAGACAAGAGGAGAACCACAGAGTGTGGCAGCCCGAAGTCGTGGTGCTGCCAATACAACTGGTGGATTAAGAGCGACTTTTCAGAGGAGACAAAATTGTATCCAACCTTGGGATACAATTCCTAGTTCTCCCGCGAAAGGAACTCTACTACCCGATTTCTCGGTAGTAGAGTTGACTCCACCATCCAACACTCGTGTATAAAGGCTCTTCCTACCATCTAAGGAAGACCCTTCTATCCCACGAAGAGTTCTGAGTTGTCTGATTTACGCGTCAAAAGCGTATGAGCTCCCTAATGTAGATGTCAGCAGGATATTCTCCACAGCATCCACATCCCCAATGCCAGTTCTGAAGAAAATTTTCAGCCAAGTTTCTGCAGAAAGCATTAAAAAGAAAAAAAATTAGATCAACAGAAATTATTCAGTATGCATTTATCAAACAGAGACAGGCGTGTATTGTTCAAATCAGAAACAAGAAACAGAAAGCCTATCTTCAACAGCAAAAATAAGTGCACGTATTACACTGATTTACCTTCAAGTTTGGTGCTAAGGATTGGCAAACTCATGTTTGATACAGTGCGCAGAAGTCGAACATTAGAAAACATTGCTTTCCTATTTGAGAGTGAAATCTCCCAAAAATTTCATTCTCAGAGAAGAAGAAGAGGAATGGGAGATGAGTATCTGCGAAACTCTTCCATCTATTTAAAGGGCAAAGTACAAGTCTATTCTTGGAAAAGATCCGCATAAATAGCGCTTGTAAATTGTGGAATGAGTGTCACGTGTGCTTTGGAAGACAGAGCAACATTGGAAACAATCAAAGACTGCTGATTAATATTTCTCATTAAGGCACGCAGATCAAACACAAAAGTTGTACTTCATTTCTTAAGACAGGCACTGATGGCCTTACAAAAGACAAAACAAAAAGTGCAACAAAAGAATAAAAGTCACGCTCTATTTCCCAGAGCGACTGAGCTTGGTGCCTAGTTCTTCTACGCTCCTAACTCCCAGACAGTGCGACAGAGCTTTAAACATTTCACGCTGCTCTATGAGGCTGCGCCCATCAGAAGAGGACGAGCCATCCAAGCCAAAATAGCTCAAAAAATTCTTGGCTAGTTGCAAGGGATCATCTTTGAGCTCGAAGACAAGGGTCTCTGGCTCTTCACCCCCAAAAGTGGGGTCACCATGAGAACAAAAGCCCAACTTGCGTGCTTCTTCCTCAGCTTTCTCCTTTGGTGTCATATTGACGTAAGATGAAGATTAAAAATGAAACTTCTTCCTGTTTATATAACTGAGTTTTGTCGGCGGTTCATATTCCACCATAAATTGGATACAATCAGTCTCGGAGAACGAAGAGTCATTATGACATTTAATAAGTTCATTTGGATGTTTTCAAAGAACTTCGAAGTCTTTTCGACTTCCAAAATTTTTTTTAAAGTCATCTCAGCGTGACTAAATCCATTTTATCATCTCTATTTTCAAAGTATTTCGAAATAATTTATCATTTTTCGAAAACTTTGAAGGGGGTTTTGTAGGCCTCAAAAATGAAAGTCATGCTGAGTTGATCAGGACAGAGTCAAAAGTCACGCTCAGTTGATCCAGACAATATAAACAAATCACGCTGGGAGACAGCTCATCATTTGTCAAAGAGTAATTATGACTGACAATACGACAGTCGAAGAATATCTCTTCGTATGCCACGTATACATAGAATTCGAGAGATCATCGCCGTCTATTGCGTGATTTTCGAAATCTTCTTCAGCAAGACTCAGCCTTCGTCGAGTTGGCGTACCAAAAGGATTTCTTGTTATTTAATGCGACTGACAAAGCAATCACTGTCAGAGATTTTGTGTCAGTAGAGACACGCCGAATCAAGACAGCTGGCAGTTCTATCTCAAGTCTGCATGTATTTGTGATCTTCATCTCAAGATTGCGTAGCTTCTGAAGTTTTCTTCCTCAAGTTTGCGTGGATTTTCGAGTTCTTTGCCTCGAAGTCTGCGTGGATCCTGAAGCTTCCTGCCCCAAGTTTGCGTGGATTTTGAAGCTTTCTACAACGAGTTCGCGTGGATTTTGTCTTCAACAAGTCTGCGTGGATTTCATCAAATTGGAGTACGTGGCAGCCATGCCACTGATCTCTCGTCTGCGTGTCCTGTAACTTGCACACGACTCATGCATGATTACCATGTGTCCAACAGTTACAGGCCACGTCCAGTAACTGCTCACAGCCTTGTGTATGTTAAATCCTGCGTGATTTTTAACTAGGCATAGGCTGTGAAGACAGTTATCTTTTCAGTTATTATCCTTGACTCTATAAATAGAGTTCTTTTCCTCATTCATTGTACAGATACATTGATATCTACTGTCAAAATTTGAGAGCTTTTCTTCTTCGCATAGTCCAAGGGATAAAGCGATCGTCTTCTAGATCGGATTCCTACAGTTGTAATTTTCCCAGAAACACAACAAATAAAGAGAATTTCTTTATGGAAAACACTATGTTGCCCCCTCTTACTGGGAATTTCATGCAGGTGATTAATTCTTGGCTAGCATTATATTGTCCTGGATATTTCTCCCTTGGACAAACCCGCTTTGCTCCTCGAAAATGATCTTGGAGAGGATTCCAGCCATTCTGGTTGCGATGATCTTGGAGATGATCTTGTTGGTGAAGGTGCAAAGACTGATGGGGCGAAAGTCTCGGAATGATTCCGGGTTGTCTTTTTTCGAGATAAGGATCAGATTGGCACTCGAAATAGCTTTGGGGTAAATGGCTCCTTCGAAGAAAGCAATAGCCGCTTCTGTGATGTCTTGTTTGATAATATCCCAGCAAGTGCGGAAGAAAATTCCAGAAAAGCCGTCTAGGCCGGGAGCACTGTGCTCATTTAGAGCCCAAACGACGTCTTTCTCCTCCTGGGTGGTGGGGATTCGTTCCAATTGGGCGTTATCGTTAGCATTGATGAGGGGGGGATTTGGTCAAGGAAGGAGCTACCTTTGTGAACCGTCTCTTTGGAGAATAGTTTGGAATAAAAATAAGTGGCTACTGCTTGAATGCTCTTTTGGTCTGTTAAAATTTTCTTGTTGTCGTCAACGGTGTGGTGAATCGATAGCTTCTGTCTACGCCCTTTGACGCAGTTATGAAAATATTTCGAGTTCTTGTCCCCTTCGCTGTCCCATTTCAACCTCGCTTTCTGCTTCCAAAATTCGGTCTCGACTTTGAGCCTGAATTTGAGCATCGCCTTGGTGAGATTCAGGGCTGTCCTGGCCACTAGGGAGCGTTCCGCAGCGAACTTGGCTTCGGCACGGGTGACGTCGTCCTCCGCAGCCCGGACGGCTTGAAAGATGTCCCCGTAGGCATGTTTGCTCCAATGGGATAGAGCTTTCCTCGTGGCTTTAAGCTTGTTGCTCACTCGAGAAAGAGGGTTGGGAGAGTCCTCTCGGTTCCACGCCTCCGCCACGATGCCCAGAAATTGAGGGTGGTCGGTCCAGAAGTCAAGGAATTGGAAGTTTTTTTTGACTGAGTTGGTATTTTTTAATTTCAACCAGCAAGGGAGCGTGATCTGATTCAGATGAATTGAGTTGGGACAGGTTGCTTGTGAACCCCATACCGTGCCAGAGGGCGTTCGTGAGGGCCCTGTCCAGTCGAGAATATTGACGTTTGTCGCCTTCCTGCATGTTGTACCTAGTGAAGGCGTTGCGGGTGAACTGGAGAGGATCAAGGTGGGCGTTGAAGATGAAGTTGTTGAAGTCTTGCATGGCCAGCTTGGGAGGAGGGCGACCACCAATTTTCTCTTCTCTGCAGGTAACAACATTAAAGTCCCCAATGCAGATCCACGGGGAGTTATTTTGATGGAGATTGATGTCAAGGAGGTCGTTCCAAAGTTGTTTTCTCTCTTCGATATTGCAGCTACCAAGGACCAAAGAGATGACGGCACGGTTCGGGATCATGTGGTGGTCAAACCAGCAGGAGAGAGCCTGCTTGGAGTCCTGGATGACTCCGATGTTGACGTCCTTCGAACAGAGGATCCAAATATCGTGTCTGCCAGCTATGGCCATGGGGAGGCCGAGTTGTAGTTGGATGGATTTTAGTCTTTTGGGGGGAATTTTGGGTTCAATAATAATGAGGATGTCGATTTTGTGGAGTTTCTGCAGGCTGGTTATTCTCCTAATTGTAGGTTTGTTCGCCAATCCGCGGACATTCCAGAAAAGGATGTTAAGCATTAAGGACTTTATGGGTAGGGTTTTTGTTCCGCTTGGTGGCGGATCTTGTTTGGATTGTTGAGGTTTCTGCGTATCCTTGTTTGACATTGGCCTCTGAGACAGATGCTCCTGCCTTTGTCGAGATGGAGGGGTGGCTGGTTGATAGCTCATGTAGGATTGAGGGAGGACTAACTGATTCCCCAGCGGAGTCCAGGATTGGATTCCCTGGGGGTATCACTATGGAGTCATTGGTACTCCCTATCTGAAGAATGGCTTGTTGTAGAGGATAGCCTGCGGCTAGGACCTGTAGACCTCTCTGAAGTGGTTCTGGTCCTAGAATCGCTAAGGCTTCTTCGATCGAGACTTCTCTGGTGTGTTGATGTTCGGTGTCCCTGGAGTCGGTGGACGCCTCTGTGACCTCCAAGATGGATGGTGTCTTGGTGATCTGTCGATCGACTAGGTTGTCATCCTCCGATTCTGCTTCCCCCGATTCAAGAGCGTCGAATTGCTTGGAGAGAGATAGGGCGTGGGTGTTGAAGGGGATCAATGCTTTGCTGGGGGGGTTCACTCTTCTCAGACTCGCCATCGCTGGAGCCGAATCGAGTGTGTGAGTTCGGAAGTGGTAGAAGGGGTGGTTTAGGAGTCCTTCCCTCGGTTGGTGCAGAGTCATTCCTGGGAGCTTTCTTCTTTAGTTCCGGGTGAAGACGACGGCAGTGCTTTGGGAGGTGACCTCTTAAGTGGCAGTGGTTGCAGAACAAGATGTGGTTGTCGTAGAGGATTTATTGGGTGTGGGTTCGATTATCCAGCTCTATTGTGATAAAATTAGGTGGTTCGGTAGTGAGGTCAACTTCCACACATATTTTGGCATAGTGGGCCTTAGTGAGGTTGCTGGTCTCAGGGGCAGTGGCCACATAAGTATCGAAGGAGTTGGCTATACGCCTAAGTGCTGCCGGGACAAAGCAAATGAAGGGTAGATTGGACATGATAACCCAGGCAGCTACCTGCGCTGAGTCTTGTGCTGAAGCCAGCTGACCACTTGATGATCTTCATCTGGTGGGAGTCGATCCTGCAGGTTCCTTTGGACCATACGTTCCTGTGGTCACTATCAGAGGATAGGTAGAGAAGAATATGTCTTGGGTCGAGGGTTGCAACGCGGTACTCTGCTGAGAGTTTCCAACTGGCTATCGTTTCCTGCACCCTGGAGAGTTTGGGGCAACCTGTCGAGAATTTGAGGATAAAGGTATGGGGGAAGGATGTTGATAGGGAAGACAATTCAACTTCGGAAAACGATACCAAAGGCACAGTGGACTCTTGGGAGTACTCGGTATCCGGGAGCTGGACGTCTGGGAGAATGAGGTCCTTGGATGACGATAAGTCCGGGCGGAGTTTGGCGGCGTAGGATGACTGAGATGCTCCTGACGCTGGAGGGTCCTTGATGGCTCCTCGCAAGGTCTGAATGGCGGAGGGGGATGGGTTCAGCTCGGGTCGGGACGGAAGGCAAGGAGCCTCACCGGACGCAAGGGTGGACGCCTCCTTCGATCCGGTCGTGCTCGGGATGACCGCCGCTGTGGAGCCTCCACACCCTACGCCACCTGAGACGATCTGATACGCCGAAGGCTCGGAGGGGATGTGTCACGACCCGCACCCTAAAGTAAGGGCACGAGACGTGGGTACGTCCAGCCTACGCCGCAGTGTCGACGGTAGAAACACTGTCCTAGGTTACAACATCTAACAATATAATACTAAACAGTTTATACTCCCCAAATGGGGGTGACATAGCAGAAAGTAAACTCAATCACAACTAAGGTAGGAAGATAAGATAGAAAGATAGAAAGATAAATACTGCTGAAAGGAAAGAAAATCCACAAGTACAAACAGAGAGTCTAAGTGTCTAAGATAGGTACATATCCCAAGTATCAAATATATACAATCATCCAGTGAGTAATGTAAATGAAACATCCTAGTCTAGAGGAGTGTCATCCACTGCTAGTGGGACCTACTACTGGTCCAGGTCTAACATCTCATCTAAGGTAGCATCGTAATAGGTATCCACACAGGCCTCCTCCTCGTCCTCTCTAATATTTTCAACAGGTCCAGTCAGGATAGGAGTGAGTACAATACATCTCAACAGATCATAGCAGGTTAGAAAATATAATCATGCAGTAAAGTAAGATACAAGAACTGAAAGAAGTACATGAAGTAAACATAGAAAGCTGTAATGGAAATATATACTGTAAATAGAGAACTAACAGTGGCTAGTGAGTCAGAGTACAACATAAACATGTGAATGACATAGGAGATTCTGGGAACTATACTATGGAGTAATTCTGGGAACTACACTACTTGGATTATTACATTCACTTCTATTCTACTTCTACTCCCCCGTATCCCCAATCAATACACAAGGATCCAGCCAGGTTAAGTTATGATTCCATGCAAGGGCCCACAAGGGGTGATACATGGTAAGTCCATAAATGGGTGATTCTGGGAATGTCCATAAATGGGGATTCAGGGAAGACTCTGTGATCATGAGAGTACATGTCACAAGTGATCAATAAACCGTGAAGCATAGTGATACACCATGTAAGTGAAACGCACAGAACATGTAGTATACGATGCTCCCTGAGGAGATAACATCTCAAGAAGGGATCCATATAGTACTAATCCGTGTGACCAACGTGACAGTATCAAGTAAAGTAATTTAAAGCAGGAAAATAATTCTAAACAGGATATGAAATGATCAGAGAATGTACTCGCATGGTATCTGAGTGTCCAAGATGAAAGTACTGTCCGAGGGTGGTGTCTGGCTCCTATTTAGAATAGCACAAGTCACAACAAGTCCAGAATGGTAAAAAGATGCACTACAATGCATTCTACATGAATCAGGTCAATCTAGGCTAAAGTCAACTCTTGGTCAACTCTGGTCAACCCTAGAAGTCAAACTAGGTCAACTATGGTCCAAATTGGTCAACCAAGGTCAAACAGGTTTAAACTAGGTCAATCTAGTCTATACTAGTCTAATTAGTCTATTCTAGGCCTAATCAAGACTAAACAAGTCTATCTAGTCTAACAACACACCAAAGGCCAAATACCATATATAGAATATATGTATATATATCACTATCACAATACCAAAGAAATGCCTAATCATTAGCTACTACACATATAGAAATTCCATATCCTACTCTACCATTCACACATCACATATCATTATTCATAACACTGTATAAGGCAATGCCATATTGGCATTACACTACACATTTACACATAGGCTATTATAACTATTTACCCCCCCCCCCCCACATATATATATATATTATATATTATAT
>JANAVB010006098.1:0-64541 GCA_029216955.1 Iris pallida | reverse complement strand
TGTCCAAATCAACATTTGGGATGATCCTTGGGTCCCTACAACACCTAATAACAGAGTATCTGGATATCAATTTTCCAGGGGATGGGCTACTTATGTTAGTGATCTCATTAACACTGAAATTTTCAGATGGAAGGAAAACCTTATACATTTATTATTCCCATTACATGAAGCTATTGAAATCTTGAAGATTCCTCTATCTGCTAACTGCAATACTAATCTACTGATCTGGAAACATACAAGTGATGGCAAATTATCCACAAAATCAGCGTACAGAGTGATTCATACAACCATCAACAAGGATGTTTCATATGATCCTGAGCCTGATTTCATTGAATGGAAGAAATTCTGGTCATTCACTCATATATATCCTAGAGTACTTCTTTTTGTCTGGAGGGCTATCACAAATTCTCTCCCTACTAAAGCCAATATCCATCGACGCCTCAATCATTTGGATGCGATCTGTCCTTTATGCAAGGTATGTGCAGAAGATACTAATTATTATTTTTCATTGTCCTTTGACAGGTTCAGTTTGGAGGAATTATGAATCCATTCATAGATTCATACTTCCACACACTACGATCTCATCTCTGCTCTCAAATCTACTGAAGTATGGTGATCGAGAAGATGTATCATCTTGTTTTTATCTAATGTGGCAACTTTGGAAGGCCAGGAACAAATTCATCTTCGAAAACAAAGCAATCAATACCATTTGGATTCTTCATCAAGCTTCCACAATGAGGGAATCATATGAATCCCTTAACATTGATCTCTCGTCGACACCAAGTGTTACTGCGACATCAACTCTCACTGTCAACTGGAGATCACCCGACGACAACTTCTTAAAAATTAACACTGATGGAGCATATCTTGATAGGAGGATGTTAGCTGCTGCAGTTCTCCGCAATGGCCAAGGACATTTCCTGGGTGCAATTTCAAAGTTCCAAGATGGTGGTTCCCCTGTGGAAGCTGAGGCAATGGGAATACATCTTGCCATAGTTTTGATTGAAAGGAAGGAGCTACAACGAACCATAGTGGAGGGGGACTGCAAAACTATCATCGACTCTATCAACTCCAATATGGAGCCATCCCTATGGTTAGCAAGACGCATCATCTTTGATGCTAGAAAACTTTTGAAAACGAGAAATGACATCTCTTTCTCTTATGTACATCATCGTACAAATCACTGTGCACACCTTGCATCGCAGACACTGTTGCATACTAATGTGAACTCTACAATGGTTCATGATATTGTCCCTGATTGTATATCTGCTAATATCCTTCGGGATATTGAATCTTGTAATTTCTTAAACTTTCAATGAATGCATTGCTTTTTATTCAAAAAAAATAAAATAAAAATACAGCAAGTAACCAGCAAGTTACAATTTCCACAAGCTCTCTTTCTCCTATCTAGCTCTCTCTGTATGTGTGTGCTTCATAGTTCCTTCTAAGTTCCAACTCCAATAACTGGTATAAGAGCCAATGGCGGAATCAAGTTCTTTCCATCCGTCGCCGCGTACCAGGATCGACGATGGCAGCGGAGGAAGCGGCAATGGCCGCATCATGGAGAGATGGGGCAAAGTCAAGTACCTGATGCTGACACGAACGAACTACGGGGATTGGGCTCTCTTAATGAGAGTCAATCTGGAGGCGCAGGGCTTGTGGGAAGCAATCGAGCCCGGGATCGCCGATTACAGGATGGCCTTGTCTGCCATACTTCAAGCCGTACCACCGGAGATGCTACGGACACTGGCAGTAAAAGATACTGCCAAGGAAGCGTAGGACGCTGTAAAGACCATGCAGATGGGGGTCGAACGCGTGCGTGAGGCCAAGGCGCAGAAACTTCGTACCGACTTTGAGATGATCATGTTCAAGGATGGCGAGTCCATCGAGGACTTCGCGATGCGGCTTACGGGACTCGTCAACGACCTGCATCTACTCGATGATGAGCTGTCTAAAGAGAAGGCAGTGAAAAAAATTCTTCGTATTGTTCCACCCAGGTACACACAAGTCGTCATCTCCATTGAGACCCTTGTGGATCTCAAGACGCTGTACATTGAAGAGCTTACCGGTTGACTTCTAGCCATCGAAGAGCGGTATGATCTTGACGGTGACTCTGGAAGCCCGGGTAGCCGCCTTCTCCTATTCGAAGAGGAGTGGCTCGCTCGTACGAAGCAGAGGAAGCAAGGCAAGGCCAACTCCGACGGCGGCAGAAGCAGTGGTCGCGGGCGCGGCAGACAAAGAGGTCGTGGTCGCAGCAACACAAACAACGGCAAAGGCAACGCCTCCAGCGGCACACGTGACAAGAAGGAAAAGTGCCACAATTGTGGCATCTACGGCCACTGGGCAAAGGACTGCCGCAAGCCGAAGCGCGATGAGCAGGCCCATCTGACGCAAGCCGACGATGATGAGCCCGTACTGCTAATGGCGGAGGAGTGCACGCTCGTCGAGACCTCCGTAGGCACGATCAACAACGTCGTGCTTGACGAGGTGTACGCTCAGGTACATCTGGGCCGCGAGGATAACCACCAAGGCGAAGCATGGTACCTCGACACCGGCGCCAGCAACCATATGACGGCAAGGAAGTCTTCGTCGAGATGGACACCGGAGTCACCGGCTCCATTAAGTTTGGCGACGGGTCCGTCGTCGACATCGAGGGCATGGTACGGTGATGTTCAAGTATCAGAATGGCGAGCATCGTGCCCTCACCAGCGTTTACTTCATCCCGGAGCTACGAAACAATATCATCAGCCTTGGGCAGCTTGATGAGAACGGATGCCAAGTCTTGATCGAAGGCAGCATGCAATCGATTCGTGATCGTCAGCGACTGTAGTGCCCCGTCCCGCGATGTCAATTGGAGGAATCGAAATGCCGACGGCGTTCGAACTTAGCCTTGCAACGGCTTGCTCGGAGACATCGCTCAGGTAGGGTAGTTTCGGTGAACTCTCCTCATCTTAGCCTTCACATAATAAATCATGTTTTCAACTTGCACAAGTAGGCTAATGTAAAAGTTACGAATCCACATAGCTAAAGGGAATATCCCGACGGATTGAATCGAGTTTAGAATATGGAAAACGTCCTACGGTCTGATTAGAGTTGGTGCTCAGCATGCTTTGAAAATGATACTCGGTCCTTCGTCTCATGGCTTGGGAGAAGGAAAGTTGGTTATTCGACACAAACGATGAGTTAGCCTATGTGAATAGGCGTCGCCCGCGTAAATGCTCGATAAAGCATGCACGTTTCCACTGCGCAAGGTTTGGCATAGCCTTGGCTCGTCCCTCGGGTTAAGTTGTAGGCTTGAGTAAGTTAGGCAAAGTTATGCCGGTCGACCTAAGTCATTTC
This sequence comes from Iris pallida, assembly GCA_029216955.1. Classification (NCBI taxonomy): domain Eukaryota; kingdom Viridiplantae; phylum Streptophyta; class Magnoliopsida; order Asparagales; family Iridaceae; genus Iris; species Iris pallida. Next base: position 61,202 of record JANAVB010006098.1, on the reverse strand, counting down.
AAGTGCCATCCCGCTCGTTCTGCGGTTGTCAAGTCAAATAGTCCCACGATCTCACGCCGGCATATAACGTATGGCTTGGGTGATAGCGTCGCATAAGACGTAAGTCAGTTAAAGGCACGAGCCACGGTTGACACGATATAAAGTTAGCCACGGTCTATGGCACTTAAGGAACACGTTTTTTCAAGTTAAGTTGGAAGGCTATGTAGTAGTCGTTCCCTCGAGTTTAAAAAAGTTCGAGGCGGTTCCTCGGTTGGGAGTCTCGCATTCCTATCCACGTTAAGATGTTCGAGGCGGTCCTTCGGTTGGGAGTCCCACGGTCCTAATGCACGTTATGCAAAGGGTGGTTTAGAGTACGAGATGCTAAGTTTGGTTCCAGTCGTACCGTAACATTAGGCCATGCATTTACGTGAGTCTAGATGTCTCGTAGGTACGTGGTCATTGGACACCTTGTCGACAAGGATTTCTGCCTAGACTGGTTATACGTCGGGGCACCGGGCCCAGTCGTCCTAGGAGGTAGACGTTATAGCAATGCATGCTTTTATTGCGTGGATAGTCGGGGGCTTTCAACGGGGCTCGCTACATGCGCTGAAGGACCTGTCGCCTACCCGAGCTATGTCCGCGATGGCTTGTCATGCCAGTGGCCTTTCATATAGATAATTGGCGTACTGCGTGGCGAATCCGCATGCACGGTGTCGATCGTAACGAAGGAGGCATAAGCATGGTATGCGATGTGTTGTGAAATATGTGCTCGGTTGCACCCAAAGTGTTATAAACCCTACGATTTGGCTATACGTAAAGACATGTGTTTCGCCACGAGATACGGCATCGTACTTGAGTTCTCAACACCGTTTCCACAAGTTTGGTTAGTCGTTGTACGTTAAGTCGAGAAGGGCCGTAAGACGAGTTTGGATAAGTCAGGTTACGTTGCGAGGCACGGCCTCAATATTTGAGGCATGGGCAAGTATTTGACACGACCTAGTCGTTACGTCCAAGAGTATGGTACGAAAGACAAAGTATGAGTCGGTACGTTGACAATGCAAGCACGAGAAAGGTTTAGAGGCAAAGTACGAGTATGTTATTAGTGAATGGTACGGAGATGGTATAAAGACACTAAATAGGCCGAGCGTCGGTCCTAAAATCGATCCTAAGGCAAGACTAGAAAGACAATCGTAAAGGGGCTTGTATTGCACAAAGTAAAATAAACGTGTCAGTTTTGTATGGGTGGGCGAGGAGCTCACTCCACCAGTACAGTTGAGTACTGACACCCATACAATTTCATTGTGCAGGCACAGGTAGAAGCTCGTGGCGCGGAGCTCGCTCGGATGCGTCGAGACACAAAGTTTCTTGGCGATTCGAAGCGTGCGGACGCATGGATCGAAGACTTATACGGGACATAATGTATGGACATCACCATCCGAAGCTTCTGCTGGATTCAAGTATTGTATCGAGAGATGAGAGAGAGCAGAGTGATTGTAATGTGAGACGGGTGAATTTGATTGATTGTAATCTCGGCCTTATGCCCCCAATGTAACCGTTATTTCGATATCAATAAAGAGCTTCTTTTGAGTAAACTGTGTTTCGTTTTAAATTTTTGCTGCGTGTTCAATGTCTCTGCTTGGGACTTCTGTGCGACGACCCCGTCGCAGCCGCTGTAATCAGCCGTTATGGAACCCGCCTTGCACGAGTGCAATCTAGGCTCGTACGGCATCACGCCCTAGCGAGGACGATCGCTCCTACGGGAGCGGGACATGACATAATGGTATCATAGCACGGCTTTACGTCCTTGGACTATCGATTGAATTCTTTAACTCTGATGTTTCCGCGAACTCTGAATGTTGCTTCCGTATATTGATATCGTTGGTGCACTCCCTCTCGATTGTCCCACAGGATGTCCATACAATAAGTCTAATATTTTCGACAGCTCGTATAATTGTTTACTCGAACGTATCGATAGGCAATGGCCTTTGGGCCGAACGGTGCCGACCTTGTCTTGACATAAAATGTGTGTTAACGTTAGCAAGTCGCGTGCGTGCCTAACGAGTCCTACGTCGACATTAGCAGAATGAACGTGCAAACTCGGATTATGGTCCATACGGGATGGTTATGCACACGGCCTCTTGGCTAAGTTGTGCCGTGTATCGCGTACCCCGACCTTTTGGTACAAACGAGACGCGAGCAATATCAAGTATCGCTCGGTCAGGAACGAAGCTATACTTAGAGCATCTATCACTAGGGACGCTATCAAGCTAACGCTTAGGCATACATGGAAGATTGATTAGGATTTTAAGGATTGTGCGAATAACTTAGTGCGTCGATACGAACGTGATTGAGGACTAGATCGGATGGCTCGAACCCGAGTGGTGTATGGACGTTATAGAAATTATTCGAGCAGAACCAGAGGATTTATGGATAGTACGAGTATGACGACAAGCGATGATATCGCAAGCCATAGAATGAGTAGCGCTTAGCTGGTCATGATTCGAGAATCGCAAACGAGATATCGTTCGGACGATTGTGAACGGTAATACGAGTTACGAAATGGTTGAGTGAAGATTCTAAACGATAAAATAAATGGATGACTTGATCGAAGAAGTCGATACGGATCGTATACGAGAAGTTAGCACGATCGGAAGATAGCGTGCATGAAATATCGATTATGAAGTTACGCGAATGATTCTAAGGATTGGATCAAATATTGCTTGATTGTTGAGTTAGCAAGGAATGATACAAATTGAGGAAATACGTAGTCGATGACTTAAGATAGACGGATAAATGATACATGAATTTGGGTTAAAGAACTTGATGTGAATGTCGAGGAGATTATCCAGTCGGACGCGAGCATCATTCGTACGACTTGAAGTTCGTTGCAAAAGAATATCGTCAGGTTACACATGTCACCGATGGTATTGAGGCGTATCAAAGATCGACATGCGATAACTCGGGGGTACTCTGACACGGTGAATGATGATCGTACAAGTGTTATCGTCCTGAATGGATGCAATTATTAGGACTTTGGTTGAAATGAACGTTGGATGAACATGATCGTGTCTTGATGGTTACGCGGATAACCACAGCATCGATGATCTTATCTTGCGCGAGCGCAACTCTAGTCTCGTACATGCGTTACGTCGGATTTAGGGCGATCGTTCCGCGTGAGCTGACATGGTGATTCATGTCGCAGGAATGATCGAACTCAGAAAATTAGGACGCGACAACCTTGATTGTTTCGACTTGTTGGTTTGATGCGAAAGCAAATTCGAGGATTTAAAGGACTTGTGATTGACGATTGAGTAAAACTTGAGTATTGAGTAGGTCCAATCCACGCATCGAGAATGAATTAGTCTAGACCCAAAACAAGAGTTACGCCCCGATGAGAATGATTATTTCGCGGGTGCGTTGCATGGTGATTTCATGCCCACCGCAGATATTCGAACTCGCGTGAGATCGGAGCATGGCATATTGTTAAGTCAGACGACCTTGTAATCGATTACGTAAATTAGAATAGAATGATTTCGGAAACGTAAAATAAATTACGGTTTATAGATGAATTGTGCCATAGCGTGCTTGATTGAGAATGAATGATAGGCGAACTAATATCGAACGTGTTCGAAGATATAGACTATACGAAACAGCTTGATGAACGAACGATGTTGATATGACGTAGGATTGGTTGAAACGTGAGTTATTGTAGGATGGCTTTACTGAGCGACTCGGACCCCGTGCGACGAATATTGGAATGTGCGTAGGAAATCGATGTTCGATGTTTAGAAATCAGAGTGATGCAAGCTTGGGTAGAAAACCCCGTACCATCGATTTGGTTTGACCTTAGGATGGGGTCAGTGTTGATATCGTTGTTTGGGAACTATGATTCCAGTACTGACGGAAAAGACTTAGCCTATCGGTTAGGCAGACGTTCCGACGCAAAGCGATAGGAGTTACGGAGGCACCACTCGCGAGTCTCGGCTGGCATGCACGTATATCAGGGACGCCCAAATATGTGCACGATCCAACTAAGTGATACGTTGAATCAAGTGAGACTTGAGGAACGTGAAAGTGCCTGAGTTTCGAAGAAATGTTGATGGTAATGCGATCATTGAATTAAAACGAGTTCGAATGTTGATTGATCGGATGGTGTGCCTTACGACTAAATTAGTGATAAGTGCGTGCGTGGCTCGGAATCGAAGAAACGCGTAGGCGTAATGTGTACGATTAAGTCTTGGCCATAGAAATGGTAGGATGGTTTGCCTTCAGGAAAGTCTCGAGGACGAGACTTGTTCTGAGTGGTGTATGTTGTAGTGCCCTGTCCCGCGAAGTCAATTGGAGGAATCGAAATGCCGACGGCGTTCGGACTTAGCCTTGCAACGGCTTGCTCGGAGACATCGCTCAGGTGGGAGTTTCGGTGAACTCTCCTCATCTTAGCCTTCACATAATAAATCGTGTTTTTAACTTGCACAAGTAGGCTAATGTAAAAGCTATGAATCCACATAGCTAAAGAGAATAGACGGATTGAATCGAGTTTAGAACATGGAAAATGTCCCACGGTCTGATTAGAGTTGGTGCTCAGCGTGCTTTGAAAACGACACTCGGTCCTTCGTCCCGTGGCTTGGGAGAAGGAAAGTTGGTTATTCGACACAAACGATGAGTTAGCCTATGTGAATAGGCGTCGTTCGCATAAATGCTCGATAAAGCATGCACGTTTCCACTGCGCAAGGCTTAGCATAGCCTTGGCTCGTCCCTCGGGTTAAGTTGTAGGCTTGAGTAAGTTAGGCAAAGTTATGCCGGTCGACCTAAGTCATTTCAAGTGCCGTCCCGCTCGTTCTGCGGTTGTCAAGTCAAATAGTCCCACGATCTCACGGGTCGTCATATAACATATGGCTTGGATGAAAGCGTCGCATAAGACGTAAGTCAGTTAAAGGCACGAGCCACGGTTGGCACGATGTAAAGTTAGCCACGGTCTATGGCACTTAAGGAACACATTTTGTTCAAGTTAAGTTGGAAGGCTATGTAGTAGTCGTTCCCTCGAGTTTAAAGAAGTTCGAGGTGGTCCCTCGGTTGGGAGTCTCGCGTTCCTATCCACGTTAAGATGTTCGAGGCGGTCCCTCGGTTGGAAGTCCCACGGTCCCGATGCACGTTATGCAAAGGGTGGTTTAGAGCACGAGATGCTAAGTTTGGTTCCAGTCATACCGTAACATTAGGCCATGCATTTACGTGAGTCTAAATGTCTCGTAGGTGCGTGGTCATTGGACACCATGTCGACAAGGATTTCTGCCTAGACTGGTTATACGCCGGGGCATCGGGCCCAGTCGTCCTAGGAGGTAGACGTTATAGCAACGCATGCTTTTATTGCGTGGGTAGTCGGGGGCTTTCAACGGGGCTCGCTACCTGCGCTGAAGGACCTGCCGCCTACCGGAGCTATGTCCGCGATGGCTTGTCATGCCAGTGGCCTTTCATATAGATAATTGGCATACTACGCGGCAAATCTGCATGTACGGTATCGATCGTAACGAAGGAGGCATAAGCATGATATGCGATGTGTTGTGAAATGTGTGTATGGTATTTCGATATCAAGGTGAGCTCAGTCCCGTCGACCGACGCCACATTCTACAGGAGCACCGTCGGGAGCCTACGGTACCCGGTGCATACGTGCCCAAATAACTCGTACGCGGTGGGCCACGTGAGTCGATTCATGGAGAACCTGACCACTGAACACCTTGCTGCTGTCAAGCGCATCCTCCGCTACGTCGCTGGCACTTTGGTTGTCGTTACAAAAAAAAAGGTGGAGGAACCACGGCTTATCGGCTACAGCGACAGTGACATGGCAGGTGACATTGACACTCGCAAGAGCACCACTGGCATGTTATTCTTCCTCGGCCGTAGCCTTATTAGCTGGCAATCTCAGACAGAAGGTCATAGCATTGTCCTCCTGCGAGGTCGAGTACATTGTCGCGACAACGGCAGCATGCCAAGGCATTTAGCTTGCAAATCTTCTTGGTGACTTGAAGAGCGAGGAGGTCGACAATGTCGTACTCAAGCTGGAGAACAAGTCTGCCATCTCCCTCAGCAAGAACCCCGTTTTCCATGACTAAAACAAACTATGATACAAGGTATCATTTCATTCAGGAGTGTGTCGCAAGAGGGAAGGTTGAGATCGAGTACATCAACACTGAAGGACAACTCACGGACATCCTTACCAAGGCGCTCGGGCGTGTCAAGTTCAGTGAGATGAGACAAAAACTCGGCATCGTAGATGTGAATTCCATACAACAGGATTAGGGGTGATTTGTTGACTTAATCATGTTGTATGCTCATGTGTGGTGAGGAGCTCCTGCTAGCACCTAGTCTCTTGCTCATGTATAGTGGGGAGCAATTTGCTCCATACTTTTAGTTGTATTAGTTTCTTATTTGTAAGCTATAAAAGGCTCCTAAGGAGACCATCAATAAAACACAGCAAGTAACCAGCAAGTTACAATTTCCATAAGCTCTCTTTCTCCTCTCTAGCTCTCTGTGTGTGTGCTTCATAGTCCCCTCTAAGTTCCAGCTCCAACAAACGAGGAGTTCAATGAACTCTGCAGCGGATATCGGCCTCTACTTATGACCACCGTGACGGTTGAGAAGGGTTTCATGTATGCGAATGTAACGGACGCTCCTTCCAGCATGGACTGGAGAGCAAAGGGTGCAGTCACCCCTGTCAAGAATCAAGGCCACTGTGGTGAGCAACTAGTTTGATGGGAGCATGCTTGCATGTCTTGTTGGGTTTGTAGCCTTTTGTTTTGGTTTTTAGTCCCACATCGGCTAGAAAGGAATGTGTATCTCCATATATATGAGTCTTTTCTCTTTATGGAGATGCACATGTAGTGCCATGTGGAATTAATTATTAATGGTATAAGGCTTAATCAACAATTAAGAAGCTGTAAACTTTTTGCTCTTGGAAATTTATTTCCATGGAGCTAAGCTCCGTAGGAGCTTAGCGACTCGGACTCGGACTCGGACTCGGACTCGGACTCGGGCTCAAGGGCTCATGAGGTGTAATATGGCATTTTGTTGGCACACTTTGCACTAGCCATTGCCAGAGGAGTTCGCCGTCTTCCGAGGAGTCAGAAGAGCAGGAGTGTTCCAAGGTTTTCCGTCAACCTTGCTGGTTCCTAGAAGCTGTTCGCAGAGGGCGAATAAAGCTTTGAGCAACGGTGATAATTCACCCCAGCATTTCCATCTCTCGCCTGTCATCCTTCTGTTGCCTTTAGCAGTTCTGTCAGTATCTTCTTTTTAGAAGGCACTACTGCCAGTTTGCTACGATCACGAAAATCTTTTTAGATTATTCGTGTATTACGATATCTTTTTAGATCTCGTAATTTGCAGAATCCTTCTGGATCTCTGTTGTAAAACCTTCTTTAAGGAATTGCATTTGAAAACGTTGTCTTTACAACTGTTTCAGTTTCTGTGTTTTCCATCGAAAAATTGTGCCCCGGCGTTCCCGGCAATAACAATCTCAAAGCTTTATTGCTACGATGGAAAACATTAATGCTTCACTCCTAAACACTGACTTCTGTAAGTTAAAGAAGTTTGATGGAGAGCAATATCAAGCCTGGAAGAGGAAGGTTTATCTCACTCTTCAACTCAGAGATGTGGATCACGTGCTTCTTGAAGAGGAACCTACCATTCCAGATACTGGGTCTGCTGTCGCAATCTCTGCGGCTACTAAACTTCAGGCCAAGTGGAGAAGGGAGAATAGCATTTGCAGGTTGCTTATCCTGAATGCTATGGAGGATTCCCTAGCAGAATCCTATTCTAAGAAGAATATCGCTAGAGACATATGGGAGTCTCTAGAAAAACTCTACGAAGAAGACAAGAACCGTAGTAAAATATTTGTGGTTAAAAAATATCACAAGTGGTTCTTTGAGGACGAAAAGTCTATGCTGCCGCAGGTAAATGAGTTCCTGAAACTGCGACAGAAGCTGGAAGACGAGGCGATGCCCCTTACCGACAAGTTTGTTGTTGGAGGGATTGTCTCAAAGCTCCCCGCTGGGTGGAGCAAGTTCTATGCAAACATGCATAGGAAGAAGTTGGAGATCACCCTTGAAGATCTCCTACAGGAAATCTATGTTGAGGACCAGATGCGGGCTCAACTGAGGTGGACACACTGTCCAAGAAATTGGCTAACGCCAATCTGGTTCAGACCAAGGAACCAAAGGAAAAGCAGGCGGCTTTCCACAGCAGAAGAAGAACCCTGACAATCTAAAAGTCAAGGGAACTTCTATCAAGAAAAAGAAGCCAAAGTCAGAAATGCCTTGCTTCAAGTGTGGCAAGAAGGGCCACTTTAAGAATGAGTGCAAAGCAAAGACCAAGCAATCAGAGCAAGGAGAGCCTAGTAAGGTATCTATGATCACTGACGTAGTTGCTATGATTGCACAGGTTGATGCAGTAAGGACTGACTCTGACTGGTGGGTAGACACTGGTGCTTCCTGCCATGTCTGCTCCAGTAAGGAGTGGTTCACCACCTATACACCTACTTCTGAAGTGGTTATGATGGCGAACCAAGCACAAGCTGAAGTACTCGGGATCGGGACGGTGGTGTTGAAGCTGACTTCGGGGAAGTCTCTGATGCTTCAAGGCGTAAAGCACGTACCTGCTATCACCAAGAACCTGGTCTCGGGAGGCCTACTCTGCAATACAGGCCTCAGGATGGACATCAATATGCTGGCCAGATGGTGATGTCTATCAAGGGAACATATTTCGGGAAAGCTTTTTATACCGAAGGAATGTTCAAGATTCAGCTTGTAAATCAGTCCAATGTAATTAATGTAATTAATGAAGTCACTCATTCTGCTTATACTCTTGAGTTGTGGCATAATAGGCTAGGACATATTCATTGTAAACGAATAAACAGAATGTCTAGTCTAGGACTTATCTCCAAATGTGGGGGTAAGGTAGAGAAATGTGAAGTTTGTGCTCAAACGAAGATCACAAGGAAACCCTTTCCTCGGGTTAATCGAAGTACAGATCTTCTGGAGTTGGTTCACTCCGATATCTGTGACTTCAAACGGTTCTCTACAAAGGCCGGGATGAAGTATTTCATAACCTTCATCGATGACTTCTCAAAGTATGCGTTCATCTACTTGCTGAAGGCTAAAGACGAAGCATTCGAGAAGTTCAAGGAGTTCAGAGCCGAAGCTGAGCGGCAGACTGGACAACAACTCAAAAGGATAAGAAGTGATCGAGGTGGGGAGTACAGGTCTCATGAATTGGTATCGTTCTGTAAGGAACATGGAATTGTCAATGAGACTACGGCTCCGTACTCTCCTCAATCAAACGGAGTAGCTGAGAGGAAGAACAGGACGTTGACAGAAATGATAAATTCAATGTTGTTGACTGCTGGCCTTCCTAAGTGCTACTGGGGAGAAGCTGCATTGATGGCCACTTTTATTCTAAATAAAGTGCCTCATGCAACTTCAGACGTTACTCCTCATGAACTCTGGTTCAAGGCCAGACCTAACTTGAATGTCATTCGAGTGTGGGGGTGTCTGGCGTATGTCAAGCTTCCAGATCTAAAGATTCAGAAGCTTGGGACAAGGACTACAAAGACGATCTTCTTGGGGTATGCCGAGAAGAGTGATGCTCGGAGATTTCTTGATATTGAGTCAAATTGTATCATTGAATCTCGCGATGCAGAATATTTTGAAGACAAGTTTGCAAGGCACAAGAATATTGTTCTTCCGGATGTTCCGGAGAATAATGAGGGTGCACAAGAAATTGAAGTCTTCAATGAAGATGTGGTCCAAGAAAATGTTGTTGTTGAAACAACGGTTGAACCAGAACAAGCTGAGCCGTCAACTAAGCGTATGAGGAGGCCGAAGGACTTCGGAAGTGACTTTATAACCTATCATGTGGAAGCAGATCCGCTTACCTATGATGAGGCGATGAAGACCAGAGACGCAGTTTTCTGGAAGGAGGCGATTGACAATGAGATTGATTCCATCACCTCAAATAACACTTAGGTGTTGGTTGATCTTCCTGAAGGAGCGAAACCCATCGGATGCAAATGGATCTTCAAGAAGAAGATGAAAGCAGACGGAACTATTGACAAGTTCAAGGCTAGGTTGGTAGCCAAGGGGTTTTCTCAGAAGCAGGGGATTGACTATTTTGACACGTATGCTCCAGTAGCCCGGATGACCACCATCAGAATGTTGATTGCTCTCGCAGCAATACATAAGATGGTGATACATCAGATGGATGTGAATACGGCTTTCCTAAATGGCGAGCTGACCGAAGAGATTTACATGCAATAGCCAGAGGGATTTGTCATCAGGGGTCTTGAAGACAAAGTCTGCAAGTTGGTGAAATCTTTGTACGGTCTTAAACAGGCTCCCAAGATGTGGCATGAGAAATTTAACAAAGTTATAAGGTCAAATAGCTACATGGTCAGCGATACGGATAAGTGTGTTTACACAAAGTTCGCTGATGGAAGAGATATTATCGTTTGTCTGTACGTGGACGATATGCTTATCCTGGGTACGGATATTAGCTGTGTCACGGAGACAAAGAAATTCATCTCAAGCAAGTTCAGTATGAAGGACTTGGGAGAAGCTGATGTGATCTTAGGGATCAAGATCATCCGGACAGACACTAGACTAGCGCTGTCACAGTCTCATTATATTGAGAAAATGATCACTCGTTATGGGTATCGGGATCTTCCAGGGATCGATACGCCGTACAGGTATGATCTGAAACTGAAGCCTAATTCAGGGGAAAGCGTCAGACAGCTGGAGTATGCAAGCGTAATGGGAAGTTTGATGTATGCTACTACTGCCACAAGGCCTGACATAGCTTTCGCCGTGGGAATGCTGAGTCGTTTCACGAGCAACCCAGGTGCTGAACACTGGAAAGCTGTGAAACGGGTTATAAGATATCTCAAGAAGACTCAGACATATGCACTGTACTACAGCGGAGATCTGCAGGTAGTGGAAGGCTTCAGTGATGCCAGTTGGTGCTCAGAGGTGGAGAGCGAGAGGTCCACAGGTGGGTACATTTTTACAATGGATGGAGCTGATATATCGTGGAAGTCGAAGAAGCAGACTATGCTCTCGCGGTCATCCATGGAATCTGAGTTCTTTGTACTAGATACCGCAGCCGAGGAAGCAGAATGGCTTCGGGAGCTCATGTATGATCTTCCATTGGTTGGGGCACAAATATCGACGATACCGATATACTGCGACAACCAGGGACTTGCGGCGGTGGCATCAAATGACCTCTTCAAAGGGAAGAAGAGGACTGTGCGGTTGAAGCACAGGGCAGTACACGATCTTATCGAGAGAGGTGTTATTGTAGTGATTGATATTCGGAGTCAGGAGAACCTGGCGGATCCGTTCACCAAGGGCCTCAAGTGCCAGCTGGTCAATGACACAGCTTGTAAAATGGGCTTGAAGGCATTCTGATATTGGATTATTGTATTCCTACCATAAAGTTTTATGCTAATAGTTCAAAGATTTATCTACTAGGCATCTAGCTTTGGTTCAAGGGAGGACCACTAATCGAAAGAATATCAGGAACGGTGGGTACATGTTCTATTGGGCATGGAGAGGTTACGGACCTATAACCACTGTTGTCTACTATTGTTTTCTGCAGAAAACGATTCCTGTAGGAAGGTTGGCTTAATTGCCTTAATGAGTTCTCAGGCAGAGTGAATGCCTGGAGTACTTTACAGGAAGCATAGTAGAGCAGCACTACAAGGAGTGAAACTCCATGCTATAGTGGAGTGACTCCATAATGAGGTTTCTATATGTGGGGTGCTGCCCAGGAATAGGATAAAGCCTCGGCTTTGCAGGCCAAGTCACAGCGGCGTAGCACCGCAAATAGACAGTTAGCCTAATGCTGTATATTAAATATAAAGAGGGGTGTAGTCAGCACTACAAAGAGGAGGAGTTCCTCATGTTACAGTGGCACGACACCACCATGAGGTACCCGGTTAGGTATAAAGCCTCGGCCTTGCAAGCCATGTCGTTGCGGCGTAACACCGCAAGGGAGACTAAGGCTTCATGCTGGGTAGTTTGGCACTACAAAGAGGCGGTTGCCTCATGCTACTGTAGTATGACACTACCATGAGGTTCCCAGTACGGGGTAAGGCCTCGGCTTTAAGCCATGTCATAGCGGCGTAGCACCGCAAGGGAAGCGCAAAGCGCTTCATGCCATGTCTCTTTATAATGAACTCACCTATAGTGTATGACAGAGATATCAGGCCGTCTCTTGAGGGTAAACTTGTAGACACCCAAAATTATATACTGAAACCAGGCTGGCACAGGGCCTTTAATGTGTAGCCAGAAGCACATGTAACTACATTATGTGAGTGGAAAGAATTTCAGCTATGATGCAGAATTCAAGGCTTAGTCCATTCTTGTATTATAGTTTGATTTTTGACTCACGTGGGAAGATTCAAGTCCTAAGTGGCATCTATCCTAAAAGCATAATGGACAGTTACTGTGGGGAACACTCGTACTCATATATATAGAGATATGTGGGGGATTGTTGGGTTTGTAGCCTTTTGTTTTGGTTTTTAGTCCCACATCGACTAGAAAGGAATGTGTATCTCCATATATATGAGTCTTTTCTCTTTATGGAGATGCACATGTAGTACACATGGGTGTGTGCCATGTGGGATTAATTATTAATGGTATAAAGGCTTAATCAACAATTAAGAAGCTGTAAGATTTTTGCTCTTGGAAATTTATTTCCATGGAGCTAAGCTCCGTAGGAGCTTAGCGACTCGGACTCGGACTCGGACTCGTACTCGGACTCGGACTCGGACTCGGGCTCGGACTCGGGCTCAAGGGCTCATGAGGCGTAAGTGGCGTTTTGTTGGCGCACTTTGCACTTAGCACGTCAGCATCGTCGCTAGGCGTATAGTGCGCTTAAGTTGCGCTCGTCGCGCGACCACGTTGCGCGGCCCGTTACGCGAGCCCAGTTACGCTGGCCCAGTTACGCAGTCCAGTACGCAGCCCAGTACGCCCAGTACGTGCAGTGTGCGCAGCGTACGCGTAGAGTGCGCAGTGTGCGCAGCGTACGCAGTGTGCGTAGAGTGCATATGTGCGTATGGCTGGCTGCATATTAGAGCGGGAACAGTTGCAGCAGTTGCTGCACGTTCAGGAGTAGTTCTGCCACTACCCTGAAGTTCAGGCAACTGCTTGGCAACCGCCCCGTGGGCTATATATGCAGGTTCTCTCCTCTCTCTGAGGGTAGTAGTAATCAGAATTCCAGGGAGAAAAACTCTAAGTGTTCTTTAACACAACAGAGTAGTGAGCGTGTTCTTTAACACAAACACTAGTACTTTTTAGTACGCGTGGGTTCTGTTACTTCAAACAGAGAGAGACGAGTAGAGCCATTGCCAGAGGAGTTCACCGTCTTCCGAGGAGTCAGAAGAGCAGGAGTGTTCCAAGGTTTTTCGTCAACCTTGCTGGTTCCTGGAAGCTGTTCGCAGAGGGCGAATAAAGCTTTGAGCAACGGTGATAATTCACCCCAGCATTTCCATCTCTCGCCTGTCATCCTTCTGTTGCCTTTAGCAGTTCTGTCAGTATCTTCTTTTTAGAAGGCACTACTACCAGTTTGCTACGATCACGAAAATCTCTTAAGATTATTCGTGTATTACGATATCTTTTTAGATCTCGTAATTTGCAGAATCCTTCTGGATCTCTGTTGCAAAACCTTCTTTAAGGAATTGCATTTGAAACGTTGTTTTTACAACTGTTTCAGTTTCTGTGTTTCCATCGAAAAATTGTGCCCCGACGTTCCCGGCAATAACATGTCTTAGATTAACTGTCTGCTTTTAATACTACGTGCGAATGTATGTATATATTATTGATTGTATAACACCAGTTTTGTAGTTTTTATGAGCTCGACTAATTAGTTACTAACAAGCCTATATATATTATGGGCAAACAAAAGGTTCTTGTTGGACGTTCTCTGCGGTGGCTTCAATCGAAGGGCTGACACAAGTCAGGACAGGCAAGTTGATCTCGCTATCCGAACAAGAGCTCATTGATCGGGACACCAGCAGCGACAACCAAGGATGCCATGGAGGGAACATGGGCAGAGCCTTCGAGTTCGTCGTCGGTAATGAATGGCTCTCCGCCTTTGAGAACTGTTGTCGAAATTTTCTTTATGCTTTGATTTCTGCAAACTTGAAACAAGAAAATAAAATAAATTAGAACAAAGTTACCGGCCTATGGGGAAGTCGCGCTAAACGCACTGCCCTAAGAGTTGATCCGAGGTCTTATGTGCAGATTTTTCTCAGATTCTTCTAGTGGTAAAATCCCCGGTATCACCGGCTTCTCGCTGTCGCACACAACGTCGAGAGATCGACCCGAACTTAGCCTTGCCCAGACGCGGAAGGAAGAGTACACCGGAGAAGAGAACAGCAGAGGGAGAGAGAAGAGATAAATTTTTCTGTGTGTCTCTCAGAGAAATGAGACCGAAATATATAGGTAGCAAAGGTTCTACCCGTTGGTAACTCCACGGAGGAACGTGTGGACGTGCAGAAAATGGGAGCAAAAGAAGCGGATCTCAACCCAACAGTTCCAACGTGTACAGAAAAAACCGGAGGAATTAGTCAAAGAAATGAGAAATAAAACAAATAGCAAAAAGGAGTTTTGGACCTCAGCCCGATCCCGAAGAGCAAATCGGATCGACATTCGGCGCCCGCAGATGTGGACGTGCACCCGTGCCCGTTACGCGCGCCGAACCGAACAGAACCGGACGGCAGCGGCGGCGCGTGTGTGGCCCACAAGCTCTCCCCACTAGACCGCAAAGGAGCATGGAGTGAAAGCTAATAAAAGCATTCACTAGAAATGCCTCCCAGCCAATGTGGGACTAAGGAATGAGAGATTGGTTTTGCATTAGTGCTGTGTGAAAACACACACACAGCCAACAAGAACTATGGAGGATCTTTCTCCCACGCAACCACCAGTACCATCGGCGGCTACGAGCAAGTGCCCGCAAATGATGAAGCGGCGCTCCTAAAAGCTGTGTCAATGCAGCCGGTCTCTGTCGCGATAGATGCAAGCAGCTACCCTCTGCAGCTATACGCTGGTGGAGTCTTCACTGGCTACTGTGGGACTGAGCTCAACCATGCTGTGGCTGTTGTCGGTTACGGCATGGAGAGCGACGGGACCAAGTACTGGATAGTGAAGAACTCTTGGGGTTCTTCGTGGGGGGAGGATGGGTATATCAGGATGCAGAGGGATGTTGGTGCTAGGGAAGGGCTCTGTGGTATTGCCATGCAGGCTTCCTATCCAACTGCTTGAACGAAGGTTGTTGCTTGCTTCTTAGCTAGCTAGCTTGGAAATTAATGCTTGCTTTGAGCTTTGCTTTGGTGGTTGTATGAATAATATTGAGGATGCAATTAATTGCTTCCCAATTGATGTAATATATATGTGACGCATGAACAAAATCCTCGGTTGCTATTTGTCTTAAGTCTTCAGTTTGCAGATGCCTAAGCAATGATTAGTTGAGAGAATTAATTGTATGTTATGTTGGAGGACCAGCAGTTAATATGATCTGTCTGCATATAGTGCATGTCAAGCCTGTTGCATATCTTGTATGGACATGGATACTACACGACATGTTAAGCACACAGAGACGGACGACCACATATTTTGGTGTGTTGTAGTGTACAATACTTTTGACGTGTTTGATGCGTGCTTGAGATGTCCCACAGGAACCATAGCTAGTTTGTAGTATCTACCGATACAAAATGAACGATATCGACACTGTCTGACATGTCCTTATCGGATACCGATAGCTAACGCTACTAACAGATAGCGACGTTGGTCTTTCAGCTAAACAAAACAAATCCATCAGCAGAGTAGAGGTGAGCTAAAGAAGTCTGAAATCTTCTGAAACGTTCTTCTTTAAGTACGATTGCTCTTCTCAATAGCCAACAATGGTCGATATGTCCGAGTGGTTAAGGAGACAGACTCGAAATCTGTTGGGCTCTGCCTGCGCAGGTTCGAATCCTGTTGTCGACGTTTTGTCTTTTTTTTTTTCTAATGTCATCTATGCTTTTTTTTTTTTTTTTTTACTTTTCAACTTCTTTTTTTTTTGGCAATCAAAACACCAGTTTTGTCATTCATTGGCTATGAAAGAGGAATCAGCAAGAAGCTAATCCTTAATACAAACAGGTGGATGTGTGAACACACACACAAAATCAAATCAAGAGAAAAACAATAAGCTAAAGAGTGTGCAACTGCATTTGAAGTTCTAGAAGTGAAGGAAAATAGAAACTCCGAGTTAGAGCAACAAGTACTGCGAATTTCCTCCACTAAAAATCTTATCGTCTACGGAATAATCAAGTCTTTGTATAAATATAAACGTGTTTGAAAAGAAAAAATATGGTCGATATGTCCGAGTGGTTAAGGAGACATACTTGAAATCTGTTGGGCTCTGCCTGTGCAGGTTCTAATCCTGATGTTGAAGTTTCTTTGTTTACTTACTTTTAACTTTTTCTAATGAGAGAGAAATGGTTGTGTTTTTTTTTCTTATGTCTTCTTACTCTTATATGCATTTTATTTACTTTCAACTTGCTTTTTTTGCAATCAAAACACCAGTTTTTCAATCATTGGCTATGAAAGAGGAATCAACAAGAAGCTGATCCTTAATACAAACAGGTGGATGTGTGAACACCCATACAAAATCAAAATCAAGAGAAAAACAGTAATGAGCTAAAGAGTGTACAACTACATTTGAAGTTCTAGGAGTGGAGGAAAATAGAAACTCTGAGTTAGAGCAACAGGTACTGCGAATTTCCTCAACTAAAAATCTAATCGTCTACGGAATAATCAAGTCTTTGTATAAATATAAGCATGTTTAACAACAAAAAATACTGTTGATATGTTCGAGTGGTTAAGGAGACGGACTTGAAATTTTTGGGCTCTGTCTGCGTAGGTTCGAATCCTGCTGTCGACGTTTCATTTTTTACTTTCAACTTTTCTAATTCGAGAAAATGGTTGTGTTTTTTTTTCTTATGTCTTCTTACTCTTGTATGCATTTTTTTTTACTTTCAACTTCCTTTTTTTGTAATCAAAACACCAGTTTTTCATTCATTGGCCATGAAAGAGCAATCAGCAAGAAGCTGATCCTTAATACAAATAGGTGGATGTGTGAACACCCACACAGAATCAATATCAACCGCAAAAAAGTAATGAGCTAAAGAGTGTGCAGCTGCATTTGAAGTTCTAGGAGTGAAGGAAAATAGAAACTCCGAGTTAGAGCAACAAGTATTGCGAATTTCCTCCACTAAAAATGTAATCATCTACGGAATAATCAAGTCTTTGTATAAATATAAGCGTGTTTAATAAGAAAAAATAAGGTTGATATGTCTGAGTGGTTAAGGAGACAGCTCAAAATCTATTGGACTCAGCCTGCTCAGGTTCGAATCTCGATGTCGACGTTTCTTTGTTTACTTACTTTCAACTTTTCCTAATGCAAGAAAATGGTTGTGTTTTTTTTCTTATGTCTTCTTACTCTTGTATGCATTTTTTTACTTTCAACTTGCTTTTTTTTGCAATCAAAACACCAGTTTTTCATTCATTGGCTATGAAAGAGGAATCAACAAGAAGCTGATCCTTAATACAAACAGGTAGATGTGTGAACACCCACACAAAATCAAAATCAAGAGAAAAACAGTAATGAGCTAAAGAGTGTGCAACTACATTTGAAGTTCTAGGAGTGGAAGAAGATAGAAACTATGAGTTAGAGCAACAGGTACTACGAATTTCCTCCACTAAACATCTAATCGTCTACTGAATAATCAAGTCTTTGTATAATATAAGCGTGTTTAACAATAAAAAATACGGCCGATATGTCCGAGTGGTTAAGGAGATAGACTCAAAAATTTTTGGGCTCTGCCTGCGCAGGTTCAAATCCTGCTGTCGACGTTTCATTTTTTACTTACTTTCATCTTTTTCTAATTCGAGAAAATGGTTATATTTTTTTCTTATGTCTTCTTACTCTTGTATGCATTTTTTTTACTTTCAACTTCCTATTTTTGCAATCAAAACACCAATTTTTCATTCATTGGCCATGAAAGAGGAATCAGCAAGAAGCTGATCCTTAATACAAACAGGTGGATGTGTGAACACCCACACAGAATCAAAATCAAGAGAAAAACAGTAATGAGCTAAAGAGTGTGCAACTGCATTTGAAGTTCTAGGAGTGAAGGAAAATAGAAACTCCGAGTTAGAGCAACAAGTATTGCGAATTTTCTCCACTAAAAATCTAATCGTCTACGGAATAATCAAGTCTTTGTATAAATATAAGCGTGTTTGACAAGAAAAATTAAGGTTGATATGTCCAGTGGTTAAGGAGACAGACCCGAAATTTGTTGGGCTCTGCCTGTGCAGGTTCGAATCCTGCTGTCGACATTACTTTGTTTACTTACTTTCAACTTTTTCTAATGCAAGAAAATGGTTGTGTTTTTTTTCTTATGTCTTCTTACTGTTGTATGCATTTTTTTTACTTTCAACTTGCTTTTTTTTCCAATCAAAACACCAGTTTTCATTCATTGGCTTTGAAAGAGGAATCAGCAAGAAGCTGATCCTTAATACAAACAGGTGGATGTGTGAACACCCACACAAAATTAAGAGAAAAACAGTAATGAGCTAAAGAGTGTGCAACTACATTTGAAGTTCTAGGAGTAGAGGAAAATAGAAACTCTGAGTTAGAGCAACAGGTACTGCGAATTTCCTCCACTAAAAATCTAATCGTCTACGGAATAATCGAGTCTTTGTATAAATATAAGCGTGTTTAACAACAAAAAATACGGTTGATATGTTCGCGTGGTTAAGGGACATACTTGAAATCTGTTGGGCTCTTCCTGAGCAGGTGCGAATCCTGCTGTCGACGTTTCTTTTTTACTTACTTTCAACTTTTCCTAATGCAAGAAAATGATTGTGTTTTTTTCTTATGTCTTCTTACTCTTGTATGCATTTTTTTTTACTTTCAACTTCCTTTTTTTGGCAATCAAAACACCTGTTTTTCATTCATTGGCTATGAAAGAATAATCAGCTAGAAGTTGATCCTTAACACAAATAGGTGGATGTGTGAAAACCCACAAAGAATCAAAATCAAGAGAAAAACAATAATGGCCTAAAGAGTGTGCAACTGCATTTGAAGTTCTAGGAGTGAAGGAAAATAGAAACTCCGAGTTAGAGCAACAAGTACTGCGAATTTCCTCCTCTAAAAATCTAATCATTTACGGAATAATCAAGTCTTTGCATAAATATAAGCATGTTTAACAAGAAAAAATAAGGTTGATATGTCCGAGTGGTTAAGGAGATAGACTAGAAATTTGTTGGACTCTACCTGAGCAGGTTCTAATCCTGTTGTCGACATTTCATTTTTTTACTTACTTTCAACTTTTTCTAATGCGGGAAAATGTTTGTGTTTTTTTCCTTATGTCTTCTTACTCTTGTATGCATTTTTTTTTTACTTCAACTTCCTTTTTTGGCAATCAAAACACCCGTTTTCATTGATTGGCAATGAAAGAGGAATCAGAAAGAAGCGGATGCTTAATACAAACAGGTGGATGTGTGAACACCCACACAGAATCAAAATTAAAAGAAAAACAGTAATGATCTAACGAGTGTTCAACTGCATTTGAAGTTCTAGGAGTGAAGGAAAATAGAAAGTCTGAGTTAGAGCAACAAGTATTGCGAATTTTCTCCACTAAAAATATAATCATCTACAGAATAATCAAGTCTTTGTATAAATATAAGCGTGTTTAATAAGAAAAAGTAAGGTCGATATGTCCGAGTGGTTGTCACTCCCCAGAACCAGAATACTAGAGAGCGGGGGGATGACTCAGCCAGCTACGTATTACGGGTAGAATACCGTATAATACGATCAATGCTGTCTAACCAGACGAGGGGGTGCATACTACATGAAAGTCTTACTATGGTCACTTCACATCTATTATCTCAATCATTCAAACAAGAAGCAAAAATAGAGAACATGTAAGATAAAGCAGTAAGGCGTCCCAAACGCTTAGTCAAAATGTTCTTGAGATCTGGCTTTACAAAACATAACTAGATGATAAAGCAAGTATACACAATTGTTAGCAGCTGCAGTCTGACTTAGTTACAATTGTGTAAAAGTAAGTACAAGACAATCCGACTAACATGTCGGTGCCAAACGGCTAAGTATAAAGTAAATAACAAAACGAGCGGTGAAGTAAGGGACCCACTCGAGTCCTCCTGCGATCATTCCTCTAGTATTGACCATCTTGGAGGTAGAAGTAAGCTGAGTCCTCGGGGACCGGCTCTAATTCTGGCCATGCAAAACCAGAGAGGTTAGCCCTCTAATAGCAAGTACCACAAGGAAGCACGATATGAAGGATTAAACTAGTAAGGATATAATAGATCTCTACTTTCCACTAGGATTCATATCACATCACGACACTTCGAACAACCTCCCAACCAAACAAGGACAGAAGTTGGCCCGTCATGTCCTGACGTTCTGATCATCCCAGTTAGGTAACAGAGTAGGTACAGTACACAAACAAAATCATCTTGAATGGCCAGTCAACTCCTACGGCTTGCTATTGTGAGTCCCAAGTTATCCTGGAATTATGCAAATAGGGATTCTTCAGTTCTTACTAGTGCGAGCAAGGCTAGTCTATCAAGTCGATCAATTGCGCCAATCATGAATTAGACGAGTCCCAACGGGACGTCCGTCATCAATATAAAATATACAATAATATAAGCAGATACCGCTCCTTTCCGTTGGCAGTTTACAGTATCTGTGGGAACCAGCCGGCCTGTCGGGCACTACTAGTCCCAAGAGGGCTGCCATGTAAGAACTCGGGAATCCATTCTCTCCATGCAACCATTATTTTATTTAACTTAATAGTCTCTACGTTAAGTGAAATCCTATGCCGTGGGTCATGGTCATTCAAATGAGTACTTTCGTACGGGGTACGATATGCGCAACTCTACAACGATACCAGTGCGGTTAGGTTGCAGGTCTTACATAGCGTAATGCAACAATCAAAACTAACTACGGAGTAATCATGCCTTGACCATAAAGTACACATGCTGCTTTTGTAAAATAAATAAATAAATAAAGAAATAGATTGAAGCCTGCATGTGCCTGTATGTCAATTCGGGATCGGCTAACGATTTCAATAGTTCATACATGAACGTGTCTCATTCATTTATTTTAATAAGACGACTAGCCAGTCTCTTAGTTCCAACTAGGAACGCATGATCAATTTTAGTCAAGATAACCATTATTATCAAATGGTGAC
The DNA here is from genome assembly GCA_029216955.1 of Iris pallida. NCBI lineage: Eukaryota > Viridiplantae > Streptophyta > Magnoliopsida > Asparagales > Iridaceae > Iris > Iris pallida. The sequence continues at coordinate 39,916 of JANAVB010006098.1, read as the reverse complement.
AAGGCATGAAAGTCAATGGGGTCGAGTCTATAACTCTCAAGGTTAAGTTCCAGTCTTACTGGGTATCCATAAATCAATCAAGACACAGGGCACTAATACACAACCATATGCATTAAAAATTAACATGCTAAGATTATCGAGTTTATGCAAAAAGGCATAAGGACATAATAGGAGAATTATCATGCCAACATTAAATAAATAAATTATAGAGCAAATAGAAACACCCAGGTCAGGAAGTCACGCCAACAAGTCTATGCTAAGGCAAACAAGTCTATGCTAACAAGTCTATGCTAAGGCCAACAAGTCACGCAAGAATCGTACGCGTAGAAAGGGTACGCCAAGTTCAGTAGGTAGGAGTGAGCGTATAAAATGATACACGCTGGCAAGCGTGAGCGTGAAGAGTAACTCACGCTGGCAAGCGTGAGCGTGGAAAGTGATACATGCACACACAGAGTGAGCATGAAAAGTAATACACGCACGCACAGAGTGAGCGTGAAAAGCAATACATGCATGCACAGAGTGAGCGTGAAAAGTAATACATGCACGCACAGAGTGAGCGAGAAAAGTAATACACGCACGCACGCAAAGACGTGTGCGTGACTCAAATGTCACGCTGGCACGTAAAGACGTGAGCGTGACTCAGAATTCACGCTAACATATAAAGACGTGTGCGTGACTAAAAATTTACGCTGGCACGTAAGAACGTGAGCATGACTATCTCCCGAACTCCTATCAAGCCAGAAATGAGGTTCCCATGGTTCAGAATGGTGAAGAATGAGAAGTTCTACCACATGAACTCTCTATTTTGAAAACACGCCAGTTTGGTAGATCAAAACCCATGAACAACCGAGAATACAACAGCATAGATCTAGAAGAAACAAGCCAAAGAAATCAAAAATGCTAAGTACTAAACTCTCTCGGGATCATGAGAGGAAGAATAATGATCCATAAAAATGGGTTCAAGTGGAAGCAAGAATGCACTTGCCTACTGCTACTGCTGGTAGGTGGAGAAGTGATGAGGAAGAAGAAGAAGTAATGGTGGAGAATGAGTTATGAAGAGAGAGAAGGAGATGGGGGCTTTAAATATGGAAAGGGTGGTGGTAGGTGGGGTTTGTGGGGTCGGTTCATGTGAACCACCATGAACCCAAAAATAACCAACCCGAACCCAAAGCAAGACTAAAGCAGAGAGTAATAGCAGAAAATAAAATGCAGAGATAAATACAGAAATAATATTGCAGGAAATTTATTAACATGAAAATTAAAGAGCAAAAATTAATTAACATAAAATTAAAGGAATTTAAATACAGGATAATACATGATAAATATTAAATAAATAAATATATATAAGTTTTACATGTATAAAAATACGCATTCTGGGAACGGGGAGTGACATCTCTACCCACCTTAGAAAAATTTCGTCCTCGAAATTTCAAATCCAAGCAGGTAAAAACATCGGAGCTAAACTAATACAAGCAATTCTAGTGAGCAAGCAATCATTTTTACCATATCAAAAGTAAGCACTATATATGTAAATTCATCAATCAACGATATCAAGCAGCTCTACCCATAAGGTGATAAGCATGAAGAATCAGGACAATCAAGGTATACAGAAAGAGATATACCTTGTGAGTCAAACAGGTGTGGATACCGTGATCGGATATCATCCTCACGTTCCCACGTTGACTCTCCCAAGGAGTGAGGACCCCAAGCAACACGGACAAGACTAATTGTTCGATTCTTGAGTATCTTCTCTCTTCGGTCCAAAATGGACACAGGCTGTTCCTCGTAAGACAGGTTGGTACCAACAACCAGCTCAGAATGATCAAGGATATGGCTTGAGTCCGATATATACCTACGTAATTGAGATACATGAAACACGTCATGCACCTCTCGTAACGAAGGTGGGAGGGATAAACGATAAGCAACATCGCCTATCCGATCAAGGATAACAAATGGGCCCACGTACCGCGGACTCAATTTCCCGCGAACGCAAAATCTAATGACCCCACGAGTAGGTGAGATCCGCAAGAATACGTGGTCCCCAACAGAGAACTCTAACGGCCTACGATGCTGGTCCGCCCAATGACGATGCCGGTCCTGCGCAACTTGAAGTCACTCTCTAATTCCCTTAACCACTTCAACCATCTGAATAATCATTTCTGGGCCTAACATCTTCCTCTCCCCGATATCATCCCATGCAAGCGGTGACCTGTACTTCTTACCATATAGTACTTCGAATGGCACCATCTGGATACTGGCTTGATAACTATTGTTGTATGAGAACTCGACTAAGTGTATGTGACTCTCCCAAGACCCTTCAAAATCTAGAGTGCAAGCTCGCAACATGTCTTCTAAAGTCTGAATCGTTCTTTCTGACTGCCCATCCGTCTGTGGATGGTAAGCCGTGCTAAATCTTAACTTGGTACCCAGACTATGATGTAAGCACTTCCAAAAATGTGATGTAAAGCGGGTATCTCGATCCGACACAATACTGACAGGGACTCCATGCTGTCTGACTATCTGTTGCATATATAACTCCGCCAACTTTTCTGTAGATTGCCCTACTCTGAAAGGAAGAAAGTGTGCTACCTTTGTAAGTTGGTCCACTATTACCCAAATAGCGTCCTTACCACTTGGTGATCTCGGTAAACCGGTCACAAAGTCCATTATAATATGCTCCTATTTCCATTCCGGGATAGGAAGCGGTTGCAATAACCCAGCTGGCCTCTGTTGTTCTGCCTTCACTTGCTGACATACCAAGCAACAGGAAACAAATCTAGCTATCTCCCTCTTCATCCCGTTTCACCAGAAATGCTGCTTGATATCTTGGTACATCTTGGTCCCTCCAGGGTGAATAGAATACTGAGAACTGTGAGCTTCTGCCATAACCTCCTGTCTGATATCTCCACTAGGCACACATAGACGTGATCCAAACCTAAGTGTACCATCTTCATGAATTCTCATCTTCTTCCTGAGTCCTGACTCACATTCTACCCTAAGCTTCTGAATCCTTGGGTCCTGTGCCTGAGCTGCCTTAATCCTGCCTACCAAGTCGGATTGAACTTGCAGACTGGTTAGAACTCCTATATCACTAGGAAGTATAACTTCGATGTCCATCTCCTGAAGGTCTTCTAAGATATGCCTCTGTGTTGTCAACATAAATGTGCCGCCTCTTCTGCTGAGAGCGTCTGCCACTACATTAGCCTTGCCTGGGTGATACTGAAGCTCCACATCGTAGTCCTTGATCAACTCCATCCATCTTCTCTGCCTCATGTTTAGTTCCTTCTGAGTAAAGTTACTTCAGACTTTTATGGTCTGTGTATGTCCCCTCGATCACCATATAAGTAATGTCTCCATAGCTTCAGAGCAAACACTACTGCCGCTAACTCCAAATCATGAGTTGGATAATTCTTCTCGTGGTCCCGAAGCTGCCTAGATGCATATGCTATCACCTTCCCATGTTGCATAAGGACACATCCAAGTCCTTTAACTGACGCATCACAATATACTGTAAAACCTCCGGGTCCAACTGGCAATGTAAGAATAGGTGCTGATATCAACTTCTGCGTCAAAGTCTCAAATGGTGCCTGACATTCTGCCGACCAATGAATGGCACATCCTTCCGGGTCAAGCGGGTCATGGGTGCTGAAAGCCTTGCAAAGTCTGACACAAACATTCTGTAATATCCTACCAATCCCAAGAAACTCCGTACATCTGCTACGGTCTTGGGTACTGGCCAACTTTCTACTGCTTCTACCTTCTTGTGATCTACTGCTACTCCAGCTCCTAATATGATGTGACCCAAAAATAAAATATGATCCGACCAAAACTCACACTTGCTGAGCTTGGCATACAACTGGTTCTCTCTCAGAACCTGTAACACTTTCCTGAGGTGGTCTTCATGCTCCCTTCACTAGCAGAGTATAGGAGAATGTCATCAAGAAACACAACGACAAACTGGTCTAAGTATGGCATAAAGATGCGATTCATCAAATCCATGAATATTGCTGGAGCATTGGTCAAACCAAACGGCATTACTAAGAATTCATAATGCCCATACTTCGACCTGAATGCTGTCTTGGGAATATCTTCCTTCCGAACCCTTACCTGATGGTACCCTGAACGAAGATCTATCTTGGTGAAAACTCTAGCTTTGCTCAACTGATCAAATAAGTCGTCGATCCTGGGTAATGGGTACTTGTTCTTCACTTTTGCCGCGTTAAGCTTCCTGTAGTCAATGCACAATCTGGATGACCCATCCTTCTTTCCCACGAGTACCACTGGTGCTGCCCATGGTGACACGCTAGCTTGGATGAACTTCTTCTCCTTCAGTTCCTCTATGTGCTGATATACCTTGGCCTGCTCTGAGTTCGCCATTCTGTAAACTCGATCTGATATCGGTTTAGTTCAAGGTGCCAATTCTATACTGAACTCAATATCCCTAACCGGTGGTAGACCTGGAAGTTCTTCAGGAAATACGTCTAAAAACTCTCCAACTACCTTCGGAATCTGAACTTCTTCCATTGCCGTTATTACTCCCTGCTCTTGTTGAGTTGCCCCTGATCTGACTAAGGTGAATCTCTTCATGCCTGGAATATCAAAAGACACACTCCCTCTACGATAATCTATTGTCGCATGACTGTCTTTCAGCCAGTCCATGCCTAAGATAACGTCGAAATTTCCAACAGAAAATTCTATCAACCGGGCGGGTAAGGAATGCTCGCAAACTATAACGCTACAAGCTAAAATAACTCTACTAACTCCTACGAGCCCATTACCAGTGAGTATATTTAACCTCCCTGGCAATGCCTCGAATACCATTCCTATCGTGTCGCAAATTGTGCAGATATAAATGAATGGGATGCTCCCGAATCAAACAATACTAGCAGGATATGAGGCGACGAGAATGTTACCTGCCACAACATCTCCTGATGCCAATGCCTCTTCCAAGGACAGAGTTAATGCATACCCTCGACCTCCTTGCTCGTTTTCATGCTGCGGCCTAGCCTGATGTTGTTGCTGGCCCCTTCCTTGATGATGCTGGGGTGGTCTATGCTGGTGTTGCTGCATCGACGGCCCCTACTGCTGAAACATCTGAGCCTGCGGCATTAACGGATGCTGTGCCAATGGCCTTACTGCCACCACTGGTCCTCGATACTGGCCTGTCCCTGGTGCTGGCAGAGCAGGAAACTGTTGCCCGGGTCCTCCTGACCTCGAATTCATGGGACATGTGGTAACCTGATGGTCTGGATTTCCACATATCAGACACAGTCAATTCAATGTCCGACACACATCTCTAGTGTGTCCTACCTTCCCACAATAAGTGCAGCCCGCCGGGGGTTGCTGGTTCCTCCTCTGTTGCTGTTGCTGCTATCTTGGTGGTGCTGGTCCTCGTATCGCCACATCGTGGATACGAATGCCAGTGGATGGTGCTGTTGTTCGGGGCGCTCCCCCTCCTCCTTCAATTTGACTGTGGGATCTCTTCTGACCCCCAATCCTAGTCGTAAGCCTCTGAATGGTGATCTCATGCCTTCGAGTTGCCGTCAATACTTCGTCAAAAGTTTGGTAATTGTGCCCCTCTATCAATTGTAAGAGTTCAAGATGAAACCCTTGCTGAAACCTCATGGCCCTCTGGCTCTTTGTTGCTACCATCTCTGGGGCGAACCTACTCAATCTGCAGAACTCCGCTGCATAAGCATCTACAGTCTTGCCGGCCTGCCTGAGGTTGATAAACTTCTGCTGTAGCTCAAACCGTGCCACAACACCATAGTACTTGGTCTTGAATCTTGCAGTGAAATCGTCCCAAGCCACAGGACGTCTGATGCCCACTTCCTCTGATTTCTACCAATCATGTGCAAGATCCTGAAGTAACAACTTCACTAGATCCACACGTTCTTCTGCCGGTACCTTAGCTGCTGTCAGAATAGCCTCAATATCCTTAAGCCATGCATCTGCTGAGATGGCATCCTCCGTGCCCTCAAAACGGCGGGGGTTGTACTTGCAAAACCTGGCTGATGCTCCTGAATCAGTCCTCATTCCTCTTTCCAAAGCCGTCTGCAATCCTTGGTTGAGCAACACATTCTGCTCTTGTAGCTGAGTGTCCATGCGCTGCTGGGCTAACATCTGATGTTGCTGAGTATCCATCATTTCTCTATGATCTCCAGAAGGGCTGGTGTGTCCACTTCCACAGGGGTAGGTGGAACTATGGGTGGGTTTGGAACTTCCGGATACTGCGGTTCAGCTGCTGGTTCTACTATCACTTCTTCTTTAATAGTCTCCTGAGGTGAGACTGGCCCTTGTTGCTGACCAACCTGGTCATGTTGCCCATGTTGCTCTTGTTGTTGTTGTCCAGCTCTGACCGATGCGGACGAAGTGCCCCTAAGAAAAGGGACAAGAGAATAATCAAACAACCGGATTAGAAGGATCAATGAAGTCTAAAGGAGAATGTCAAGCAAGGGTTGAGAACAACGAATCATGAGATCAAGGGGGAACACGTGTGATTGAGACATCCTATAAATCAAAACATCCCACAAGTCTGAAATCAGACCTGCATGGGCCACCACTAAAACCTTGTCACACCCCAGAACCAGAATACTCGAGAGCGGGGGGATGACTCAGCCAGCTACGTATTACGGGTAGAAGAATACCGTATAATACGATCAATGATGTCTAACCATACGAGGGGGTGCATACTACATGAAAGTCTTACTATGGTCACTTTACATCTATTATCTCAATCATTCAAACAAGAAGCAAAAATAGAGAACATGTAAGATAAAGCAGTAAGGCGTTCCAAATGCTTAGTCAAAATGTTCTTAAGATCTGGCTTTACAAAACATAGCCAGATGATAAAGCAAGTATACACAATTGTTAGCAGCTGCAGTCTGACTTAGTTACAATTGTATAAAAGTAAGTACAAGACAATCTGACTAACATGTCGGTGCCAAACGGCTAAGTATAAAGTAAATAACAAAACGAGCGGTGAAGTAAGGGACCCACTCGAGTCCTCCTGCGATCATTCCTCTAGTATTGACCATCTTGGAGGTAGAAGTAAGCTGAGTCCTCGGGGACGGCTCTAAATCTGGCCATGCAAAACCAGAGAGGTTAGACCTCTAATAGCAAGTACCATAAGGAAGCACGATATGAAGGATTAAACCAGTAAGGATATAATAATAGATCTCTGCTTTCCACTAGGATTTACATCACATCACGACACTTCGAACCAACCTTCCAACCAAACAAGGACAGAAGTTGGCCCGTCATGTCCTGACGTTCTGATCATCCCAGTTAGGTAACAGAGTAGGTACAGTATACAAACAAATCATCTTGAACGACCAATCAACTTCTACGGTACTATTGTGAGTTCCAAGTTATCCTGGAATTATGTAAATAGGGATTCCTCAGTTCTTACTATGTGCGAGCAAGGCTAGTCTATCCAGTCGATCAATTGCGCCAATCATGAATTAGACGAGTCCCAGCGGGATGCCCGTCATCAATATACAATATACAATAATTATATAAGCAGATACCGCTCCCTGCCCGTGTGGCAGGTTTAAGTATCTGTGGGAACCAGCCGGCCTGTCGGGCACTACTAGTCCCAAGAGGGCTGCCATGTAAGAACTCGGGAATCCATTCTCTCCATACAACCATTATTTTATTTAACTTAATAGTCTCTACGTTAAGTGAAATCCCATGCCGTGGGTCATGGTCATTCAAATGAGTACTTTCGTACGGGGTACGATATGCGTAACTCTACAACGATACCAGTGCGATTAGGTTGCAGGTCTTACATAGCGTAATGCAACAATCAAAACTAACCACAGAGTAATCATGCCTTGACCATAAAGTACATATGCTGCTTTTGTAAAAAATAAATAAATAAATAAATAAATAGATTGAAGCCTGCATGTGCCTGTATGTCAATATTCGGGATCGGCTAATCGATTTCAATAGTTCAACATGAACGTGTCTCATTCATTTATTTTAATAAGACGACTAGCCAGTCTCTTAGTTCCAACTAGGAACGCATGATCAATTTTAGTCAAGATAACCATTATTATCAAATAGTGACAAGGCATGAAAGTCAATGGGGTCGAGTCTATAACTCTCAGGGTTAAGTTCCAGTCTTACTGGGTATCTATAAATCAATCAAGACACAGGGCACTAATACACAACCATATGCATTAAAAAATAACATGCTAAGATTATCGAGTTCATGCAAAAAGGCATAAGGACATAATAGGAGAATTATCATGCCAACATTAAATGAATAAATTATAGAGCAAATAGAAACACCCAAGTCAGGAAGTCACGCCAACAAGTCTATGCTAAGGCCAACAAGTCTATGCTAACAAGTCTATGCTAAGGCCAACAAGTCACGCAAGAATCGTACGCGTAGAAAGGGTACGCCAAGTTCAGTAGGTAGGAGTGAGCGTATAAAGTGATACATGCTGGCAAGCGTGAGTGTGAAGAGTAACTCACGTGGCAAGCGTGAGCGTGGAAAGTGATACACGCACGCACAGAGTGAGCGTGAAAAGTAATACACGCACGTACAGAGTGAGCGTAAAAAGTAATACACGTACGCACAGAGTGAGCGTGAAAAGTAATACACGCACGCACAGATGAGCGTGAAAAGTAATACACGCACGCACGCAAAGACGTGTGCGTGACTCAAATGTCACGCCTGCACGTAAAGACGTGAGCGTGACTAAGAATTCACGCTAACACGTAAAGACGTGTGCGTGACTAAAAATTTATGCTGGCACGTAAGAATGTGAGCATGACTAATCTCCCGAACTCCAATCAAGCCAGAAATGAGGTTCCCATGTTTCAGAATGGTGAAGAATGAGAAGTTCTACCACATGAACTCTCTATTTCAAAAACACGCCAGTTTGGTGGATCAAAACCCATAAACAACCGAGAATACAACAGCTTAGATCTAGAAGAAACAAGCCAAAAAATCAAAAATGCTAAGTACTAAACTCTCTCGGGATCATGAGAGGAAGAATAATGATCCATAAAAATGGGTTCAAGTGGAAGCAAGAATGCTTGCCTACTGCTACTGCTGGTAGGTGGAGAATGAGGAAGAAAAAAAAAGTAATGGTGGAGAATGAGTTATGAAGAGAGAGAAGGAGATGGGGGCTTTAAATATGGAAGGGGTGGTGGTAGGTGGGGTTTGTGGGGTCGGTTCATGTGAACCATCATGAACCCAAAAATAACCAACCCGAACCCAAAGCAAGACTAAAGCAGAGAGTAATAGCTGAAAATAAATGCAGAGATAAAATGCAGAAATAATATTACAGGAAATTTATTAACATGAAAATTAAAGAGCAGATAATTAACTAACATGAAATTAAAGGAATTTAAATACAGGATAATACATGATAAATATTAAATAAATAAATATATGAGTTGTACATGTATAAAAATACGCATTCTGGGAACGGGGAGTGACAGTAGTTAAGGAGACATACTTAAAATCTGTTGGGCTGTGCCTGCGCAGGTTCGAATCCTGCTGTCGACGTTTCTTTGTTTACTTACTTTCAACTTTTTCTAATGCAAGAAAATGGTTGTGTTTTTTTCTTATGTCATCTATGCATTTTTTTACTTTCAACTTCCTTTCTTTTTGGCAATCAAAACACCAATTTTTCATTCATTAGCTATCAAAGAGGAATCAGCAAGAAGCTGATCCTTAATACAAACAGGTGGATGTGTGAACACCCACACAGAATCAAAATCAAGAGAAAAACAATAATAAGCTAAAGAGTGTGCAACTACATTTGAAGTTCTAGGAATGAAGGAAAATAGAAACTCCGAGTTAGAGCAACAGTTACTGCGAATTTCCTCCACTAAAAATCTTATCGTCTACGGAATAATCTAGTATTTGTATAAATATAAGCGTGTTTAAAAAGAAAAAATACGGTCGATATGCCCGAGTGGTTAAGGAGACATACTTGAAATCTGTTGGGCTCTTCCTGCGTAAGTTCGAATCCTGTTGTTGACGTTTCTTTTTACTTACCTTCAACTTTTTCTAATGCGAGAAAATGGTTGTGTTTTTTTCTTATGTCTTCTTACTCTTGTATGCATTTTTTTTATTTTCAACTTCCTTTTTTTGGCAATCAAAATAATAGTTTTTCATTCATTGGCCATGAAAGAGGAATCAGCAAGAAGTTGATCCTTAATACAAATAGGTGGATGTGTGAACACCCACACAGAATCAAAATCAAGAGAAAAACAATAATGGCCTAAAGAGTGTGCAACTGCATTTGAAGTTCTAGGAGTGAAGGAAAATAGGAAGTCCGAGTTAGAGCAACAAGTACTGCGAATTTCCTCTACTAAAAAACTAATCGTTTACGAAATAATCAAGTCTTTGTATAAATATAAGGAGACAGCACTACAACAAAAAGACCTATTAATGACCCTCGATAAGGAGTTTTAATGACGGCTGATACATAAGCGTTATCAAGTTGAGAAATACCTTTTTTCTATGACGGTTTGGACTAATTCTGGGCTTTTTAAAACGTTTATAAAACAAAACGTCATTAATATTTTAGAGCGGTGGCAAACTTGTAATTCCTTTACTGTATAAAAGCTCAGTGGGAGAGAGAAAATTCATTTTTCATCTATTTTCTAACCGAGCAGCATCTCTCCTCCTCAAACCTCTTCTTCCCCAATTTTCCACTTTTATTTTCCCTCCTTTTCGGTTCGACTCCAATTTCTCTCCCAAACTCCAGATCTACGCAAAGGTTCGATTTTTTTTTCCAATTTCTCTTCGGTTAGGGCTTATATTTTGCTTATACTTCGTTGATTCTAGGGTTTCTGATGGATTTCTTCTTCATCGAGTGCCTCGTTCCACCTGAAGGAGGGATTCCGGTGTTCGCTGACCGGCACTCACCAGGGGGAGTCGACGCGGTGGGACGCTCTGGAGGCGGCGCCGACAGATCTCTTTAAGACGCGACTTGACGCTAAGAGGAGGAGCGGAGGAGCCCACACTACCCATCAAGGATGCACGAGCAAACGGTCGGCGCATGTAAAACCCCTTATAATTTAAAGAAATATTTAAATTATTTTTGGATTTTATTTAATTCTAATTTATTTTTATCTTATTTATATTATAAAAGGACTATAGCCATGGTTGAGTTTGAATATGCAAGACGACTAGAAAGTATGGCATGCCTAGCATAGTCGGGTGCTTTAACTAGTATGCTAGCCATGTTAGGAATGCATGGTCATATTATAATCTCTTGCACGTTAACCATTCAAATTATGGCACAAGTTATATTTTTATTTAATTAATTAGTTAAGAAAGGCTTTATGACTTTTTAGGAGACCCGGTTGCACCAAACCTTCCCAAACCTCTTCCAAGCCAAATCCAACCCTATGTACGCATGTTGGGCATTAATAAATATTAATAATTATATTTATTTGTATTTAATTCAGATTTTTTAGTGTAATTACATAGATAGAATTAAATAGTTCTATATTAGGAAACCCCTTTTTAAATCCTCAATCCAATCAACTTGCCAACTCGCCAAATAACCAAATCATGCCAAGTGGACCACCACCATGATAATTTCGGCCAAGCAACCCCTCCCCCCCCCATGGCCGAATGCATCAAATTAAATAGGATTTAAATCCTAGATTGCTTAAAATTTATTTAAGGATACGTTTAAATATACCAACTTATCCCAATCATAACCAAATCCTAATATTTCTCTCCCTCACCTTTGGCCGACCAAAACCCCTCTCCCTCTCCATAATTTCGGCAGCAACAAACTCCCCATATCCTCCATACATCATCTCCTCTATTTCACATCTCTCCATCCTTCACAAAAACTCATCTCCTCCACCATACATCCCCGAAACCCCTCAAAACAAACCCTAAAAACTCCATCTCCCCCATCCAATCCTCTATAGCCATTATCAACTCTCCCATACTCACCAAGAGAGGATTATCAAGCGAGAATAGCGAAAAAGATTGGAGCTTTAGTGAAGAGAAGTCATCACCACCCCTTCTAGCAAAGATCTTTGGTAAGAACCCTAATCTTTTCTTCTAAAAACTTTTGCTAAAATTATGTAAAAAATATGTTATTAATTCTGTTGAAATCATATTTTGATGGCTTTTGTTAGGAATAATCATCCATAAATATTTCATAAAATATAGGCATAATATTCATGTGTCGGTAGGATAAAAATTAACCCCATTGTGAAGAAACTATGAGTTATTAGTGCCTATTTTCTAAACTGAATTTTATGTGTGTTCACATACATAAATTAGGATTTTTAAGTATTTTCTACGATTTTAGCAACTCAAATCTGGTCGAAAAAATTGTAGGTCAAAACTAGCTAATTTCGGGTAACCGACTGACATAGAATGTCCCAAACTTGTAGTATAACTCAACTCTTGTACCTCTGATATTATTCTATGAAATAAAGTATTTTATTGCTATTTAAAATATATTTATGGTTATTTTAGCAATTTTGAGTCATTAACTATGTTCCGGGATGTTTCGGGTAGACTAGCTGACTTAGTAATCAACCAGTCGTAAATGTTTTAAGAAATATTAATTCTGAAATTTCAGAGATAAATCTATAGAAAATTAGTTTAAATATTTTTTATGATTTTTATATAATTTTTAAGTATGTTATTGATGTAGGAGCATAACCGACTAATTAAAAGTTAGAAATCCTAAAACTGTGTTTCGATATCTCGTAGAACCTGTGTGTGATTGTATGGATCTAAATGGTTCCACGAGAGATTGAATATAATTTTAACACATTACTTTGACTAATTAAGTCGTATCGTAAGTTTCATACGTAGTGACTTAATTTAGTTAATTATCTAGGAGTGTCGGGTTCCGGAGGCGTGGACGCGGGAACGGCGTTTCATATTTACAACACAGAATCAGACAAGATACCTTGCCATTATACTGTTTACATTCAGTCTGCATTTATTTACATATCACTGTTCATTTTTTCTAATTATTACAGTTCTTGATTACTACATGCTCAGTGATTATTAGTTACTTTGTTACTATCCTTTGATTGCATATAAACTTAGAGTTAGGGGACTACCGTTTGTAGTGTATTGCATATGCCTCGTCACAGTTATACCACGAGGATGTGTGAGACGAGTAGCATGTAGATGTCCTTGCGTGTGGGCTGATCCCCCATGTGCATGCGTTAGGTCTAACTGCTAATAGAGGCATGTTAGGAGACTTAGCAGTTAGTAGAGGTATACGAGACCTGGATGTGACTCTGTTAGGCATTGGGTGGGAATAACGGTTCCTTAACGTATGGGTCCTTATGCACTTTCCTATTACTGATACTGCTGGCCCTCTGACATTCGATGAATGTTGTGCTTTGAGGTCCCTGGTATCCTGATGGATCCATGCCTGAGTTACTGCTACTGAGCCAGATACCCATGCATTGGAGGTTTGTTCTTAACTGCATGATCACTTTAGTATGGTTAGGTTACCTATTTATGTCTTGTCACTTTCTTTAATTGTGGCATAATTTATATTCAGTATTTATATGGCATATTTATTGTATCTTGTTACGTCCCTCTGAGGACCTGGCTATCTCGCCAGGTGTGTGCTTTGTGACATTTCGTAGGTCCATTCCTTCAAAGATGATTGCCCTTGGTTCGTCTTATCATTTTTAGATATCATTTCCTTGTATATTTCTTTCTTTTAAAATAGTTGGTAGTGGATTTGTCTCCGCCCAACTACATGTATAAATGACAAATTCTTGAGTGGATTATAATATTATTCTTTATTATTGTGGATGAGATTTAGTTATCATGGTTATACTGTATTTTATAGCTTATGTATACATAAGAGTTTCCATATATTGGAGTAGACTTCGTATGTATACAGCTGGCATGGATACGTACCTAGTCCTAAGTATTTTGGGATTGGGGCGTTACATGTTTTTGTGGTGGCCCATGCAAGTCAGTTTATCACATCGGTTACGCTACTGTACCGATGTGAACCTGCATATAGGATTAGGATATAGGAATCTCATCCACAAGCTTGACTTCCTCCCTCAATTCCAAATCTCAAACTCTCGTCCGATTATCTTGACTTTCTTCTTCTTGATTCCTTTCACTGTAAATCTTATCTTCTTTCGTGCTAAATAGGGGGTTAGGAGATAACTCATACGAGTATACGTGTTATATTCCTCAATTACTCTATTAGTTGACTTCATAAGTTGACTAGTATGACTACAACCTACCACCCGTATCCTTTTAACATAGTATTAAAGTGTAACTGAGTGATAATGATTATGCTAGTGTAGGAGGGATGTTTACCTAGAATATAGAGATTTCATAGCCCATACCCATTGGTCAACTAAGGCCTGATACAAGAACCAGTAGGACGGCTGTATACGCAAGCACACCGGATAAGACTTAGATCCTTGTGAAACTCGAACTATTTATTACTGCTTTCAACATATTCTCCCATACTTATACTTTAAAGTACCATGAATGACGACGCTATTTATAGCCTAATTTTGCAAGCTTATTCTTTGTCGAGCTTGTTCAGGATATATATATACTGGGGACGCCCACAAGCATATTGTCTAATTAGAATCAATGTATTATGGTCTGATCAACCATAGTGCACTTGGTTCGCTCTTCATATGATTATCCACGTGGATTGAGATATAGAGGTACCTAGGATCTCATCCGTGATTGTATTGACAATTTCTCTTGAATTACACATTCGCCTTTGAATTTCGTAATTGTATTCAATGACATCTTTCTTGAACTCTTTATTGCTTTTGTCTTTCATTGATTGGAAAGACGAACGCTCGTATTTGATAGATAAATACAGAGTATCCCCATGGCCATGGTAGTTATATGAACAAGTATAGCAACCATCGGCCAAGCCATATAACTACAACCTTGCCTAAAGTTGCTCGTCCTTCCCTCGACCCTAATAGTAATATCGTGACCTTCTAGTCATTTGAGCTTGAAAGATGAGTAAGATCTTACCCTTGGGTAAACCACAAACCTATGAGACCATCTAATCTCTAGGAATCATTTATTGTGAGTCTCCAAATATCTATCTTGATTCTTGGCTTAACTAGCAACCCGTATGCCTTAACTCAAACCATACTTGACTAGGCCCCCACAGTTTAGACAGAGAAGAATAGACCAAAACAAGGACAAGCATTGTAAGGACAGTGGTAGACACCCATTCCAAGATTAGAGATTCAGCAGATGTTACTCTAGGTATAAAATTCTATTATCAAAGAAGTGACATAATATTAGAACAACACATTCACCAGCTTAGCCAAAATCTGTAGCATGTTGCCCCGTCATTATGTTGTATTAGTAATCAACAAGTGATGCATGAGCACTATATTTAATACCTCTAGAACGCTTGTGACTATAGTCTGGCAGGTTTGACACAAATAGAAATTCATAACTTAGTAGTTAGGGATCTTTCCCATGACGTGCTTTAGAGTTCGTTATTCCACCAATAGACACTCATATACCATGGACAAGCGGGTCATTCCATCTTATCGACTCAGGTACCACTGTATGCGATCATTTCTATTTATTAGGACTCGGGGTACAATCTTCGAAACTGATTCACAACTACCCTATCATGTTATCGATCACATCGTGACTTATTATTACCAAATGTTAAGGTACGATATCGCGACTCAAATATTCCTAACCTCTTTATTCCTAAAACCAAATGCTAGTCTCTAGAGTGAATAGATTGTAAGCCATTCTTACTTTTAGGAATTTGGGGATCACCAATTGATTGAGGTAAATTGGTTCTCACTAGGATGATAAATTAGTGACTCATGAACTTCCACTTTCTTTTTAGATCTTTTGGTGTCCCTTACCGTGACTTTGATATTTGAAGTGTAATACTAGCTGTTACCTTCCAACAAAATTTATATGCAAAACTTAAACGAGTCCACCTTCAAGTAGACATATCATGTCCCACATAAACACATCTCCTTGGACTCTATTATTATGATATGACTTTCAGGTCAAAAGGGACTAGCGATAACCCTTACCATAACAACGATGTACTTTCGGACTGCAGTTAGAAATTCAACCTTGACTCAAATCTTTTGGCCCAATATATGGTTGTGATCTAATCGAAGCCCTCTACGCACATGCCACTAGTGTGCCACTCAATAGAGGCCTTGTGTGCTACTTAAACACAAAAGTCACGAAAGGCGCACTCACGACTTACAGAACCTATTCTACCAACCCGACGGGAAATTTGCCCAACCACTTGAATTTGAACCTATTCTACATTACCCTAACCTAATAGGGATTTTTTAAAATTTCACAAAATTTTGTCCAGCCACTATAGATTAAAATATAAAGTTCATGCAATCAAAGATTGAAGTCCAATTAGGGAACCTATTGAGACTCAGTTAAACCCATCATAGCCCATCGCCATATTGGGACTATAAAACCAAACTTGATAAGATAGGCCCTCACCCCTATTATGTAGGTCCCACCTCTTAGCTCACTAATTCTCCATCCATAGATTTCGTAACTGCATCTCTTCGTAGCCTATGTTATGCATCTCTCGGTACCAACTTGCTTCTGGATATACTTGACCAAGACCTCTCATACTGTCTTGACCAAACATAATTAATATATGGGCCATATTAAATAGATAATACCTAGACTTCCTATAGTTTCTGTGACTATGATTGGAAGTACCTCATACTTCCTATACCTCCTTGAAATTTGACCTTCTTAGAAGCCCGATTACTGTGCTTTCTCCATTAACCAACTTCTATAAGTTGGGTATAATATTGAACTTATTATACTCTACCTCTCAGAATGGGATTACAATCATGACCGTTCTTCCGTCTGTATGAATTTATGAAACGATCCTTTATTTTGCATTTTATATCCCTTTGCTCGTGCGTTTAGATAACTACGGTAACAGATTGCAACCTAAATTCTTCAAGTCAATTATAGAATCATTTTTGTTTAAATTAATAGCAAATTTTTTGAGGCAAATAGATCGTAAGCCTCTCTAAGAAACATAAGATTTGGAATTAGCAAGTGGTTGGAAATGATTGGTTCCAATTAGACTAATAATTTAATGGTTCATAACGTCGACCCATATTCGTATCATTTGATACCCTCAACCGTGATTTTGATAATTGAAGCACAATAATAGCCTTTTCCTTTCGACAAAGTTTACACTCACGAACTAGACTAGTCATGCTACTCATATGACATACATGTCCTACACAAACGAATTTTCCCGTGCTCCATTTTAATTACACCACGTGTATGACATATTGTTTCCTCAAAGCAAACCATAAAGACCCAAATTCGATCTATTCGATTTCACCCATGCAAATATCGACCCATTCCCTTAACTAAACTTAATACTCAAGATCTGTGCAAGACGTAGCACACCTATGACGTATGCCTTCCAACAAGCAAGCGCATGCCTCCTACACAACACCAAACATCAGCCCACACATATTAGTCATTATGACCTAGAGTTTTCAAAACACTTGCCTAATCATATTCTATAGCCTTGGTTCTTTAATTATCATTGATTCTCATCACTTGGCCGTAAATTTTTTTTCCTAAGTTTTCAAGCTCACTTCTTTGTTTCCCATGTTAAATGTAGAATGAATCCTTCTGAACCGACACACCTTAGTATATTCAAACAAGAGGTCGCTACCAGCTTGTCAAAAGCATGACCCCTAGAGTGACAATATTTGATTGCAGTAACTTTCTTAGTTGTTAATGACCAAGAATGTCACGGTGTTATCAAGGCTCACTTAGAATCAAAGAATGCGGTTAGAAGTGTCCATTATTCTTGTACCCCTCCCTAGAAATTGTCCTCCTCAAAGTCTTGTAATGACGACGATCTTTACGGGTGGCCAACTTCTATAAGTTTGATAGAGTCTGGAAGGAAGCATACCCCATCTTGTAGAATATGAGGTCAATTGGAATTTCTATGACACCACCCCTCCATCCTTTCAAAAAAATTGAGCTACAATTTGACGTACCTACTCTCCCTCCGTACAAAATCTCGCAATTCTTGATATTATGATTATTTTTAATTTTGAGGACGAAATTGTCATAAGTTGGGTAGGATGTAAAACCCCTTATAATTTAAAGAAATATTTAAATTATTTTTGGATTTTATTTAATTCTAATTTATTTTAATCTTATTTATATTATATAAAAGAATTATAGCTATGGTTGAGTTTGAATATGTAAGACGACTAGAAAGTATGGCATACCTAGCGGTCGGTGCTTTAACTAGTATGCTAGCCATGTTAGGAATGCCACGGTCATATTATAATCTCTTGCATGTTAACCATTCAAATTATGGCACAAGTTATATTTTTATTTAATTAATTAGTTAAGAAAGCCTTTATGACTTTTTAGGAGACCCGGTTGCACCAAACCTTCCCAAACCTCTTCCAAGCCAAATCCAACCCTATGTAGGCATGTTGGGCATTAATAAATATTAATAATTATATTTATTTGTATTTAATTCAGATTTTGTAGTATAATTACATAGATAGAATTAAATAGTTATATATTAGGAAACCCCTTTTTAAATCCTCAATCCAATCAAGTTGCCAACTCACCAAACAACCAAATCATGCCAAGTGGACCCCACCATGATAATTTCGGCCAAGCAACCCCCCCCCCCCCCCTAATGGCCGAATGCATCAAATTAAATAGGATTTAAATCCTAGATTGCTTAAAATTTATTTAAGGATACGTTTAAATATACCAACTTATCCCAAATCTTAACCAAATCCTAATCTTTCTCTCCCTCACCTTTGGCCAACCAAAACCCCTCTCCCTCTCCATAATTACGGCAGCAACAAACTCCCCATAGCCTCCATACATCTCCTTTATTGCAAATCTCTCCATCCTTCACAAAAACTCATCTCCTCCACCATACATCCCCGAAACACCCCAAAACAAACCCTAAAAACTCCATCTCCCCCATCCAATCCTCTAAAGCCATTATCAACTCTCCCATACTCACTAAGAGAGGATTATCAAGCTAGAATAGCGAAAAAGATTGGAGCTTTGGTGAAGAGAAGTCATCATCACCCTTTCTAGCAAGGATCTTTGGTAAGAACCCTAATCTTTTCTTCTAAAAACTTTTGCTAAAATTTTGTAAAAAATATGTTATTAATTCTGTAGAAATCATATTTTGATGGCTTTTGTTAGGTATAATCATCCATAAATATTTTATAAATATAGGCATAATATTCATGTGTCGGTAGGATAAAAATTAACCCCATTGTGAAGGAACTATGAGTTATTAGTGCCTATTTTTGAAACTTAATTTTATGTGTGTTCATATACATAAATTAGGATCTTTAAATATTTTTCCATGATTTTAGCAACTCAAATCTGGTCGAAACAATTATAGGTCAAAACTAGCTAATTTCGGGTAACCGGCTGACCTAGAATGTCCCAAACTTGTAGTATAACTCAACCCTTGTACCTCTAATATTATTCTATGAAATAAAGTATTTTATTGCTGTTTAAAATAAATTTTTTGTTATTTTATCAATTTTGAGTCATTAACTATGTTCCGGGATGTTTCGGGTAGACTAGCTGACTTAGTAATCAACCAGTCGTAAATGTCTTTAGAAATATTAATTCTGAAATTTAAGAGATAATCTATAAAAAAATTAGTTTAAATATTATTTTTATGATTTTTATATGATTTTTAAGTTTGTTATTGATGTAGGGGCATAACCGACTAATTAAAAGTTAGAAATCCTAAAACTGTGTTTCGATGTCTCGTAGAACCTGTGTGTGATTGTATGGATCTAAATGGTTCCACGAGAGATTGAATATAATTTTAACACATTACTTTGACTAATTAAGTCGTAGCGTAAGTTTCATAAGTAGTGACTTAATTTAGTTAATTAATTATCTAGGAGTGTCGGCGTGGACGCGGGAGCGGCGTTTCATATTTACAGTACAAAATCAGGCAAGATACCTTGCCATTATACTGTTTACATTCAATCTGCATTTATTTACATATCACTGTTCATTTTTTCTAATTATTACAGTTCTTGATTACTACATGCTCAGTGATTATTAGTTACTTTGTTACTATCCTTTGATTGCATATAAACTTAGAGTTAGGGGACTACTATTTGTAGTATATTACATATGCCTCGACACAGTTGTACCACAAGGATGTGTGAGACTAGCATGTAGAGGTCCTTACGTGTGGGCTGATCCCCCATGTGCATGCGTTAGGGCTAACTGCTAATAAAGACATGTTAGAAGACTTAGCAGTTAGTAGAGGTATACAAGACATGGATGTGACTCTGTTAGGCATTGGGTGGGAAGAACAGTTCCTTAACGTATGGGTCCTTATGCACTTTTCTATTACTGATACTGCTGGCCTTTGACATTCGAGGAATGTTATGCTTTGAGATCCCTGGTATCCTGATGGAACCATGCCTGAGTTACTGCTACTGAGCCAGATACTCATGCATTGGAGGTTTGTTCTTAACTGCATGATCACTTTAGTATGGTTAGGTTACCTATTTATGTCTTGTCACTTTCTTTAATTGTGGCATAATTTATATTCAGTATTTATATGACATATTTATTGTACTTGTTACGTCCCTCTGAGGACCTGGTTATCTCGCCAGGTTGTGCTTTGTGACTTTTTGCAGGTGTCCTAGCCAAGGCCGTGATCTTCTCTATTCCTTCAAAGATGATTGCCCTTGGTTCGTTTTGTCATTTTTAGATATCATTTCCTTGTATATTTCTTTCTTTTAAAATAGTTGGTAGTGGATTTGTCTCCGCCCAACTACATGTATAAATGACAAATTCTTGAGTGGATTATAATATTATTCTTTATTGTTGTGGATGAGATTTAGTTATCATGGTTATACTGTATTTTACAGCTTATTTATACATACGAGTTTACATATATTGGAGTAGACTTCGTATGTATACAGCTGGCATGGATACGTACCTAGTCCTAAGTATTTTGGGATTGGGGCGTTACAGCGCGGATTTGTGGCGCCGACGCACGTCGGCTGCAGGCCCGGACATGAGACGAGGGCTCATGGGGGCGACGGCGGTTGGAGGGACTCGAGCGCCGAGCTCGACGAGGAGAACGGGTAAGGGCTGGTGGTGGCGGTTGTTTTGTTCTTTTTTTTTTGGTTGATTCCTACACATCTGAAGTCCATATAAACAAAACCCCTTTTCTTTGTTCCAAAAAACCCCTCTGTTCTTTGTTTTGCCTCTTTTTTATTTTCCTTTATTTCTTATGTTATAGAAGAATCTGAACAATCTGTCAAATATCTGAATAGTTTGAGAAGGTCTGATGTAGGACAGTTACAATAAAGAAAATTAAGAGTGTAATATACGTCAGCCTAATTCTGTCTAACTGGTATTTGTAACTCCCAAGTCTCGTTGGAGCCAAGGGACTGCTGTGATCAAATCAGATTCAAAATGGATAGTTTTTTTCTCCTTGCATTACTTATCTTAAAATAAGAGCGATGTAGCGTCCGAAAGCCGTCGGGAGCATTTGTGTTCAAGTAAGATGCCTCTAAAATCTGATTATATTTGAGGAGAGGCTTCATGATGAGTGTTTTCTGTTATAAATTATTGATCTATAGCTGTTTGAAGAGGCCTCATGATTTCATCTATTTGTTTTCTTGGTAATACTCCAGTTTTTCCTATTTTTAGTCTACGTTAATTTGGAATCTTGGATAGTTGAAGACCATACCAGTTACCATGTTTCCATATTCTGTCATTTTAAATCATTAGAAAGCTGGTAGATTTCTAGTCTGTTGTTCTCAAACAACTAGGTATATGTGTTCTATAAAACTACAATGCTAATGGTAAACAACAATCCAATATCATTTCAACTTTCTTGAGATGAAAGTGTTTGTATTATTGCAGGCTGCTGATGGAGAGGAGGCCGTAAGTGGATGGATAAGGTCAGAAGGAGACCTATTTCTGAATGGTGCCCAACCTTGTTTAGTATCAGGTGTCGGTCTGGAATGTATACGATGAGAGTTCATTATGTGAAGTTTAATTTGCTCACTTGTTCAAGAACTCGATCAGGTTGCGGACTTCGGATTGGCCAAGCTCTCCTCAGACAATCACACCCACGTCTCGACCCGCGTAATAGGAACTTTCGGGTGAGCAAGAATTAATGTTTAATCTTCTGGACTTTGGTTCCAAACCAAAATGTACTAATTATAATTAGCACTCGTCGTCCATGGCCACAGCTACCTGGCTCCGGAGTACGCCTCCAGCGGCAAGCTGACGGAGAAGTCCGATGTCTTCTCGTACGACGTCATGCTTCTTGAGCTAATCACTGGATGGAGGCCCTGCGACAGCTCGCACACGTTCATGGAAGACAGCTTTGGGACTGGGCACGACCGTTGCTCTCGCAGGCGCTGACCGACGAAAACTACGACGACTTGGTCGATCCGAGACTCGAGGGGAACTACGAGCCGATGGAGATGGCATGCATGGTAGCCTATGCTGCCGCCTCCGTGCGCCATTCTGCAAGGAGACGCCCGAATGAGCCAGGTAGTTGTATTTAGAGAAACAAAATGTCATGCTGATTGGTGTAGTTACTGACATCCAGGAAATTGCGATCACAAAAACCGCCATACAGAAGTGCCTATTTTGCAAACAAAATTCATTCTGAGAGGCATTTTATATTATATATTTTAATTTTTGTGACACGAGCAGTGTTATGTCTTATATATATACATGTGTTGGCAATGTCAGAAAATATGGAAATTTTGGTTTAGCTTCTGAAGTAATAAGATCAGCATGTGGAGGCTGTTGGTTTGAATCTTTTCATACATAGTGGCATACAAATCTGCTCAGGTCGACCCTTAATTATATTGATTTCTTCCTTTTTGTCACATAACTTTCGGAAAAAGGTGAACAAATTAACATTTTTAGTACTATTAAGATGACATGCAGGCCAAACTGATCCACTTTGGTGGGTTTTGTTCACTAGTTTCAGGTAGTTATATTCTGATTTAACTAGACTAGCTAGGCTTTATGGCAGGCATGTCCCTCTCATACCTGTAGCTAACTTTGCGAGGAATTTGGCACGAACATGTAGGGTTGACGACAATAGTGATGATTTTTCTGAAGCCAAGGGTAAGACGAATGTGCACTCACAATTACTTTTGCACATGATATCTTTTGGAATTTACAACCCATTCTCTTCAAAGAAAGTTTCTCTTGCAAGTTTTACAGGTTGGCCAGGGTTTGTCCAAGGATTCTAAAGCGCTGACGCTAGCTTTCCAGCACTGGATTGAGGCTGTATGTCTACTTTTTCTTCTTGTTTATTTTTACATACGTTAATATTTAGCATTTTTTTTGTATGATGCAAAATTACTAATAGTAGTTCATTAACATTCTGAAGGAGATAAATAAAAATGTATTGTACAGTTAGGTTTTTTTTTGTAGTGCAAAGAAAGAAGGTTCTACTTACTGCTGCAAAGAAGTACAAATTAGAAAATGTTAATGCATGCTTCATTCTGAAAGTTGTCTGAGGACTTCACATAGCAGAGGAATTCTTGACATGAGCACTTAGAGTTCTATAAACTTTTTTCC
This sequence comes from Iris pallida, assembly GCA_029216955.1. Classification (NCBI taxonomy): domain Eukaryota; kingdom Viridiplantae; phylum Streptophyta; class Magnoliopsida; order Asparagales; family Iridaceae; genus Iris; species Iris pallida. Next base: position 16,302 of record JANAVB010006098.1, on the reverse strand, counting down.
ATTTATGAAAGTTTTGGCTTCTGGGTTTTCTGAAATTTACTTGAACCTGTGTTTTTTCTCTTGAATTTTGTAGTGACTTGAAGTTTTTTTTCTTTCCAGTTTTCGGTCTTTCAAATATAATGTGTCATTTATACCTGGTTCTAACTATTGATAACATCTAAATTGTGGATATAGGTGGGTGAGGATTTGATAACATCTAACTTGAAAAGGCGAGGAGGGGGCTGAGAGCTCTGAAGGGGCTGGTGAAGCTGCAGGTACTGGTGCGAGGGGACAACGTAAGGAGGCAGGCGAACGTGACGCTGAGGTGCATGCAGGCGCTGGTGAGGGTTCAGGCGAGAGTAAGGGATCAGAGGATGAGGCTCTTCCACGACGGCGCCGGTTGCAGCAGCACCAAGTCGTCGCTCAGCTCTGACACTACTTCTCTTTGGGACTCCCGATATCTTCAAGAGATGGCAGAGAGAAGATCCATGGTCAGAATCTACTTAAGTAAATATTTTTAATAATTTGGTTAGCAAAAGAGAGATTTATTCCTATTTTTTTGGTACATTCTGTATTTGGATATTCAATGTAATGAAGATGTTGATATGTACTCTATTTTGAGAAATGTAATAAAGATGGTGATATATAATGTTAAGTTTTTGGAATGTAATATATACTGTGCAGTATAGAGCATTATAAATATGCTAATTTGAATAGTAAAGTGTTATAAATGTGCTGCATTGAGCCTATACATATTATCTATTTATGACGTTTTAAAATTGTTCTGAATTGTGCACTATATTATCTATTCATAACGCTTTTATAGAAACTATTCATGACGGGTTTTTTATGACGCTTTTAAAAAACATTTATAACACCCATTTTCATAACGGTTGCTTTGAAAAAAAAGCGTCATGGTTTGTCATTAATGACGCTTTTTAGCCATCATTAAAAGGGTTTTTGTTGTAGTGCAGACTCGAAATCTGTATAAATAATTAAGTCTTTATATAAATATGTGTGTTTAACAAGAAAAATAAGGTTGATATGTTCCAGTGGTTAAGGAGACAGACTCGAAATCTGTTAGGCTCTGCTTGCGCAGGTTCAAATCCTGCTGTCGACGTTTCATTTTGTTCTTACTTTAAAATTTTTCTAATGCGAGAAAATGGTTGCATTTTTTTTTTATGTCTTCTTACTCTTGTATGCATTTTTTTTTACTTTCAACTTACTTTTTTGCAATCAAAACACCAGTTTTTCATTCATTGGCTATGAAAGAGGAATCAGAAAGAAGCTGATCCTTAATACTATCAGGTGGATGGGTGAACACCCACACAGAATCCAAATCAAGAGAAAAACAGTAATGAGCTAAAGAGTGTGCAACTGCATTTGAAGTTCTAGGAGTGAAGGAAAACAGAAACTCCGAGTTAGAGCCACAAGTATTGTGATTTTCCTCCACTAAAATCTAATCGTCTACGGAATAATCAAGTCTTTGCATGAATATAAGCGTGTTTAACAAGAAAAAATAAGGTCGATATGTCCGAGTGGTTAAGGAGATAGATTCGAAATCTGTTGAGCTCTGTCTGCGTAGGTTCGAATCCTGCAGTTGACGTTTCTTTGTTTACTTACTTTCAACTTTTTCTAATGCAAGAAAATGGTTGTTTTTTTTTCTTATGTCTTCTTACTCTTGTATGCATTTTTTTCTACTTTCAACTTGCTTTTTTTTACAATCAAAACACCAATTTTTCATTCGATGGCTATGAAAGAGGAATCAACAAAAATCTGATCCTTAATACAAATAGGTGGATGTGTGAACACCCACACAAAATCTAAATCAAGAGAAAAACAGTAATGAGCTAAAGAGTGTGCAACTACATTTGACGTTCTAGGAGTGGTGGAAAATAGAAACTCTGAGTTAGAGCAACAGGTACTGCGAATTTCCTCCACTAAAAATCTAATCATCTACGGAATAATCAAGTCTTTGTATAAATATAAGCATGTTTAACAACAAAAATACAGTTGATATGTTCGAGAGGTTAAGGAGACAGACTCAAAATTTTTTGGGCTCTTCCCGCGCAGGTTCGATTCCTGTTGTTGACGTTTCATTTTTTACTTACTTTCAACTTTTTCTAATTCGAGAAAATGGTTGTGTTTTTTATGTCTTCTTACTCTTGTATGTAATTTTTTTTACTTTCAACTTCCTTTTTTGTAATCAAACCACCAGTTTTTCATTCATTGGCTATGAAAGAGGAATCCGCAAGAAGCTGATCCTTAATACAAACAGGTGGATGTGTGAACACCCACAAAGAATCAAAATCAAGAGAAAAATAGTAATAAGCTAAAGGTTGTGCAACTGCATTTGAAGTTCTAGGAAGGAAAATAGAAACTCCGAGTTAGAGCAACACGTATTGCGAATTTCCTCCACTAAAAATCTAATCGTCTACGGAATAATCAAGTCTTTGTATAAATATAAGTGTGTTTAACAAGAAAAAAATAAGGCCGTTATGTTCGAGTGGTTAAGGAGACAAACTCGAAATCTGTTGGCTCTGCCTGCGCGGGTTTGAATCCTGCTGTCGACGTTTCTTTGTTTACTTACTTTCAACTTTTTCTAATGCAAGAAAATGGTTGTGTTTTTTTTCTTATGTCTTCTTACTCTTGTATGCATTTTTTTTCTTTCAACTTGCTTTTTTTTGCAATCAAACACCAGTTTTTCATTCATTGGCTATGAAAGAGGAATCAGTAAGAAGTTGATCCTTAATACAAACATGTGGATGTGTGAACACCCATACAAAATCAAAATCAAGAGAAAAATAGTAATGAGCTAAAGAGTTGGCAACTACATTAAGTTCTAGGAGTGGAGGAAAATAGAAACTCTGAGTTAGAGCAACAGGTACTGCGAATTTCCTCCACGAAAAAATCTAATCGTCTACGGAATAATCAAGTCTTTGTATAAATATAGCGAGAGTTTAACAACAAAAAATATGGTCAATATGTTCGAGTGGTTAAGGAGACAGACTTGAAATTTCTTGGGCCCTGCATGCGTAGGTTTGAATCCGGCTGTCGACGTTTCATTTTTTTACTTACTTTCAACTTTTTCTAATTCAAGAAAATGGTTGTTTTTTTCTTATATCTTCTTACTCTTTTTTTTTACTTTCAATTTCCTTTTTTTGCAACCAAAACACCAATTTTTCATTCATTGGCTAAGAAAGAGGAATCAGCAAGAAGCTGATCCTTAATACAAACAGGTGGATGTGTGAACACCCACACAGAATCAAATCAAGAGAAAAACAGTAATAAGCTAAAGAGTGTGCAACTGCATTTGAAGTTATAGGAGTGAAGGAAAATAGAAACTCCGAGTTAGAGCAACAAGTATTGCGAATTTCCTCTACTAAAAATCTAATCGTCTACGGAATAATCAAGTCTTTGTATAAATGTTACGACCCACTCCCGAATAATCGAACACGAATCGGACACGCCCAGCCTTCGTCGTTAGACACGACGAAGTAAGCTGTACCAAACTAGGAAAATCTGACCAGATAAACATGAACAAGTATAAAATCACAGCATCTATAAATGTGCCCCAAACCCAGAGTAAAGTACAAGTCTCAGAATTTATTTCATTCCAGCAGAATAAAAGATAGAGTCTACTAGTCTCAAATACATGAAAAAATATAAAGTGCTAATGGTAAAGCTCTAGGCTTCTGCAGCCTCTAAGTCAAAAGCAGCCCCGGCTAGCTCTCCCGCATCAACTGGCTCTTGGCCATAATAAGTGTCGCACAGGGCCTCCTACTCACCTGCAACATATCCTATTCAGGAGCAGAGCAAAGTACAGTTCTAGGTAATGAAACATGAACATGAACTGAGTACAGGAATACAGAAAAATGAAATACAGGAATGAACATGGTAGTACAGGAAAGTAGTACAAAATAAGTACAGGAACTATAGTACATGATGTAAAGTACAGGAACTGTAAAGTACAGGAAATATAAAGTACAGGAATGAAACTATAATCCTGTAGTACCAGACATGATAAGTGCACAATAATGAAATACATCTAGTCCATGCGACCGGCTGGGATGAGAACATGCACAGGAGTACATGAATAGGGTACGACTTAGGACCCACATGTACGATGCGAGGCCTAAGCTAGGCACATGAATATAGTAAACGGAAATGGTCACATGGCTAGTGTATTTCTCCACCCGACACTAATAAGTACAAGAACAAGAGTACATGAGTACATGATATCGTGCCATGACGTGTCACAAGAAGGAGTACAAGAATATAAATGCACAAAACCCTAGAAGAGTACTTGCCTGGCTCCGGAAAAGTACTGGTAATCAAGGAAGCTGGATATCCTCCTGGTTTATATTGGTACAAGTTGATTAATAACTAAACAAGCTCTAAATTGGTATCTTGCAGTTCTAAACATGTCTCACTACCAACTATGTTATCTGTTTAAACCCATTACTAAATATTCACCATTAACTCCCTACTAGTATTCTCTTATAACTATTAGAAAAATCAGGATACTAATTTAGTAATATTTACTTTAGGAAATACTACTACAATTCCAACTTAATAATGTGCCAATAGTGAAATTAATATTGAAGATTAACACATTGCATCCTATATGAACAAATCCAACACCACTCTACTTCAAATTTCTCTCCTTGTCTTAGGCTAATCAGGCCGAAAGCAAAACTTCCCAAACTCAAAGTTAATAAGCCCAAGCCCAGATTTACTATTCTTCATGCCAGTAAGGCTCAAACCTATTTCATACAACCATAGTTCTAAAACACTAGAACCTAGCATTATTAGTAACTCCCACCTCTTAACCAACTCTATACCAACAAGAATCAGCTATAACACATCTCAAGTTTGAATATAAGGGCCATGGCTACTATCAATAATACTTTGAAATGAAATGAAACTGAACACAACAAAATCCCATCAAACCCATCCAAAAGAATCAATTTTTGAAGAATCCACAACTAAGAAATGAGATCGATCTGAAATTTTAGATCCGAATCGATAGGTCGGTCGAGATCTGAAGCTAGGAAGGAAAGGAACGAAATCGGTCTCACCACTTCGATATTCGCAGGAAAAAGTGAGGGAAGGTCGTCCGGCCAACTAGGGTGTCGTCGAACGCAACCTTGGGGATGCAGCCGTCGAAGAGGAACGAGCGCCTGTGGAAGTCGTCGAGATGTAGGGGTGGAGCATGACGTCGGCTAAGGGGCCTTCAACATCGTCGCCGCCATCAAGCCGTCGGAGAGGAACGAGATCTGGGTTAGGGTTTCAGCTAGGAACAAAAAATTGGGGAAGAAGCTCGAACTCCCGAGCTTCGGAAGGAATGAGCTGAGAAACAAATGAATGAAATAATTCTCTCTCTCCACACCAGCTAATAAAAAGAGGGAATTGCAATTTTGCAACTACACCCCTCCGCTCAAGGTAATTTTGCACTTACCCCCTCCCCATTTTCATTATTTCAGAAATTAAGTAAAATCAGTTAGAAAATTTGAAAAGGAGTGGAGACCACTAAGTTTGTTACAAAACTTTCAAATTTGAAAATTCTGCTCAATTTTAATTCCCTCCAAAATAATCACCAAAATATTATTTAAAACTAACTTATATTTAGAAACTTAATAATAACAATTTTAATTATTATAAATCAAATTTATTTTCTTAAAACTGGGTAGTGGAGTTACAAATCTCCCCTCCTTAAAAATTTTGTCCTCGAAATTCGAAAACCAAAAATAAATCTTAGTAAATCTCAAAAGATCCAAACACTAGTCATTTATTGAAAATAGAATTTCAAAAAAACAGAGTACAATCAAATCAATCAAATAGATTGGGATAGCGCTCCCGCATCTCGTCCTCGAGCTCCCATGTGGACTCTCCTAGAGAGTGATGTCTCCACATGACACGGACAAGTGGAATAGTAGTCTGGTTCCGAAGTTGTTTCTCCCTCCGATCAAGGATCTCCACTGGCTGCTCCTCGTAGGTCAAGCTCGGACCCACCTCTAGCTCTGAATAGTCACATGGCTCGGGTCCGAAATATAGCATCGAAGCTGAGACACGTGAAAAACATCGTGCACCCCTCCAAGCTACCTGGAAGCGCTAATCGATAAGCCACCTCGTCAATCCGAACAATCACATCGAAAGGCCCGATGAATCTCGGACTGAGCTTCCCGTCTCTGCCAAATCTGATAATGCCCCTAGTCGGTGAGATCTTCAGGAACACACTATCTCCAACCAAGAACTCAAGTGGCCATCTGCTGTTGTCCGCCCAGTGCTTCTGCCGATCCTGTGCAACTCTGAGACGCTCTCTAATCAGTCTGACTTTCTCAGCTGAGTCTACCACCATCTCTGGCCTAAGCTGTAACGCCCAGTCCCAAAATACGTAGGACTAAGAACGTAGACATGCCAGCTGAATACATACGAAGTACATGGGCCTTGTATGTATACATAAGCTGTAAAATATAGTAATCCAAGACAAACTAAATCTCATCCACAATGAAAAGAATAATAATATAAAAATTAACTCGAATATTTATGATACAATCGTTGGGCGGAGACAAAGTCCACTACCAACTATCTCAATGATATAAATGTACAAGAAAGCGATCGACAAATGATAAAACAAACCAAGAGCAATCATCTTCGAGAAATGGGGAAGATCACGGCCTTGACTAGAACACCTGCAGAAAACATGAACACACACCTGGGGAAAAACCAGGTCCTCAGAGGGACGTACAAGACACATAATATTATGCCATAAACTGAATAGTAAGAGCTCAATAGAAAATATATATGCGTAAAGGTTCCTAACCATTCTATGTGATATACACTTTGAGAAGACAACGTTCTACGTAGGAGCTTAGGTGTTCAGCATAGACAGAGAGAGAGTGGTAGTAGGTAGCGCTCATAAGAGACACTATCGACTATGGGCAGAAAGTAGCTCTTATATGAGAACTATCGGCCCCGGGGCAGTAAGTAGCGCTCATCCGAGACACTATCGGCCCAAATTTATGTGTGTACTGAACATGTAGCCCTACGCTAATAACTGTCTCCCCCTCCCCATGATACTATACATGTGTCGACTCCACGACACTGTTAAATCCTTAATAACTGCCAAGTCTTCTACATAATCTATTGGCAGTTATATCCTAACGCAGGCCTGTACGCACCGATGTACGATCGGTACGCAAGTTCGTAACTATATGCGACTCACATCTCATACACAACCAGTGGCACATCGTGACAGTTTATGAGATGCACTAAACATATAGTGGTCTTAACTCTAAGCCAATTGCACAAAATACAATAATTTGCATATATATAATTCTGAAGAACAACATAAAGAAAAAGCATGCATAATATTAAGCAAAAATTAAACAGTAAAGGCAAGGTGTCTTGCCTGGGTGCCGCCGTATGGTATGATAATCTGACAAGTCCTGTTTGTCCCTTAGCCATGATCAAGGTGAAAGGGCCGAATTCGCGAGAGAAAATAGGAAAAGCATAATTAGTCATGATGAGCGACAATCTAACTATGAGGGAAATTTGATTTAGAAGGAGGAATTTTTTTATAAATTATATACTTATTAGAAAAGTATTTATAACTATTTAGCTCTATTTATATCCTTGAAAATAAAAAAGAATCCAATTAAAATATTTATTTAGTACAAAACTATTTAAGGTTAATAGGCCCAAAAATATCTATAAATGCGCACTTGAAAAATAATTAGTCATTATCATGGAAAAAAAAAATCGCAAGAAGATTTGAAATTCAAATATACATAACTATTTTGGAAATACTCATAATTTTATAAAATAATTTAATTAGTAAAAGTAATTATTTTAAAAGTCGATAAATTGATTTAAAATCTTTTTGGAAGATATACTTTTATAAATATTTTTAGATAAATACTAGATAACTCAATTTAGGATCACCTCTAAATATTTTGGATAAATACTAGAGCTGATCAAATATTTTTGGATAACTATCTACATAAATACTAGAGATAACAAATATTTTTGGAAGATATACCTGATAGACAATATACCATAAAACAATTAACCTATCAAATATTAAAAGACAAAAATAAAACATCAATAAACCTATATCAAGCAGCTTAATGTTGCTTTATCTTCCTAAAGGAAATAACACTAATTAATAATATAATGATAATAACAAAGAACCCAAAGAAATGAAACAATCCCCCCACATAAAGTAACATAACACTAACAAAATTCGAACCATCAGTTCCCTTCATTGGAAACGAGGCTCAACTAAGAATTAGAAAGAGAGAGAGAGTTAGTAAAAGAAATGGTTTGGGGAGCTCACAGAGGAAGAGGGGTTCTCTCCGACGAAAGCATGACGGCGGCGAGGCGGATGCCCGGGGTCAGCGCCTGCACGGCCGATGGATTTTGCTCGGCTGACCCAGCGGTGGGGGAAGCGAAAGGGACTCGGCTAGGGCCGGGGAATCTGGGGAAGGGTGGCGACGTTTCGCATGGTTCTCGGGGAGGGACTACTGAAAGCCACTGCTCCGGGGACGACGAAGGAAGTCGCCCGGCTCCGACGCGCAGGGGAAGGCCGACCTCGCGGAGGCGGCGGCGAGGTCGGTGAACTCGACGAGGAGTGGGCCGGTGGAGAAAAGGGTTCATCCCACATTGACTTCCGGCGAGGCGGCGCGGGAAGCCACGATGGAGGTGGGGCGCTCGGCGCGGACGGACCTTGCCGGTCGGAGGCCAAGATGCAGTGTAGGCCGAGGAAGGTTCTCGTGCGGCGGCGGACGACAGCTCCGGCCGGCGGAGATGAGGGTTAGGGTTCCTTTTCTTTTCTTTTTTTCGATTTGGTTGTTGGGGGATGACAGCGGTGGTGATGGGAGTCGAAGATGGTGGTTGGGGTGGTGATGCTGGTGGTTGATGGTGTTGGCAGTCGCTGGGGAGTGCGGCGGAGAAGCGGCAGGGGGTGATGGTAGGGAGAGGAGCTGTCACGGTGGATGGCTAGGCGAAGCTGGGGTGTTGGTGGTTTCTGCGGTGGTGGCCGGGGCGGGCTATGATGGTGTGTCGGAATCGACGGGTGGTGAGCGGAGCTTTAGAATAGGGTTAGGATTTCAATTGGGTCGGGGTGTGTCCGACACAGAGTGGTTGAAATTGTATATGTAAAATATAGGAATAAAAATTTGGATGGTGGAACACGGACACGATGCACGTACGTTGGAGAATTATTTGTGGGTGTGAATTGTGGAGAAATTAATAAAAAGTTGGAGAAGTACCTGCCTATTTATAGGATGTGGAAATTCCCAATTGGATAAAAATTAGGTTTCCTTTAAACCTAATTTAGAATTTTCTAATTTAATTTAAAATTAATCCAAATCCAAAAATAAATCAAATTTAAATCTAATTAAATTTTAGTTCAAAATCAAATGGGATAAATCAAATTTCAAATATTAACTATTTAAATAAATCCATAAATTTAAATCAAGATTTAAATCTTCACAATAATTTTGAAATATATTTTCCAAAAATAATAATAATAATTTTGAAAATTACATTAATATTTTTAAATATTTTTAAATATCTTTTTGAGTAATAAAATATTAATTTATAAATCTCAAAAATTACTTTTTATTTAAAATAAACTAGCAAAATATTTTTGAAATATATGTATGCACTAAGAATATTATTTATTTTAAATAAAAGGCTTTTCATAAATAAAATCATAAATTTAGAAAATTTTGATAGCTAAATTTACATATACTATTTGAAACTATAAAAATGGAAAAAATGTTTTTAACAACATATGTATGCTTGCACATATTCGCACTCGTCGAGCAGTTACGAAAACAAATCTCGCCCGCGACGTAAAATACGATTACGCGATGTACAATATAAGATTTTAAATCCGTACAAATTTAAAAATATAGTAGAAATTTAGGGGTTTTACATCCTACCCAACTTAAAAGAATTTCGTCCTCGAAATTAAAAATTTGCAGGGGGTGAGAAGACATAAGGGGGTATCGGTGGGGAACAATCAATTATAAGGCTCAACAAAATCATGTCGCAAGAAGTTGCGATTTAGATCATAGAAAAAATAATACGAGTATGGTCGTCGGTAGTAAATGAGGGTCATAGTAGGGCCGAGAAGAAGGACGAGTAGTTTAGGACGAAGGTATAGCAACTTTGAGTGGTAATGGTCCTATTCGGTAGGGAGGCTAGAGGAAGTTCCAGTATACCGCCTTCATTATTCTAAAAATGGGTGAAGGCGAAAACAATAGAGAGTTCAAAAGACGATTTTATCGAATACAAAAACGCGGTTCAAAGACAACCGAATAATTTCAAAAGAATTTTCAAGGCAGTCGTGGATGAAATTCTAAGGAGAAAGTTCAACTACATCCATCCACGTAGATTGATATATGAAAAAATAAACCAAAGTGCAATAGGTGGTGATCAGACCATCATGCACCGGTTCTGATTTGACAGTATGTTAGTGGGAGCGACCCAATAAGATACGTCATGATCAAGCTTGATAAGAAAATAAGCTTGCAAAATTATGCTAAGTTAGCATTAAAAATAGTCAAAGTATAAGTAAGATACCATGATAAAGGAGAATTAAATAGTCCTAGATTTAAAATCAAGTGTTGTCCAAGGTTTGGGCTTATACAGCCGGCTTGGTTGACTAGATATGTTAGGGTCCACTGAATTCTAGGGTCCAAGTGAACCTATCAATGTGGTCCACAAAAGGTTGGTTAGGTCGGGAGGTATTCTACCCAACATACAAGAGTTAAACTAGTAGTGTAAAGGGGTCAATAGGTCAAGCACTCGGTAAAGCGCAAGTCAAGCATTACACATCGGGTGGAAAGAATTGAGTCGAGGTCGAGTCTCATCTATAGTTAAAAAGTATATTGGTTTCACGATAGGGATTAGAGTCCAGTCTTTTTGACCCGAAAGTCGCAATATGAAATTAGAGTACAAGGAGACGTGTTTTAGTGGCACATGATATACCTGCATGAAGGTGGGCTCGTGTAGGTCTTGCTTGTGAAATTTGTAGGAAGGAAATATCTAGTATTGTGCTTCAAATATCCAAGTCACGGTAAAGGACAAAAGAATTAAATAGAAAGTGGAAATTCATGAGATAATGATTAACGCACAAAATAATTGATCAAGTTAAAGCACAAAATAAGAAAATTCAGATTCGAGTAAATCAAGGTAAAATAAGTTAGAATACAGTTTCTAGAGATATGATAGCCACTTAGATGGAGTATGAGAAAGTCACGAAAATCTAGGTTGTTGAGTGAGTGTCGAGTGAGTCAAATTGGGATATCTTCACATAGTCTGGCAGATGACTTAACTACACTCGAGTACATACAACTATCATGGCAAATGAGGAATACTTGCATCCCATTATGGTGACCTGCTTGCTTCTTGGTCCTCTAACTATATGATCAAATTTTAAATTTCCAGTTCCTCCACAGTTTCGAATAAAATCTCAAGATACTCCATCAAGTATTTAATCATAACTTAAAGTTTAATTTCCTTTAAATAAATTCCAAAAATCCTTCATCATATCTATTGCAGCACAACTAAATTTTCATAATAAGCCATCACTTTTAAAATTTCTAATTCTCAAATGTACCTCGAGATAAACTCTTGGCCTATTTCATTATTCGCAAATCATGTAACCCAAATTAAATCTTTTAATTTTACCGAAATTTAAATATCCATAATCAAGGCTTTTAAACTTAAAATCTAAATAACTACTTAAATCATAGATCATATGTCACAATTTAAATTTAAAATTTTTTCTTCAAAGTCGCTTTCATATCCTCCAAATATTTAAACAAAATTTTACCATCATTTCTTCAACTCAAAATTAAATAAACTTATAAATCGTACGACTCAATTTTAAACCTCAAGCTCTCTCAAACTAAACTTTTGTCTCTCTAGTTGTCTATAAAAATCATAATTTAAATTCTTTAAATAATCTTGAGATAAACTTTATAATATTACAATCCAACTTTTAAAGTTAACCGTAAATCATGTGTCAAATATAAAAAACTCAGGATATTTCTCAAATTGATTTCATATCCCTAATAAATCATAACTATTTCACAATTTCAAAATTCATAAAATTTTTGTTTTCTCGATCTAGCTATCCTCTCGTGTATACCACCTTGTAAATTTAAATAAAATTTCAACTATCCTTGATGGCGGTAATATGCTACTACCCAACTTGGAATAAACTAATCCTTAAAAGTCATATTTCTAGGAAAATAAATGCCTTTATACTCAAATATAACCTCAATGGATATCATTTGTCAATATAATCCTTCTAGCCATAGAGTTGACCAATAAGTATATATAGTGTAGTCATCTCTCTAACCATGTTTAAGCACGAGATGATAGGGTGTGGGTAGAAAGAGTTCAAGCAAGATGCAAAAATCAAGGGAAGCCACGGGAGTCGGAATATGGAAATCAAGGAAGGTCAAGGAAGGTGATCAAGTATGTGGATGAGATTCCTAGATTCTAATCCCACTACGCCAAAACATGCATTTTTCGACAGACCAAAACTGTCGTAAATCACATTTAACGACAGTTTTGGTTTGTCAGACGATCCGTCGTTACTAGCGCGTCCCAAAATTTAAACGACAGTTTTGGACTGTCATTTAATACTTGAATAAAATGACAGTTCTTATCTGTCAAATAAAAACAACGGATTAAAACTGTCAAATAACGTGTGAATTGGTTGGATACTACTTTTGCTTTTTCAATAGTTCACGTCTGTCGTTTTTTTGGAAATCTAATAATAAAGAATCTCAAATCATTCATATCAAATCTATTTAAACTTGTTCATCTTCTATATAAATTGAAACACATCTAAAAATAAAATTTTATATCGACATCAACAACCATCAACAATGGAAAAACTTAATCCAAATAGTATTAAGTAATAAATGTATCAAGTTTACATAACACCAATCTATCAAAACATAAAAGTAACTCCAATAAAATATTGCTAGCTTACAAGTGCACTACAAAAAAAATAATAATAAATCTCACAAACTGAACCGAATATTTTGGCCAATTGATCATTTCCCCGATAGTAATATCATCAAACTTTCCATCTCTATCGAACAACATCTCATTGCCATCAAAAATGTCTTCGATAATAATATTGTAAGCTTCATCATTCAATGGTGCATCTGTATTCACACGTCCAATAGCAACATCTTTCTTTCTAAAGTTCTTCAAAAGACAAGTCTTTATGGGCAAGGTAGACTGATCATGTCCCTATACAAACATAAAAAATACATGAGTATAGAATTAAGCTAATGCATATATAAGGAGCAAATCTTGACTTAGAGATCAACATTAAATAAGAAAGAATGGGTTAAACCAATTATTTTGTGATATGGAAAAATATTTATCCACATGTTATAATATATGGGTTGAACCTACTAGACAAAAAGAAACATAAATGTGGGTTGTATTTGGATCCAAATCTGAGAGAGATCATGCATATCCACATGTAGCGAGAAAAGAACATAAAATATATCCACATGTGGATTGGACATATTTTTGTTTGCTTCATGGACATCTCTCTTCCCATTACATGAGCTTTACAATCATGTAATGATTTTGAAATAACTAATGTTTTTTCCACATGAGGTTTATAATCATCAATTTATGCACTGAACCTAGCTACAACAAGTGCAGAAAATCTGTAAATAATTTGGGGGTATGACTTTATTTAATATGAAAAATGTTAACTTTACATGTATTTCAAATTGTACACAATTAGTATATTACTTCTTATAGTTAAATCAGACACAAGCTACAGTCGGAAATAGTAGAAGGCTTTTGAATTGTATGATATATTGAAGAGTAAGTCTTGGTTTGGATACTAGGTTTCTTGTTTGCATTATTTAAATACCTATAGTTTTGAAAACTTGAAGGTTCTGTAAAGTCCAAATTAGTTACAACTTCGGCCAGATGAGGACTTTGATCCAAAATATTAATTAAGTAGTTGGGCAGTAGGCCAGCAATTTGCATTAAGACAAAACTGCACTTATGTCACATGTAGTACCCTCATCAGTAGAGTACATGTTTCTAATGAGGTTGAGTGCAATACTAGTTGACAATGGTGTTCTGATACCATGTCAAGTTACTTGAGCCTTCATCAAGTCAACTACCTTAGATAATGGTACTGACTATTTTTTGTTTGCTTCATGAACATATCTTCCATTGCCATGCAACCATGTCAACAAAGAGAAGCCTGTGATATCACATTGCAGTCACATGCTCTTTTCTTCGACGTATGTGTACTAATAAACACCAGCCCATTTAGGGCTATGATAAAGTTTTGTTTTGACAAGATAAGAACATGTGCTCTCCATGCATCTACCAAATATGTTATTATAGCTTAAATCGCTACTCCTAGCTATTTTACCAACTTTCAGGTATGAAAGGTGCAAAAGAATATTGAGATGGGCCTTGATCCTAATTGTTTGGGTTTTTTATCAGAACCTAATAAATCCGGACCAAAGAATATTGATTATCAGCCAACTTCCTTTTCATCACTACTAGGTGTTTGGGTCCCAACTCTAGATCTACACGCACTACAGCTTTACTTTAGGTATGGTACATATAGATTAAGTTTTACCTGCTTGTGCTTAACCCTTGGTCAGGAACATGTCAAATTATGGTAGGTTATGCCTCTATTTCCTCACTGATTTGCTACTAACTACTACTATCTGCATTGCAAGGGGCTGAAATCCATCACAGATAGGGAAGTTTGTTGCTTCATGATCTCATGAAAGAACTCAACCAACATCGATATAGTTATAGATTGTCTCGTGAAGCACTCAAAGTCAAAAAATTGACAGTTTAGCCTTTCCACTGTGTGAGTCTCATGTAGTTTCTGGCTTTTGGATTGGTGGTGGCAAGTTCCACTTTTGACTAACTGGGTTCTGGTCATGTTTGACCATTGTCTTGCTTTAATACTTTTTCCCCTTATTGGATTGTTTTCCTCATGGTGTGTGAGATGACTTATGCATGTATCTTATGTATTTCAACCGAATTGGTGTGAACAAATACATTTATATATGCAATTAGGAAGTACGAGTATGTGTTGTATCTTGTTTGATACGACAATGTGTTGTATCTTGTTTGATACCACAATGTGCTGAAAGAAAAATGTTCTTTACTGTAGACATGGATGAGAAAAGTTGGATTTACAACAAATTTAGAATTTATCTTATTAATATTGTAGCATACCGCTGATGCAAGCAATGGTTTACAGCCTGTGGATTGTGATAAAAAGTTACAGAGAAACAGCTTTAGTTTGCAGGATGTTCCATATTCTCATCATGTAACTTTATATGTCTGCCAAAATTCTGGTCAAAACTAAATGGAATGAAGCTATGTCAGTGCACATATTACATATAGTACTATTGGGTGTAACTTCAGAAGTATTCTTGTTGCCTCAATCAATTGTTCAACTAGCTAGAACATGAACTATACAAAATGAAACAGACAAGGTAATATGCAAGACTGAACGTAATATGAATACATATTGTCATATACAACAAACAGACAAGGTAATATGCAAGATTGACTTGATGTAGAAACTACTCACCTCAGAAGGACTAGGAGTGTGAAATTGTGATGAAGATTAACTTGATCTAGGAGTGTTAGATGCTGCAGCCTGCATGGAGGCTACTGTTTGTTCAAGATTCTCTATCCGATTTAGAAACGCATTATTCTTTTGCTTTTCTCTACGAGCAATCTCCCGACTTGCAGCTGAAGCACGAATCTCCGTCTTTAAAACACCTTGACCCATTCCATGCACATAACCCTTGCCATCACGGCCCAATACCTAAACAATTTTTAAAAGAAGAGATTAATTATATAGTATGAACTTGTAAATAATTATAAACAAACATGAAAACAAATTAGAATCCTATAAACCATTGCAACAACATCATTGTCCAAATCTTTCTCTCCTAAGTAGGGATCTTCATCTATAAGCCTTTTAATTCACTTAGAGAATGCATGTCCAAATTTACTGTGAAAAAGTCCTGTATGGCATCATAAAAAGAGTTAGATCTGGTATTTCATTGGTTGTGAATATGGATTATGCATTGGTAAGAATTTGTTATTTTGGTCATACAAACTACATTAATTCCTTATTGAGCATTGTAAGCTCCATAGCCTTTATTGTCTCTTATTATTGGTATCCCTTATCTTCACTCATGAATAGTCGTAGATGCTACATTTGTTAAACTTAGGAAGCTAAACCTGCATCCAAAATCTTTTCTATGC
>JANAVB010006097.1:0-42634 GCA_029216955.1 Iris pallida | reverse complement strand
ACTCCTACAAGGTAAGAACATTACATTTGATCGTTTTATTTGAAACATCAAGTTAAAATTTCACAAATAACAGAGTAATTGAATACGCAGATAGCTTGCAACGAAGTGCAAGTCATATTACATTGGATATGTCGTTGCGGCTATATTGATTGAAACAAAAGAAATATACTCGATAAGTTATTTGAACTAACACTTGTCGTTCCATAGATTCACCCTTTTATACATAAGCCTTCGATGAATTGGCTTCAAAATACTTCAGAATAGGAAGAGCTTCAAAACACTTCTCCGAACTTCAGCTTTGGCTTAGTGTCGTGCACCTCCAGAGTCCACGTCACGTATGGGGTTGCGGGGATAAGTATACTTGGGAATGCACTCATGAGCGGGACGAACCCACTCGTCTAAACCGACTCTGATTATTAAGGTAGACATGCTTTAGAGTTTTCTTTCTATTTAGAACTAGATGAATTCAGTTCATATCGATAGCCATCTTTAAAGTAGTAAAAGCATACAGTGAAATATAGCAATTTATCTCAATTCTTACCATGGTCGTGCTCGTCCTGCATAAAACAGAGATAATACTTACTGCCTACATAAGACAATAGGTGAGCATGCTACTATCTCACATATACGGTCATTGGTGTTATACACCACTTGGGACTATCTCATCGGCATTTTGGTCCTTTTAGCCTAGGTTGCGAACCTGGTTGAAAGTTCCGCAACCCATCAGTGTCGTACCACGATTACTCATTCTCCCACGGTCGATTTGGTTCTGATGCCCCGGATACTGTTTCGAGGAAAACCAACTTGTGCACAAGTTGTCCATGACCATGCCAATGTGTGAACAGTTTAATATATGAAAATAGATTGCATAGCGTAGACAGTATTGAGCAGCATTATCATTTTTCCCAACTCATACAACGATTCCTTTCCCCCAAAGCCGTACTTCCGATCTAACGTCCCGTAGGCACAGTAAGCTACGACCAACGTTTCATTTTATTTTGCAGAATATGAAATAGTTTCTCTCTTTTCTAGAACCTTATCTTTTCTTTTTTCGATGTGAAACTTATATTTTTAGAGTAAATTACTCTAAATCGATACATTTTTCTCGAGGTTTTGTTCTTAGTGGATTGGTATGCATTTAACTTGGCATCGTCGATTTGAATAAGTTCGAGGCAAAAGAATTTCGTTTGCAGGAAGGAGTAGAAAAGAAGGGGCTGAACCACCCACTTGTATTTGATCGTGCTGAAAGTCGAAGCTATTCGCAACGTTCAAGCTTCAGTTATGCGAGCTCCTGAAATGGCACTAACACTTAGTCAGAATTTCTTCTTTAATCTTTCGTTTCGAAATTCTTATAATGCATTCAGAAATTGACGCAAAAACACATTCATCAAAACCAAGTAACAAAAATTTAAGAAAACTATACAGCAGTTCGGTTCCATCAAAGGGACTTATATAGAGCTCACTCGCCGAGACGCAGCCTGCTGCATCTAGGACTTATTCCAACAGAAGCCATTCCATTAGTTGGATCGATTCTCGTAACATTCATCCAAATCGATTTGTTTGATGCCGCAAGACGTTAACGAATACCAAGCTCAGCGATCAAGTCAGACTAGCCATCTAAGTTCCCGGCCAAGTCTGACTCACCGCAAACAAATTATATAGTCCGCCGCATATCGAGACAGGGCACTACATAATATACCACTAAAAAGAAGTTTCACCCCAAAACTTAAGAACAAGCTTCTGACCTTAAGTTAGGAAAACAACGAAGGGTACTTCTGTTTGAGCTATTGAAAGCCTTTATGGGCAAGAGAGAACCTAAGTGTTGTAGCAAATCTGGCAAATTTAGTTGGGCTGTTAAAAGCCTTTGTAACCTCAGTTCATTTATCAAATAAAGAGAATTTTTGTATACTCTGTTTCTTCTGCTGCTAAATAACAATATCAAAGATAACCATTTGAGAACTTGTCATCTTGCCTTGTACGAGTGCAACTCCAGACTCGTACGGCATCATGCCCCAGCGAGGACGATGATTCAGATAAATCGAAGCAACACACAAGTCCGATTCAAACGAATATTGATTTTAGTTGGTTTCGTGTATAGGCTATACGTTTACGCTAAAATATAATAGGTCAAATTTTTGTCTTATTTGTAATGGTGTCCGCAAAACCAAAATCATCGCCTCGCAACAGACCGAGGCATAGGAACGGTAAGCCAAATCGTTCGAATAATTCAACGAAGTACGAAGTGCTCGAATGGCTAAGTTAGAACGACTTTGACCCTTCTTTCCTACTCCTTCATGCCTAAGTAAAATATATCGTTGTATGCTTTGTTAACCTATCAAGACCACGGGCGTGGATCGATCGAGAGATGAACATAGTGCGTGTCAAACACTAGATAGAATAATTAAAATGAAACTTACATCAAATGTATGAGTCGCTATTGAACATTGAATATCGCAAAGGCGAGCGCCTCAGTACGCAAGCCATAAGAACATGGGATAACTATAGCGACAAGTGCCTCAGCGTACAAGTCGTTCGTGACTTCGTGTACGAGTTAGCAGCCTAGCACATTGAAAGACTATTGAGGCGAGTGCCCTATGCACGAGCCATAAACATTGAACACTAAGGCATAGAATATGGAAATACGGTATCGAGGTGTGCATCGCATGCATGACTCGAAGAATGGAGAACAATTGTGTCAAAGCATGCGTACGTGGAAATATTCGGGACCTTCGGGTCATTCGTTTGACGAACATTGAGTTGGGGCAAGGTGCCATTGAACATTGGAACGAAGAATAAAATCGTACAAAGAATGTGAGAACATAGAAAGAGTGAGAATATTGAAAGAGAGAGAATATAAGATGACGTAAAGTCTGAGTTTCGTACTCAAGATTATGTTTGGTTGTATGAGTTTGATGCACATTGCATGGTCAAATGGACTTGAGATATTGCCCGTGCACGGGTGGAATATTTTCCCTCGAATGAGTTAAATGCTGGGGCACCGGGACCATTCGACCTAGGAGGGATTTTAATCATTGTTGGTGCATATCTTTTGAGCATGAGTTATTATCTGCTACTGATGTGATAAGCCGTAATTAATGGTAAGTTCGGCGTCCTTCGAATATTTGGCCAGCAATCTGTATGGGTGGGACTCTTGGTTATCCAATTTCAGAAAAGAAAAGAAAAGAAAAGAGAAACAAGTTAGTCCATTCTGGTGCAGATAGGCCAACGACCTTCATATAGTTAAGGAACGGTGGGCCGAAAGTGCAGGAACACAAAGATCATGCACATTGAGCACTTGTAACATGACAGGGAAAAATGGTAGGCGTATTCACCTTGTGTCGGTGTAAGGATGAGTGCGTCGACGTTGGTAAGAAGTCACGAAACAACATGAGAGTGCTATTGGTTGCCTGCTTGCTTATGCTAATCATCGTTACATGTTTGCCATGAAATAACATGCTTTACTGCTTTCGAATATGCCATAAAACCTATTCTAAGGCAAATATAGAAAGATCACAAGTTAAGCTGCATGATCCATATATCTACTTAATGTCGGTTTAGTAAAGTGGGTATTTGATCAGTACGTGAGAGAATTAATATTGATCTTCCACCAGATTGCATGCAGGTTCAGGGAATGATCTGCTCGTGGCGGAGCTTCATTTAAATGCGCTGAGGCATGGAATACCGTAGCATTTTGAGGTGTGTGACCGCATTGACGCTCGAACTTGCAACATTAGATGCGGCCGAGATATAGAAGACATGATGTATGGAACGGTGAAATCTTTTGTGGGCAAGAGAGAACCTGAGTGTTGTAGCCAATCTGGCAAATTCCATTGGGCTATTGAAAGACTTTGTAAACTCAGTTCTTTTATCAAATAAAGACAATTGTTTTATATACCCTGTTTCTTCCGTTGCTAAATAACAATATCAAAGTTAACCATTTGAGAACTTGTCATTTTGCCTTGTACGTGTGCAACTCTAGTATCGTACGACATCACGCCCCAGCAATGACGATGATTTAGATAAATCGATACGAGGACGAGCGATTTTTTGGGTCAGGGCGTGACAATAGGTAAATAATCCGTGTCTATGGGCGTTTGTCTTTCTAAAATAGGTGAAAGACAAAAACAATAAAGAGTTCAAGAAGATACGATCGAACACAAATGCGGGTTTTAAAGGTGATTGAATGGTTCAAAGGGATTGTCAAGACAGACGTGGATGAGATCTTAGAGGGCCATAATATTTGTTAACTATATCTTAATCCACGTCGAGTAATCATGAGAAAGCGAACCCAGTGTACTAGGTTGATCAGACCATAATGCACCGGTTCTGATTAGATAATATGTTAGTGGGAGCTCCCAATAAATTATGTCATGAACAATCTCGATAAAGAAAAAGCTTGCAAACTAGGCTATAATAGCAGCATTAGTCAAGATAGTAAAATATAAGTACGGAAGACAATGGTGAAAGAAGCATAAACAGTCCAAGTTCCTTAAAATCTAAGACTCGTTCGGTCTTTGGGCCTATACCGTCATCCTACTTTCCTTTATCTAAGGCTTTGGTCGACCAAATGGGTTAGGGTCCTCGAAACACTGTAGTCTAGGTAACCCTATAAATATTCTCTTTAGTGATAAAGGCAAGGGAAAATTAGGTCGTGAGGTATTCTACCCAACTTATAAGAGTTCAACTAGTAAGTAAATGAAACATATACAACCTAGTACAAGCCACCTTCCTAACCTCTATTAAGTACAAAAGAAGGATAAGATTTTACGGTAGAATGAATCAAGCAAGATGAAAATCAAGGTAGTCGAGCAAGAGTTCGGAAATGAAATCAAGGAAGGAAGTCAAATGTGTGGATGAGATCCTAGACTCTAATATATGCAGGCCCGTTCGGTACAGTAACGTAACCGAAACGGCTAACTCGACCTGCATGGGCCACCAAAAAACATGTAACACACGAGTCCCAAAATACGTAGGACTAGGAATCTAGACATGCCAGCCGTATAATAAATACGCGTAAGCTAAAAATGCGGTAGAACCATGACAACTAATCTCATCCACAAAATAATAATAAAAATAAAAATAAAGATAAAAAATAAAGATTTCATAAATCAACTATGAATTATCATTTTACAAATTTGTTGGACAGAGACAAATCCACTACCAACTATTTTAGAAGAGAAGTAATACATAGCAAATGAAAGGATTTATCAAGAGTAGCAAGGGACGATTCAAGAGCAAGTCATCTTCAAAGGAATAGAGAAGATCACGGCCTTGGCTAGAACGCCTGTAAAAAGACAAGAAACACACACCTGGAAAAATTACCAGGTCCTCAGAGGGACGTAACAAGATACATGAAGAATATGCCATAAAATTGAATATAAAACGGCTCAATAAAAGTCAAATCGAATCATAACATGGTCCAATACTCCATCCTTGAATTAGCGCACCATCCCTCCAACCAAACAAAGATATGAGATGACACCCTAATCCACGATGAAGTATCTTTCCATGCCATAAATCTAATTTAGTATCCGGACCACAATAAGATTCAATACCTTCTCATCGAAGCAGTAAACCACATCTACAACCAAACAAGGACAAGATGTGACAAACTAGTCCATGACAAGTTACTGTTTCAAATTGTGGTCAGGTATAAGTACACAAACAAAAAGTACATTACCTAACGGATAAGGTAGCCTAACCATTCTATGTGAATGCAATTTAAGAACAAACCTCCAACGCATGGGCTCTTTGGCTAAAATGAGATCGACATAGTCCCCCAGTGGGGCACCAGGGGCCTCAAGCATAACCGTTCCTCGAACGTCAGTGGCCAGCATAAAATAAAGGGCTCGTCAACCCGCATCTCCGCGGAGCGTACAGTCATAAAGGTAATATGCATGGTAGCCCATACGCTAAGGATATGTCCTCCCCATCCTATGCCTATATGTTGTCTTCATAACACATAACCTCTATTAACCGCTAAGTCAAACTAGTCATGCAATACTATTAGCGGTTAATCCTATCGTACGACTTATACGTATCGGTGGCCAGCCAACTACGCATGTCCGAGTTCTATATGCGACTCGCAACTTCGTGGTACGAACATGTCAAGGCCAATGAAGGCAACACAAACGAGGGTGGTCTCTTAAATCTAGGGTTAATGTACATAGAAATAAATAGAGAAATAATAAAGACATAATCAAACAGTAATTGCATCTAAACATGATTTAAAAGAACAGTTTTATATTATAAAATTTAAATATAAGTAAATGATGAAATATATGAGCTAAAGTAAATAGATAGTAAATGACAAGGTATCTTGCATGTTAGTGATGCCTGATGTGGTATGATGATCAAGGTGGCACAAAATCGACTTTGGTGTCGCAACTACGCAAGACGGCCTCCAATGATGGCACGGACTATTCTACCGGGTCGAGAAGAATCAGATTAGCTAGAAACGACATAAAGAGGTACAAAATTGGCTAGGGAATAGGAATAATGGGCTTAGTGTGGACATGAGGAATATCAAAGGAAATTGGATAAATAATATATATATATTTAATATATATAGATATATATATATATATATATATATATATATGTTTTAGAAACTATTTATAATACTTTGAAAACTATATTTACTAGTAAGTTAAGGTTGATAAATATTTGAAAATAGAGAAAAAATTGATTTAGGCTAAAAGCCAAAGTTTGTATAAATATGCTTATAGATAATAACTACACTTCATAAAAAAAATATTTTAAATAAATATTAAATTATTAATAACTCATTTAGGTCAAAACTATATTTAAAAAGGGTAGAAAATAATATAAAATAATTTTAGGGTTTTCAACTAATCTTCTTGAAATATTATACGGCCAAGCATAAAACAACATTTTGTCATGAAAACATTTATGGTATATTTTTATTTAAAACTATTGGTTATCAATACAAATAATAAATACCAAGTATTACTATACAAATATATATAGTGTAACACTGGTAACATATGGCTTGCTTTGATGGTTTCTAAAAAAAAAATAAAACACAAAAAAGGAATAAAAAAGAAAGAAAAAAAAAATAATAAAATATCAAAAGTCTCCTACTAATATTTTTTTTTCTGCTGTTCTTATTGAGCAATGCTTCAGAGAAATACTTATAGACGAGAATGAGAGAGAGAAAGAGAATTAGTGAGGGAGAGAGGAGATCGAGCAGCGGAGTGGGTGAGTCGAGAGGTCGAAGGATGTGAAGGAGAAGGAAGGACGAGTAGGGGCTTATCGGAGCGCCTGTACGAGGCTCGCCGGCGTTCGTCGAGATGGGGCGGCGCGCGCTCGGGCGCGGTGGAAGCTGGTGAAGCGCAACGACCAGAGGCAGCGACAGGGTCAGCGCGGCCGATGGGTGCGTCGAGGGCCGTGAAGGAGCACGACTTTCAGACCCGGTAGTGGAGGCACTAGCATGGAGTCTCAGGGGGCGGTCAGATTTTGCAGCACACAACGTTCCCATGGTACGGGCGGTGAAGTAAGTAATACGGGTGGTGGTGGTTTTAGTTTTTCGGTGGGCGGCTGGTCGCGGTGGCGGTGGTTGTGTGTTTGTTTTTAAGACGGTGATGGTGGAGGTGCTAGCTGGAAGCTAGATGGTGGTGGCGGGGTGGCGGTTGTCCAGTGGCGGACTGGGGCTGCGCTCGGGGTGGCGCCAGTTGTTGTTGACACAAAGTCACTGTCAACCAAATATTGAACATTGACTAAATAATACTTGTAATAATTCAATACGACACACGACGACTACATCCAGCTCAAGTCAGACGACAGCTCAGTTTTGCAATTGCAAGTCATTGTTGAGTTTGTATTTTTATATTTATTGAGTCTAGACTGATGTAAGCTGAGTTGTGCTGAGCTCTTGAGACTTAACCTATAACCTACCCAAAATCCATAAGCTCCACACATCCAAATAAGCCCATTGGACCTTAAGACCCATTCTGTGCTCTGGAGACAGAGTTCGGGCCGAACTCTGCCTCCACACAGAGTTCGGGCCGAACTCTGTCCCCTAAAAATTAGCACCCTAATTTTTAGGGTTGGCTGGTTGCTAGTTGTCCAACGGCCAAATATTTAAAAATCCTACCAGAATTCTGGCCGAATTCTGCCTGCTAATATCCTATAAATAGGCCATGAATTCTCTCATTTTCATTCATCCAATCTTTTCTTCTCTTCTCTCTAAAGCCCAATATAAGCCATACCCTTCTTCATCTACTAGCCACAAGCTCCCTAAGCCTCAAGTGCTCAGCATCTTTCAGTTAGGAGTCATGTGCAAGAGTTTAAGAAGTCGCTTGGAAAATTCCAAGCATCGCCAGTGCGATCCTTTGTAAGAAGTTGACGTGCTCTTCTGAAGAAAAGGCACGGGGTGTAACTACTATTTCATAAATAGTGGATTTAATCCTGAGCTAGAGTTCTCAGGCCTGGACTAGTCCTCCACGAGGGAAACCAGGTTAAAATTGGCTGTGTTTACATATGCTTTCTTGCTCCTTATTTATTTCCGCATTTACTCTGATTAATTTTAGATTGTGAAAGAGTTTAATTTTTAATTTGCTATTATTGCTATAAACTCTATTCACCCCCCTCTAGAGTTGCCATCTGTTCTTCAATTGGTATCAGAGCTCTGTTCTCTCAACAAGGACTAACATTCTAGAGCTGATCCATGGCAACCACACAATCCTTGATTTCCAATCACGGTGAAGGGCAGTCCACTCATGGGCCTCCCCTATTAGATGGAACAAACTACACATATTGGAAAACAAGGATGAGCTTTTATCTCAAGTCGCTAGACTTTGACCTGTGGACTATCGTCACTAACGGTTACAAAAAGCCCGCCAGAATAGTTGTCAATGGTGATCTCGTTGAAAAATCATATGACAAATATTCTGACGAGGAGAAGAAACAGGCAAGTCTAGACGCGAGAGCTATTAATGCTTTATTCTGTGCTATAGACAGGAATAAGTTCAACAGGGTATCTACATGCACTACATCTCACGAAGTATGGAGACTTCTAGAAGTGACGCATGAAGGAACCACCCAAGTCAAGTAATCAAAGATAAGCCGTCTCACTCAAGAATATGAGGATTTCAAGATGAAGCCAAATGAGACGATCACGCAAATGTTCACAAGATTCCTCGACATCTTCAACCCCCTGTCTTCGTTCGGCAAACAATATTCAAATTACGAGAAGATTCGCACGCTACTTAGGGGGCTCCCAAAGATTTGGAACCCTAAGGTGACAGCCATCATAGAAGGAAATGATCTCACAACCATGTCCATGGAGACCTTGATGGGAAAGCTGATGACTCATGAGCTTGACCTCAAGGACTTCGAAGAGCCTGCTCCTAAGGCTAAGGAGATCGCACTCAAAGCTCACCGACGGAGGACTGACCCCGAAGAGACGGATGACGAGAACTCAGAAGGTGATGATCAAGTTCTCCTTGTCTGCAACTTCAAGAAATTTCTTCGCTTCAACCGAAGAAAGAAGGAACCACAAGAAGACGACGAAGAAGAGCCAACCTGCTACGGTTGCAAGAAGACAAGACACGTTCGAAAAGACTGTCCATTCTTAAAGAAGAGCAACCGCAATGAGAAACCTTACAAGAAGACTTCCTCAAAGAAATATGCCAACATGAGCATTTGGCATGAAAGTGAAGCCAGTGACTCCGAAGAAGAAAAGGATTCTCCTCAAGATACTGCAAATGTGTGCCTAATGGCAACATCCGACAAGGTATCAAACGAAACTCTTGATGACTTCACTTTTGATGAACTTGGCAATGCTTTTACCGATTTACTTGATGATCATAAAAAGGTCATTGGTAAATATAAACATGCCAAGGAAAAGATCAAAAGTCATAAAGTCGAAATTCAAAGACTTTCTTTACTGCTTAATAACATTAGAGACACTTCACCCACGAATGTAACAGATGAGGTATCTAAGCTTAAAATAAGCTTACATGATGCCGAAGCACGCATTGAACAACAAACACAAGAAATCACAGCACTCAACACGGAGCTTGCAGAAGAAAAGAGTAGACACAAGATTTCTATTACTAAGATGCATGGTTTGAATGCTAAGGTTACTTAACTGCAAGCTGTCTCTAAGAAACTAGAGACTAAATTAGGAAAACAGGTTGCTCAACCTCAAACCCAAGAGACACACACAAAGCATGATACTTCTCATACTAGTCACCCACGTCATCCACCTGTAACACATAATCATGCTTACATATACATACACTTTCACAAAGCACACAAACCACATGCACGTAGAAATAACTATCATATGTCACAAAATCATCATGCTACACATAGATACAATCATCACCATGTTGCACAAAAACAACACTACCATCACTCTACATATAGAAATCATCACCATGCTACTCCATATAGACAATATCACCATGCCACTCCATATCACTCTACACATAGTCATCATCACCATGCTAATTCTACATATCATCATACTTCTCCTCATCACTCTACTTATAGACATCATCAGCATGCTTCTAATATAAATAGGAATGCTACATGTACTTATTGTGGTTTACATGGACACATTTCACCATAATATAGAATTAGAAGATTAGTAGATAGAAAGATATATGCATGGTTTCCAAAAACTAACTTTTCAGGACCCTCAAGAACTTGGGTAGCAAAGGTCACATCTACTCTTGATGTAGGTGGACCTTCCCTCCTCAACTAAGAGTAAGTGGATTCTCGATAGTGGATGCTCGTGGCATATGACAGGAGACGCAAACTTTTCGCATCACTATCGATGAAGAGAGAAGGATATGTATCCTTCGGCAACAACCTAAAAGGTTATATTATAGGTAATGGTATTATTGGCTATCCTCCCTCTCCCGTAATAAAGGATGTCTACCTAGTGACCGAGTTAAAGCATAACCTGCTCAGCATTAGTCATCTTGCTGACCATGGATATGACATTAACTTTGGACAAAACAAATACCTTATTTATGATAGGTCAACGGGAGACATTACTTTTGAAGGGGTAAGAGAGGATAATATTTATATTTTTTATTTGTCTATAGATACTAACAATGCAGGTAGATGCCTATATGCTCATAAGGACGAAAGATTATTATGGCACCAGCGTCTTGGTCATGCCAACATGGATACTATATCCAGGCTATCGACTAAGAAGCTAGTTAGAGCCTTGCCCGATATCACATTCAAAAAGGACACGGTGTCACTCCCCATTCCCGGAATGCGTATTTTTATACATGTACAACTTATGTATATTTATTTAGTATTTATCATGTATTATTCTGTATTTAAATTCCTTTAAATTTTTATGTTAATTAATTATCTGCTCTTTAAATTCCATGTTAATCTATTTCCTGCAATTTTATTTCTGCATTTTATTTCCTGCATTTTATTTCCTGCTTTAGTCTTAGTGGGTTTCGGCTTGGATGGATCTGTGCAACCCGGCCCATTAACTCCCACCTACCACCACCTTCCTATTTAAAGCTCCCCTCTCCATTCTCTCTCCTCATTACTCATCTTCACCATTACTTCTTCTTCTTCCTCTCATTACTCTCCACCCACCAGCAGTAGCAGTAGCAGTAGGCAAGTGCAAACTTGCTTCTCCTTCATCTATTTTTGTGGATCATTACTCTTCCTCTCATGATTCTGAGAGAGTTTAGTTCTTAGCATTTTGGATTTCTATGGCCGGTTTTTCCTAGATCTAAGTTGTTGTATTTCGGTTGTTCATGGGTTTGACCTCCCAACTTAGCGTATTTTCTGGCCGAGAACTTCATCTTTTGGCTTAGGGACGTAGGCTGAGTCACGCACATGTTCTTACGTGGCTGCGTGTATTTTCAGTCACGCACACGTTCTTACGTGGCTGCGTGTATTTTCAGTCACGCACACGTCTCTACGTGTCTACGTGTATTTTCAGTCACGCTCACGTTCTCATGAGCGTGCGTGTATTTTTAGTCACGCACACGTTCTTACGTGGCTGCGTGTATTTTCAGTCACGCACACGTTCTTACGTGGCTGCGTGTATTTTCAGTCACGCACACGTCTCTACGTGTCTACGTGTATTTTCAGTCACGCTCACGTTCTCATGAGCGTGCGTGTATTTTTAGTCACGCACACATCCACGAGTCTGCGTGTATTTTTAGTCACGCACACATCCACGAGTCTGCGTGTATTTTTAGTCACGCACACATCCACGAGTCTGCGTGTATTTTTAGTCACGCACACATCCACGAGTCTGTGTGTATTTTTAGTCACGCACACATCCACGAGTCTGCGTGTATTTTTAGTCACGCACACATCCACGAGTCTACGTGTATTTCTTGTCACGCACACATCTTGTATGAGTGCGTGTATTTTCAGTCACGCTGTGCGTGCGTGTATCACTTTTCATGCTCACTGTTCACGCCCATTTTCCACGCTCACTCCAGCTAGACTTGGCGTGACTTCTTGATCTGGGAGTTTTAGTTGTCCTAAAATTATTTATTTAATGATGGCATGATAATTCTTCTATTATATCCTTACGCCTTTTGCATGAATTTCTTGATAAATCATGATATGTTAAATTTGTTAAAATAGATTGTTATGTGGAATGCACCTTGTGTCCTGATTGATCCATGGATACCCAGTATGACTAGAACTTAACCCTGAGAGTTATAGACCCGACCCCATGTAATATTGATTGACTTTCATGCCTTGTCACCATTGATAATGATTGTGACATTGACTAATAATTGATCATGCGTTCCTAGTTGGAACTAAGAGACTGGCTAGTCGTCTTATTGAATTGAATGAATGAGACACGTTCATATAATGAACTATTGTACTCGATTAGCCAATCCCGAATATTGGCATACAGGCACATGCAGGCTTCAAATTATTTATTTATTTATTATTTATTTATCTTACAAAAATAGCATGTGTACTTTATGGTCAAGGCATGATTACTCCGTGGTTAATTTGATTGTTGCATCACGCTATGTAAGACCTACAACCTAGCCGCACGGGTATCATTGTAGAGTTGCGCATATCGTACCCCGTACGAAAGTACTCATTGAATGACCATGATCCACGGCATGGAAACTTCACTCAACGTAGAGACCATTAAGTCAAATAAAATAACAATGGCATGGAGAGAATGGATTCCCGAGTTCTTACATGGCAGCCCCCTTGGGACTATTAAGTGCCCGACGGGCCGGCTGGTTCCCACAGATACTGTAAATCTATCACACGGGCAGGGAACATTATCTGCTTATATTATTGTACGTGCTATAACGGCGGGCGTCCCGCTGGGACTCGTCTAACTACATGATTGGCGTAATTGATTGACTGGATAGACTAGCCTTGCTCGCACATAGTAAGAACTGA
The DNA here is from genome assembly GCA_029216955.1 of Iris pallida. NCBI lineage: Eukaryota > Viridiplantae > Streptophyta > Magnoliopsida > Asparagales > Iridaceae > Iris > Iris pallida. Next base: position 29,236 of record JANAVB010006097.1, on the reverse strand, counting down.
GGAATCCCTATTTTTGCATAATTCTAGGATAACTTGGGACTCATAATAGCTAGCCGTAGGAATTGATTGGCCGTTCAAGATAATTTGTTTGTGTACTGTATCTACTCTGTTGCCTAACTGAGATGATCAGGATGTCAGGACATGACGGGCCAACTTCTGTCCTTGTTTGGTTGGGAGGTTGGTTCGAAGTGTCGTGACGTTATGTGAATCCTAGTGGGAGGCAGAGATCTATTATTACATTTTCTTACTTACTGGTTTAGTCCTTCATATCGTCCTTCCTTGTGGTACTTGCTATTAGAGGTCTAACCTCTCTGGTTTTGCATGGCCAGATTTAGAGCCGGTCCCCGAGGATCCAGCTTACTTCTACCTCCAAGATGGTCAATACTAGAGGAATGATCGCAGGAGGACTCGAGTGGGTTTTCCTACTTCACCGCTCGTTTTGTCATTTACTTTATACTTAGCCGTTTGGCACCGACATGTTGGTCGGATCGTCTTGTACTTACTTTTGCATGATTGTAATTAAGTCAGACTGCAGCTGATAACAATTGTGTATACCTTACTATACCATATGGCTATGTTTTGTAAAGCCAGATTTCCAGAATATTCTGACTGAGCGTTTGGGACGCCTTACTGCTTTATCTTACATGTTTTGTATTACTGTTTCTTATTTGAATGATTGAGACAATAGATACGAAATAACCATAGTGAGACTTTTATGTAGTTTGCACCCCCTCGTCTGGTTAGACAGCATTGATCGTATTATACGGTATTCATCTACCCGTAATACGTAGCTGGCTGAGTCATTCCCCCGCTCTCCAGTATTCTGGTTCTGGGGCGTGACTAGGTTTTAGTGGTGGCCCATGCAGGTCTGATTTCAGACTTGTGGGGTGTTTTGATTTATAGGATGTCTCAATCACACATGTTCCCCCTTGATCTCATGATTCGTTATTCTCAGCCCTTGCTTGACATTCTGGTATCCTTTGGCTTCATTGATCCTTCATGTCCGGTTGTTTGATTGTTCTCTTGTCCCTTTTCTTAGGGGCACTTCGTCCGTATCTGCCAGGACTGGTCAACAGCAACAAGAGCAACTTGGACAACCTGACCCTGTTGGTCAGCAACAAGGGCCGGTACTAACCCAAGAGGCTACCCAGGAAGAAGTGATAGTGGAACCAGCGGCTGGATCGCAGTATCCGGATGTTCCACTACCACCGACAGTTCTACCTACCCAAGTGGACACACCAGCCCTTCTGGAGATCATGAGAGGAATGATGGCTACTCAGCAACATCAGATGTTGGCCCAGCAATGCATGCACACTCAGCTACAAGAGCAGAATATGCTACTCAACCAAGGATTGCAGACAACATTGGAAAGAGGGACAAGGCCAGATTCAGGAGCATCAGCCAGGTTTTGCAAGTACAACCCCCGCCGTTTTGAGGGCACGAAGGATGCCATCTCAGCAGATGCATGGCTTAAGGACATGGAGGCTATTCTGACAGCAGCTAAGGTACCGGCAGAAGAACGTGTGGATCTAATAAAGTTGTTACTTCAGGATCTCGCACGTGATTGGTGGGAATCAGAGAAAGTGGGCATTAGACGTCCTGTGGCTTGGAACGATTTCACGGCAAGATTCAAGACCAAGTACTATAGAGTTGTGGCACGGTTTAAGCTACAGCAGAAGTTTATCAGCCTCAGGCAGACTGGCAAGACTGTAGATGCTTATGCAGCAGAATTCTGCAGATTGAGTAGATTTGCCCTAGAGATGGTAGCAACAGAGAGCCAGAGGGCTATGAGATTTCAGCAAGGGTTTCATCTTGAACTCTTGCAATTGATCGAGGGGCACAATTACCAGACTTTTGATGAGATATTGACGGTGACTCGAAGGCATGAAATCACCATTCAGAGGCTTGCAGTAAGGACTGGGGTCAGAAGAGATCCCACAGTCAGATTGAAGGAGAAGGGGAGCAGCGCCCCGAACAACAGCACCATCTACTGGCGTTCGTATCCACGATGTGGCGATACGAGGACCAGCACCACCCAGGTAGCAGCAACAGCAACAGAGGAAGAACCAGCAACCCCCGGTGGACTGCACTTATTGCGGAAAGATGGGACACACTAGAGATGTGTGTCGGACATTGAATGGACTGTGTCTGATATGTGGAAATCCAGACCATCGGGTTACCACATGTCCCATGAATTCGAGGGCAGGAGGACCAGGGCAGCAGTTTTCAGCTCTGCCAGCCCCAGGAGCAGGACAATATCGAGGACCAGCAGTGGCAGTAAGGCTGTTGGCACAGCGTCCGCAGGCTCAGATGTTTCGGCAGCAGGGACCGCCGATACAACAACACCAGCATAGACCACCCCAGTATCATCAAGGAAGGGGCCAGCAGCAACATCAGGCTAGGCCGCAGCATGAAAACCAGCAAGGAGGTCGAGGGCAAGCGTTCACTTTATCCTTGGAGAAGGCATTGGCATCGGGAGATGTTGTGGCAGGTAACATTCTCGTCGCCTCATATCCCGCAGTAGCATTGTTTGATTCAGGAGCATCCCATTCATTTATATCTGCACAATTTGCGACACGACTAGGAATGGAGTTCGAGGCATTGCCAGGGAGGTTGAATATACTCACTGGCAATGGGCTCGTAGGAGTTAGTAGAGTTATTCTAGCGTGTAGCGTTGTAGTTTGCGGGCATTCTTTACCTGCCCGGTTGATAGAATTTTCTGTCAGAAATTTTGACGTTATCTTAGGCATGGACTGGCTGAAAGACAGTCATGCGACAATAGATTGTCGTAGAGGGAGTGTATCTTTTGATATTCCAGGTATGGAGCGGTTCACCTTAGTCAGATCAGAGGCAACTCAACCAGAGCAGGGAATAGTAGCGGCAATGGAAGAAGTTCAGATCCCGAAGGTAGTTGAAGAATTTTAGACGTATTTCCTGAAGAACTTCCAGGTCTACCACCAGTTAGAGATATTGAGTTCAGTATAGAATTGGCACCAGGAACTAAACCGATATCAGATCGGGTTTACAGAATGGCAGATTCAGAGCAGGCCAAGGTATATCAGCATATTGAGGAACTGAAAGAGAAAAAGTTTATCCAAGCTAGCGTGTCACCATGGGCAGCACCAGTGGTACTTGTGGGAAAGAAGGATGGGTCATCCAGATTGTGCATTGACTACAGGAAGCTTAACGCGGCAACAATGAAGAACAAGTATCCATTACCCAGGATCGACGACTTATTTGACCAGTTGAGCAAGGCTGGAGTTTTCTCCAAGATAGATCTTCGTTCAGAGTACCATCAGGTGAGGGTTCGGAAGGAAGATATTCCCAAGACAGTATTCAGGTCGAAGTATGGGCATTATGAGTTCTTAGTAATACCGTTTGGTTTGACCAATGCTCCAGCAATATTCATGGATTTGATGAATCGTATCTTTATGCCATATTTAGACCAGTTTGTTGTTGTGTTTCTTGACGACATTCTCGTATACTCTGCTAGTGAAGAGGAGCATGAAGACCACCTCAGGAAAGTGTTGCAGGTTCTGAGAGAGAACCAGTTGTATGCCAAGCTCAGCAAGTGTGAGTTCTGGACGAAACATTTCATTTTTGGGTCATATCATATCAGGAGCTGGAGTAGCAGTAGATCCCAGGAAGATAGAAGCAGTAGAAAGTTGGCCAGTACCCAAGACCGTAGCAGATGTACGGAGTTTCTTGGGATTAGCAGGATATTACAGAAGATTTGTGTCAAACTTTGCAAGGCTTTCAGCACCCATGACCCGCTTAACCCGGAAGGATGTACCATTCGTTTGGTCGGCAGAATGTCAGGCATCATTCGAGACTTTGAAGCAGAAGTTGATATCAGCACCTATTCTTACATTGCCAGTTGGACCCGGAGGTTTTACAGTATATTGTGATGCGTCAGGTAAGGGACTTGGATGTGTCCTTATGCAGCATGGGAAGGTGATAGCATATGCATCTAGGCAGCTTCGGGACCACGAAAAGAATTACCCGACTCATGATTTGGAGTTAGCGGCAGTAGTGTTTGCTCTGAAGCTATGGAGGCATTACTTATATGGTGATCGAGTGGAAATGTACACAGACCATAAAAGTCTGAAGTACATCTTTACTCAGAAGGAACTAACATGAGACAGAGAAAATGGTTGGAGTTGATCAAGGATTATGACGTGGAGCTTCAGTATCACCCAGGCAAGGCTAATGTAGTAGCAGACGCTCTTAGCAGGAGAGGCGGCGCATTTATGTTGACAACGCAGAAGCACATTTTAGAAGACCTTCAGGAGATGGGCATCGAAGTTATACTTCCTAGTGATGTAGGAGTTCTAACGAGTCTGCAAGTTCAATCTGACTTAGTAGACAGGATCAAGACAGCTCAGGCACAAGACCCAAGGATTCAGAAGCTTAGGGCAGAATGTGAGTCAGGACTCAGGAAAAAGATAAGAATTCATGAAGATGGTACACTTAGGTTTGGATCACGTCTATATGTGCCTAGTGGAGATATCAGACAGGAGGTTATGACAGAAGCTCACAGTTCTCAGTATTCTATTCACCCTGGAGGGACCAAGATGTACCAAGATATCAAGCAGTATTTCTGGTGGAACGGGATGAAGAGGGAGATAGCTAGATTTGTTTCCCGTTGCTTGGTATGTCAGCAAGTGAAGGCAGAACAGCAGAGGCCAGCTGGGTTATTGCAACCGCTTTCTATTCCAGAATGGAAATGGGAGTATATTACAATAGACTTTGTAACCGGTTTACCGAGATCACCAAATGGTAAGGACGCTATTTGGGTAATAGTGGACCGACTTACGAAGTTAGCACACTTTCTTCCTTTCAGAGTAGGGCAATCTACAGATAAGTTGGCGGAGTTATATATGCAACAGATAGTCAGGCAGCATGGCGTCCCTGTCAGTATTGTGTCGGATCGAGATACCCGCTTTACATCACATTTCTAGAAGAGCTTACATCATAGTCTGGGTACCAAGTTAAGATTTAGCACGGCATACCATCCGCAGACGGATGGGCAATCAGAAAGAACGATTCAGACTTTGGAAGATATGTTGCGAGCTTGCACTTTAGATTTTGGAGGGTCTTAGGAGAGTCACCTGCACTTGGTCGAGTTCTCATACAACAATAGTTATCAGGCCAGTATCCAGATGGCGCCATTCGAAGCATTATATGGTAAGAAGTGCAGGTCATCGCTTGTATGGGATGATATCGGGGAGAGGAAGATGCTAGGCCCGGAAATGATTGTTCAGACGGTTGAAGTAGTTAAAGGAATTAGAGTGCGACTTCGAGTTGCGCAGGACCGACATCGTCATTGGGCGGACCAGCATCGTAGGCCGTTAGAGTTCTCTGTTGGGGACCACGTATTCTTGCGTATCTTACCTACTCGTGGGGTCATTAGATTTGGCGTTCGTGGGAAATTGAGTCCGCGGTACGTGGGCCCATTCGTTATCCTTGATCGAATAGGCGATGTTGCTTATCGTTTATTACTTCCGCCTTCGTTACGAGAGGTGCATGACGTGCTTCATGTATCTCAATTACGTAGGTATGTATCGGACCCAAGCCATGTCCTCGATCACTCTGAGCTGGTTGTTGGTACCAACCTGTCTTACGAGGAACAGCCTGTGTCCATTTTGGACCGAAGAGAGAAGATACTCAAGAACCGAATAATTAGTCTTGTCCGTGTTGCTTGGGGTCATCACTCCTTGGGAGAGTCAACGTGGAAACGTGAGGACGATATCCGATCACGGTATCCACACCTGTTTGACTCACAAGGTATATCTCTTTCTGTATACCTTGATTGTCCTGATCCTTCATGCTTGTCGCCTTATGGATAGAGCTACTTGATATCGTAGAATGATTAATTTACATATACAGTACTTGCTTTTGATATGGTAACAATGATTGCTTGCTCACTAGAATTGCTTGTATTAGTTTAGCTCTGATATTTCTATCCGGCTTGGATTTGAAATTTCGAGGACGGAATTTTTCTAAGGTGGGTAGAGATGTCACTCCCCGTTCCCGGAATGCGTATTTTTATACATGTACAGCTCATGTGTATTTATTTAGTATTTATCATGTATTATTCTGTATTTAAATTCCTTTAAAATTTTATGTTAATTAATTATCTGCTCTTTAAATTCCATGTTAATCTATTTCCTGCAATTTTATTTCTGCATTTTATTTCCTGTATTTTATGTCCTGCTTTAGTCTTAGTGGGTTTCGGCTTGGATGGATCTGTGCAACCCGGCCCATTAACTCCCACCTACCACCACCTTCCTATTTAAAGCTCCCCTCTCCATTCTCTCTCCTCATTACTCATCCTCACCATTACTTCTTCTTCTTCCTCTCATTACTCTCCACCCACCAGCAGTAGCAGTAGCAGTAGGCAAGTGCAAACTTGCTTCTCCTTCATCCATTTTTGTGGATCATTACTCTTCCTCTCATGATTCTGAGAGAGTTTAGTTCTTAGCATTTTGGATTTCTATGGCTGGTTTTTTCTAGATCTAAGTTGTTGTATTTTGGTTGTTCATGGGTTTGACCTCCCAACTTAGCGTGTTTTCTGGCTGGGAACTTCATCTTTTGGCTTAGGGACGTAGGCAGAGTCACGCACACGTTCTTACGTGGCTGCGTGTATTTTCAGTCACGCACACGTTCTTACGTGGCTGCGTGTATTTTCAGTCACGCACACGACTCTACGTGTCTACGTGTATTTTCAGTCACGCTCACGTTCTCATAAGCGTGCGTGTATTTTTAGTCACGCACACGTTCTTACGTGGCTGCGTGTATTTTCAGTCACGTACACGTTCTTACGTGGCTGCGTGTATTTTCAGTCACGCACACGTCTCTACGTGTCTACGTGTATTTTCAGTCACACTCACGTTCTCATGAGCGTGCGTGTATTTTTAGTCACGCACATATCCACGAGTCTGCGTGTATTTTTAGTCACACACACATCCACGAGTCTGCGTGTATTTTTAGTCACGCACACATCCACGAGTCTGCGTGTATTTTTAGTCACGCACACATCCACGAGTCTGCATGTATTTTTAGTCACGCACACATCCACGAGTCTGCGTGTATTTTTAGTCACGTACACATCCACGAGTCTGCGTGTATTTTTAGTCACGCACACATCCACGAGTCTGCGTGTATTTCTTGTCACGCACACATCTTGTATGAGTGCGTATATTTTTAGTCACGCTGTGCGTGCGTGTATCACTTTTCACGCTCACTGTTCATGCCCATTTTCCACGCTCACTCCAGCTAGACTTGGCATGACTTCTTGATCTGGGAGTTTTAGTTGTCCTAAAATTATTCATTTAATGATGGCATGATAATTCTTCTATTATATCCTTACGCCTTTTGCATGAATTTCTTGATAAATTATGATATGTTAAATTTGTTAAAATGGATTGTTATGTGGAATGCGCCTTGTGTCCTGATTGATCCATGGATACCCAGTATGACTAGAACTTAACCCTGAGAGTTATAGACCCGACCCCATGTAATATTGATTAACTTTCATGCCTTGTCACTATTGATAATGATTGTGACATTGACTAATAATTGATCATGCGTTCCTAGTTGGAACTAAGAGACTGGCTTGTCGTCTTATTGAATTGAATGAATGAGACACGTTCATATAATGAACTATTGTACTCGATTAGCCAATCCCGAATATTGGCATACAGGCACATGCAGGCTTTAAATTATTTATTTATTTATTTATTTATTTATTTTTTTATTTATTTATCTTACAAAAATAGCATGTGTACTTTATGGTCAAGGCATGATTACTCCGTGATTAATTTGATTGTTGCATCACGCTATGTAAGACCTACAACCTAGCCGTACGGGTATCGTTGTAGAGTTGCGCATATCGTACCCCGTACGAAAGTACTCATTGAATGACCATGATCCACGGCATGGAAACTTCACTCAACGTAGAGACCATTAAGTCAAATAAAATAACAATGGCATGGAGAGAATGGATTCCCGAGTTCTTACATGGCAGCCCCCTTGGGACTATTAAGTGCCCGACGGGCCGGCTGGTTCCCACAGATACTGTAAATCTGTCACACGGGCAGGGAACAGTATCTGCTTATATTATTATACATGCTATAACGACGGGCGTCCCGCTGGGACTCGTCTAACTACATGATTGGCATAATTGATTGACTGGATAGACTAGCCTTGCTCGTACATAGTAAGAACTGAGGAATCCCTATTTTTGTATAATTCCAGGATAACTTGGGACTCACAATAGCTAGCCGTAGGAATTGATTGGCCGTTCAAGATGATTTGTTTGTGTACTGTATCTACTCTGTTGCCTAACTGAGATGATCAGGATGTCAGGACATGACGGGCCAACTTCTGTCCTTGTTTGGTTGGGAGGTTGGTTCGAAGTGTCGTGACGTTATGTGAATCCTAGTGGAAGGCAGAGATCTATTATTACATTTTCTTACTTACTGGTTTAGTCCTTCATATCGTCCTTCCTTGTGGTACTTGCTATTAGAGGTCTAACCTCTCTGGTTTTGTATGGCCAGATTTAGAGCCGGTCCCCGAGGATCCAGCTTACTTCTACCTCCAAGATGGTCAATACTAGAGGGATGATCGCAGGAGGACTCGAGTAGGTTTCCCTACTTCATCGCTTGTTTTGTCATTTACTTTATACTTAGCCGTTTGGCACCGACATGTTGGTCGGATCGTCTTGTACTTACTTTTGCATGATTGTAATTAAGTCAGACTGTAGCTGATAACAATTGTGTATACCTTACTATACCATCTGGCTATGTTTTGTAAATCCAGATTTCCAGAACATTCTGACTGAGCGTTTGGGATGCCTTACTGCTTTATCTTACATGTTTTGTATTACTGTTTCTTATTTGAATGATTGAGACAATAGATGCGAAATGACCATAGTGAGACTTTTATGTAGTTTGCACCCCCTCGTCTGGTTAGACAGCATTGATCGTATTATACGGTATTCATCTACCCGTAATACGTAGCTGGCTGAGTCATTCCTCCGCTCTCCAGTATTCTGGTTCTGGGGCGTGACACACGGTATGTGCCGAATGTGAATTGAATAAGGCAACTAAGTCTTCATTTCATTCTATAAACTCTGTAAGTACTTCTAGACCTTTGCAACTTCTCCATATGGATTTATTTGGCCCTAGTAGAGTAGCCAGTCTTGGTAGAAAACTCTATGCCTTTGTTATTGTTGATGACTTTTCAAGATTTACTTGGGTTTTCTTTCTTACAAATAAAAGTAATGCTATTTCGATTTTCAAGATTTTTGTTAAGAAAGTTCAAAAAGAAAAAGGCTACATTATTACTCGAATCCGAAGTGATCATGGAGGCGAGTTCGAAAATTCTGATTTTGAAAAATTTTGTGATTCTAATGGTTTTGATCATGAGTTTTCTTGTCCAAGAACTCCTCAACAAAATGGTATTGTGGAGCGGAAGAATAGGACTCTCGGCGATATGGCTAGAGTCATGTTGAACAAGTTTTTACTTCCGAAATACTTTTGGAATGAAGCTGTCAGTACAGCAAACCATATTTTAAATAGGGTGCTTATTCGTCCTATTACGAAAAAACACCCTATGAGCTTTGGTTTGGGAGAACCCCAAATGTTTCTTATTTTAGAGTTTTTGGTTATAGATGCTTTATCTTTAACACCAAAGACAACTTAGGCAAATTTGATGCCAAAGCTGACGATGGTATTTTCCTTGGCTATGCTGCCAAGAGTAAGGGATATAGAGTTTTTAACAAATGCTCATTACTTGTGGAAGAGTCTACAAATGTGACCTTTGATGAAGATAACAGTGCAGCAGCTACTCTTGATGATGATGTTGAGCCATCAACTTCTACTCCAATAAATACCACAACCGAAACCAATTCTTTGGAGGACTTGCCAAAGAAATTCTCTTTCAAGCCATCTGTAACCTCCGTAAATTGAATTCTTGGATATTTTCGGAAATCGGTATTTTATTTGATTTCGTATTTTTCAAAACTTTGAATTTTCTAAATCTCGAAGAACGTGCAATTTCTAAAATTTTGGAAAAATAATTTGACCGTGATTGCTATCGGTCCTTGTTGGCTTTGGCTTACTATTTTTTTAGACGATTTTGCCCTATTGGAAATTCCCTGTCATTTCTTGAATCAATAAGTTAATTATTTTATATATGGAAGACGTTATTGAATTTTGGAATTTCTAAATATCATTTTTTTTACTAAATAAATGATTTCTAAATATATTTAAATAATTAAGTGATTGTATTAGTATTATTTTATTGGAAAAATCCCGGCTAAATTATAATTAGCCATTTATTAAATTAGTATTAACTAGTAATTTTGCTATTGCAATTTCTAATCTAAATTAGCTAGTGATTTTACTGGCAGTAATTACTAATTAATTTAATCACTATCAATATGTTAGTGGTTAGCATATGTTAGTATGTTAGTTTTTCACTAATTATTCCTAATTTCTATTACATTTACAATTATTAGGGTTTCTCTCCACTCCCCTATAAATAGTACCCTTTCCCCAAAACCCTAGGAATATCACAAATCCCTAAAAACCCTAAATTTCCTACACACATCCCTAGGCATTCTAGCAGCCACTCCTATTTTTCCTTGTCCCAACCCACCAGCCTCCTACAGCAGTCCCGACCACCCGAACCACCCTTCATCACCACCGCCGGTAGACGTCACCACCGCCCCGGCCATCACCACCGCCTTTGAACCCATCACATCTACCGCCGCCATCCCGGACTCCTGTACACCACCCAGCCACCAGAACACCATCGCGGCCACCGTTCACAACCACCGCCAGCCGCCCCCATCACAACCAACCACCGCCACCAGATCTACCCTGCCGCCGTCACCCCATCAAACGCCGATCCACCGCCACCACCGTTATCCCATCCGCCACCACCGTTACCCAAACCACATCATAGAGAGAGAGAGAGAGAGAGAGTGGACCTCGCCCGCGCCGACATGGCGCAGCTCCGCCGACCGGATCCCTTCGGCAGCGCCGCTCCGCCAGCCCTGTCGCCGCCCTGGCTGAGCTCGCGCCGCCGTGCGAGCTCTCCGTCGCCGTCCTGGCAGCGTCGCTCCGCCAGCCCTGGAACCGCCGCCCTGGCGAGCTCTCCCTCGTCTTCCCGCCGCTTTGCCGGCACAACCCGCCGGCCAACTCCTCGTGAGCTTCTCCAAACCCCCCTTTTTAATTTGATCTGTCGTTTGGGGGAGACAGAGCCCCCCCTTTATTAGTTGATTAGTTTTATTAAGTTAATTAATTGCATTAGTTATTAATTTAAATGATATTAACTATTATATTAAGTTAATTAATTATATTAGTTTATTAATAATATTAGCTTATAATATATTAGTGATTATATATAATTATATTGGTTTATATATATATATATAATATGTTTTGTTATATAATAAAATGTATAATAGTTTTATAAATATATATTAGTTTCGTATAACAAATGTATAATTGTTTAAAAACGTATAATAGTATAATACATGTATATTGTCCTATAAAATGTATATTAGTTTATAAATGTTAATAGAATATTATGTACAATAGTTTTATAATAAGGTATAATGGCATATTATATAATGTGTATTAGTTATATATAATTATATTAGTTTACATTTGTTTATATATGTATAACAGTTTTGATATAAAATATATTAGTTTACATATAATGTATATTATTTTATTATTATTATTATTAAATTCTTGCTGGTATTGTTCTATTAATAATTAGGATTTTTAAGATTAATATTACCATTAATTGATTTTTGAGCTTCTAGTCCTATGTTTTCTTATAATATCAATTTTAATATATATATATATATGTATTTGTTTTGCATTATTGTCATTTATTAGTACATAAATGATTTTCTTGGATTTTGAAGTATTATCTAAAATATGTTGATTAATACAGATATAGTTTTTAACATTATAAGGATTTCCAAAATTTATTATATTTATTTAATTATATTTTTCTGAAATCATAAATCGTGATCATTAAGTCATTTTGTATTTCTTGATTTGATTAGTGTACCAAACCCTGATTTTAGACTTTTATATACCAACTAGGCTATTTGGACTACTCTGGACTCATTGGGACTATCCGTGTCGTCGTCTGGGACCCTCTGTAGAGCATAGCAGTGTACATACCTCGTGTCGGCACGTTCGTGTCGCGCACGTCGACTCCAACCAATCGAGGCGAGTACATTCTCTGATCATTTCATATCCTGCTTAGAATTATTTTCTGCAGTAGATTACTTTACTTGTACTGTCACGTTGGTCACACGGATTGGTACTATATGGATCCTTTCTTGAGATGTTATCCTTAGGGAGCATCGGGTACTCTATGTTCTGTGCGTTTCACTTTTATAGCGTATCATATGCTTCTTAGTTCTTTGATCACTTACGACATGTACCCTCATGATTGTAGAGTCTTCCTGGAATCTTACACTGTTGGAATACCACCAGAATCCCCATTTTTATGGGACTTACACTGTTGGGTTACCCCCAGAATCCCCATTTTTATGGGACTACTATGTATCACCTTCGGGGTCTACCACCCTTCGTGGGCTTATCACCTTCGGGGTCTATCACCTTCGGGGTCTGTTACATAGCATCATATAACATAATCTGGCTGGATCCTTGTGTATTGATCGGGGGTACGGAGGGAGTATTACATGTTCATATTATACTCTGACTCACTAGTCACTGCTAGTTCCCTATGTATAGTAGATATTTCTATTACAGTTCTCTCTCTGTTTACATACTGCACTTCTTTCAGTACATGTATCTTACTTTACTGCATGTTTTTACTTTCTAACCTGCTATGATCTGATGAGATGTACTGTACTCGCTCCAGTCCTGACTGGACCTGTTGATAAATTTTACAGATAGCTTGGGGATTGCCTGCTAGCCTAGAGGAGACACAGTAGAGGTTGTTTAGGTAGTTATTTCATTTTGTCTGGAGCTGTATTTACTTTGTGGATTACTGTATTTGAGTTTTGAGATATATTTCTGGGTTTATGTATCTTAGACACTTAGACTTCTATCTCCTGTATTTATTTTGGATTTCATATTTTATCTATCTTTATCATGCTCTACCTTAGATGTGATTGAGATTGTATCTGCTATGTCACCCCCATTCGGGAGTATAAACTGTTTAGTCTTATACTGTTAGATGCATTGAGACATAGGACAACGTTCTACCGCCGACACTGCGGCGTAGGCTGGGCGTTGTTACGTTCTCGTGCCCTAACTCTAGGGCGCGGGTCGTGACACGTTTTTAGTGGTGGCCCATGCAGGTCGAGACTAAAGTGTAGTGGTATTCGAACTAGAGTACCACTACAGCCTGCAGTAGGATTAGGATATATTTTGAAGGTACTCAATCACAGTTAGGAACCCTTGAGAGATTTCCGGGACGACCCTGGAGGATCTTATTTAACTTCGATTTAAAAACTCTCTTTTCCATGATTTGTTTTATCCTTACTTTCTGTTGTTAAATTTGATTTTTATATATTATTATTGAATTCGAGTTTGTATTTATTAATTTTGATAGATGATTGTCAAATTTTGAATTTTGATGATAGTTGTTGCATTCGAGTTTGTATTTTGATGGATTTTGTTCATTTTTGAATTTTGATGTTCGTTAATAAATTTGATTTGATTTTTGAGTATTCATTATTGATTAATTTAATTTTTGGCAAGATGAAATTATATGGGCTAGGTCATCTATGTTATGGAATCTAGTCTTCTATAGTCACATTAGCCAGCATGGTGAGGACATATAGTCTGACTCTGGATATATTTCTCGGGAGTGGAAATTTAAGGTTTTCGCAGCCAAGCTAGCGGCACCGCGAAAATGTTAAATACCATGATTCTAGAGATATGTGCATAAGTCAAGGGCTCTGTGATTATCGTAGCCTTGCTTACTGGTATGACGAGGATTTAGAGTACCATGATTTTGGACAGACGCATATGATTATCAGATTGTACTTTAAATATTTTGAACATGTTTTCTCTACTTTGTTCCAGTCCTTCAAAAAAAATTATTAATGGTTTGTTTTGTTTTGCTTCTCATTATTTAACTTAGGAGTAGCTTTAGCTATTTTTATAAACCTTGTGAAACTTCTTACTATGAGTTTTTCATAATACAATGAATCAATGATTTTGCTAGACTTATTTTGGATTTGATATTTCAGCTCTGAGTTACAAAATGGTTCCTTCTTTTAAACGGATAAGTAGAACAGATTTAATTACCATTTCTTTTCCTGCCAATATTTTAGTACCATCGTTCCTTGTCTTATACAACTATCATGATTACATCAATTCTCTGTCTCGTATATAATTCTGTCAGCTATACCTTGAAAACTCTTGAACCTTCATACCATTTTGCCTGAGAAATGTTGAGGAAGTGACGTAAATCATCTAGTTCGAAAATGATGTAATTGGTTATCATAAAATGATTTGTAGGAATCAGAGTGTTGGATGTCAAATATAAAAAATTTGAAATGGAGATGTGGTAAAGGTTTAAAATGAAATCAAAGGATAAATGTTATCAATTTAGAAACAATCACAGAAATTTGGTTATGAATAATTCAGGGATGTATTTCAAAACTAATGAGGATATTCGAGGTCAACTTAGTTTGAGAACTTAGAAAATCTTGGTTATTGATTCGTGGGAACTTCTACTCTAAGGCTATGTAGGGAATTAGTAAATGAAAAGAGAATTTTTGGTATTCAATGATTATGCAAAATTGAACTAGATATTGTAAGAGGGTGACTAGAGACAGAGAGGACACAAGGATTTTAAGCTACAGGAATTAATTTTGATGATGGGGAAAATTATATAATTCAAAAAGGATAATAATGAAGGTGAACGTTGAAGAAAAATGAAGGTTGATTTATAAATAAGAATAAATTTTATACGACATAGTGGTATAGGAGTTTAGTAAATACGAGACTTGATTTAAACAAGTTCAAGGATTCATAAATTGGATTTAGAGGCTTCAGATCTAATTTAGAACGGGGTGAAAGAATTTAGAAATTGATTGAAAAGATAAGTGTTGATGCCTAATTAAGAGGGGGTATGCTTCGTGGGGAATATTTTCGAAGTTTGGAATTTTGTCTATGGTGATCTTGGTAAAGGTTTAGATGACTGAAGGATTATGAAATTTCAATGATAGTCATGTAAAGGTTGATTTTCATATTGGGACTTGGGAGATAAAATATGATTTGGCAAATGATAAACTTGATGGTATTAGAGAGAGATGATTAACTTGACCCCTTATGAAATCTTTCCTTGTTCCCTAAAGGGTTTTCAATATCATTAAATCCTAGCTCCCTTAATCACGACCAAATCGACCTTGATCATCCTTCTTGTCATATTGATATCTTGGGTTGTACTCAATTGAATTAAACTTAATTATGACCTGAATTCCCATTCTTGTATGCTCGTGCTCAGACTTCGATGACATTGTCCTCCATATTGCCCAAATCTTGATTTCTAAAATTGATCAACTTAGATCGTGTCGCGACTAAAATTTCTTAATATTATTATGGTTGGATTGCAATGCTATTAACAATCGTTCCTTAAACTTTTGATTTTGATTTTCCTTGAATAGTACCCTTTGCCGTACCAATAATCTTGACCCTTGACCGTACTCAATTTATTGAATTCCATCGTGACTTAGATCTCTATCATATGTTGCTCGTGCTCAAAAATCTCGATTTCAACTTTTCAAACCTAAATTCAATTATTGATTAGCCTTATCCTTCATCGTGTCAATAATTAATTTTTATCGTAATCGAACTTCGATACCAATATCACTTGTGCCTAAACTCTGATTATTCTTGAAACGACTAAGTTCTGTTCCAATTTTGATTTTTATCTTGTTCGAATTTTTGCACTCGTGCCTAAAACATTTTCTGACCATGATTTGATTTCCTAATATCATCTGAAATTCTCATGATTGTTCGTGCCTGAATGACCTGGCATGACTAGACGACTATGAAATCCATGGTCGTGATTCTTAAGATCATGACTATCATACCGATTTTGCCTCTAAATCGTTCTTGAAAAATTTTGTCCTTGATCGCGACTACCCGATTTGATTATCATAAAATTTAGTGATCGTATCCGAAATAATTTTGCCTTCGTGCCTAAAATTCGATCCTCTGGTCACCATGCTGCTATTTCCTTCCTACTTCATGACGAGGTTTGATTTTGTCACTCTGCATACGTCATGCCTAAGTGATTTTAGTCATTTCAAGGTTTTAAGCCTTGATTTGATTCGTGATCAAGTGGTTGATCCTTAGTCATTGATCGTGCCAAACGTTTCATTATTCCTAGCGATGACCAATCGCACCATTTTCATATTGACCGTGCCTTTACAACCTGGATTCCAAAATCATGATGTTATCGCCATTCATAACTAAGCTTGGATCTTGATCGTACTTATACGACCTAGAGCCTAGATTCTGTTGATCGTGCTATACTCAGATTTGACCATACCATGAATCTATCGTGCCAAATCAATAGTCGTGCCTAAACAAATTCGAGTTGATCATCTTGATCGTGCCAACTCGTCGTTCGTTGATCGTGTCTGCCATACTACCTAAAATTCTATCATGTTTTAACCCCCTTGCCAAGCTTTAATTTCGAGGACGAAATTTCTTTAAGGAGGGTAGATTTGTAACCTCCGTAAATTGAATTCTTGGATATTTTCGGAAATCGATATTTTATTTGATTTCGTATTTTTCAAAACTTCGAATTTTCTAAATCTCGAAGAACGTGCAATTTCTAAAATTTTGGAAAAATAATTTGACCGTGATTGCTATTGGTCCTTGTTGGCTTTGGCTTACTATTTTTTTTAGACGATTTTGCCCTATTGGAAATTCCCTGTCATTTCTTGAATCAATAAATTAATTATTTTCTATATGGAAGACGTTATTGAATTTTGGAATTTCTAAATATCATTTTTTTTACTAAATAAATAATTTATAAATATATTTAAATAATTAAGTGAATGTATTAGTATTATTTTATTGGAAAAATCCTGGCTAAATTGTAATTAGCCATTTATTAAATTAGTATTAACTAGTAATTTTGCTATTGCAATTTCTAATCTAAATTAGCTAGTGATTTTACTGGCAGTAATTACTAATTAATTTAATCACTATCAATATGTTAGTGGTTAGCATATGTTAGTATGTTAGTTTTTTACTAATTATTCCTAATTTCTATTACATTTACAATTATTAGGGTTTCTCCCCACTCCCCTATAAATAGTACCCTTTCTCCAAAACCCTAGGAATATCACAAATCCCTAAAAACCCTAAATTTCCTACACACATCCCTAGGCATTCTAGCAGCCACTCCCATTTTTCCTTGTCCCAACCCACCAGCCTTCTACAGCAGTCCCGACCACCCGAACCACCCTTCATCACCACCGCCGGTAGACGTCACCACCGCCCCGGCCATCACCACCGCCTTTGAACCCATCACATCCACCACCGCCATCCCGGCCTCCTGTACACCTCCCAGCCACCAGAACACCATCGCCGCCACCGTTCACAACCACCGCCAGCCGTCCCCATCACAACCAACCACCGCCACCAGATCCACCCCGCCGCCGTCGCCCCATCAAACGCCGATCCACCGCCACCACCGTTAGCCCATCCGTCACCACCGTTACCCAAACCACATCATAGAGAGAGAGAGAGAGAGAGTGGACCTCGCCCGTGCCGACCTGGCGCAGCTCCGCCGACCGGATCCCTTCGGCAGCGGCGCTCCGCCAGCCCTGTAGCCGCCCTGGCCGAGCTTGCGCCGTCGCGCGAGCTCTCCGTCGCCGTCCTGGCCGCGTCCTCCTTCACCGTTCCCTGGAACCGCCGCCCTGGCGAGCTCTCCCTCGTCTTCCCGCCGCTTCGCCGGCACAACCCGCCGACCAACTCCTCGTGAGCTTCTCCAAACCCCCCTTTTTAATTTGATCTGTCGTTTGGGGGAGACAGAGCCCCCCCCCCTTTTATTAGTTGATTAGTTTTATTAAGTTAATTAATTGCATTAGTTATTAATTTAAATGATATAGCTATTATATTAAGTAAATTAATTATATTAGTTTATTAATAATATTAGTTTATAATATATTAGTGATTATATATAATTATATTGGTTTATATATATATAATATGTTTTGTTATATAATAAAATGTATAATAGTTTTATAAATATATATTAGTTTCGTATAACAAATGTATAATTGTTTAAAAACATATAATAGTATAATACATGTATATTGTCCTATAAAATGTATATTAGTTTATAAATGTTAATAGAATATTATGTACAATAGTTTTATAATAAGGTATAATGGCATATTATATAATGTGTATTAGTTATATATAATTATATTAGTTTACATTTGTTTATATATGTATAACAGTTTTGATATAAAATATATTAGTTTACATATAATGTATATTATTTTATTATTATTATTATTAAATTCTTGCTGGTATTGTTCTATTAATAATTAGGATTTTAAGATTAATATTACCATTAATTGATTTTTGAGCTTCTAGTCCTATGTTTTCTTATAATATCAATTTTAATATATATATATATATATATATATATATATATATATATATATATATATATATATATATATATATATATATATATATATATATATATATATATATATATACGTATTTGTTTTGCATTATTGTCATTTATTAGTACATAAATGATTTTCTTGGATTTTGAAGTATTATCTAAAATATGTTGATTAATACAGATATAGTTTTTAACATTATAAGGATTTCCAAAATTTATTATATTTATTTAATTATATTTTTCTGAAATCATAAATCGTGATCATTAAGTCATTTTGTATTTCTTGATTTGATTAGTGTACCAAACCCTGATTTTAGACTTTTATATACCAACTAGGCTATTTGGACTACTCTGGACTCATTGGGACTGCCCGTGTCGTCGTCTGGGACCCTCTGTAGAGCATAGCAGTGTACCTACCTCGTGTCGGCACGTTCGTGTCGCGCACGTCGACTCCAACCAATCGAGGCGAGTACATTCTCTGATCATTTCATATCCTGCTTAGAATTATTTCCTGCAGTAGATTACTTTACTTGTACTGTCACGTTGGTCACACGGATTGGTACGTATGGATCCTTTCTTGAGATGTTATCCTTAGGGAGCATCGGGTACTCTATGTTCTGTGCGTTTCACTTTCATAGCGTATCATATGCTTCTTGGTTCTTTGATCACTTACGACATGTACCCTCATGATCGTAGAGTCTTCCTGGAATCTTACACTGTTGGGTTACCCCCAGAATCCCCATTTTTATAGGACTTACACTGTTGGGTTACCCCCAGAATCCCCATTTTTATGGGACTTACACTGTTAGATTACCTCCAGAATCCTCATTTTTATGGGACTACTATGTATCACCTTCGGGGTCTACCACCCTTCGGGGGCTTATCCCCTTCGGGGTCTATCACCTTCGGGGTCTGTTACATAGCATCATATAACATAACCTGGCTGGATCCTTGTGTATTGATCGGGGGTACGGGGGAGTATTACATGTTCATATTGTACTCTGACTCACTAGTCACTGCTAGTTCCCTATGTATAGTAGATATTTCTATTACAATTCTCTCTTTGTTTACATACTGCACTTCTTTCAGTACTTGTATCTTACTTTACTGCATGTTTTCACTTTCTAACCTGCTATGATCTGTTGAGATGTACTGTACTCGCTCCAGTCCTGACTGGACCTGTTGATAAATTTTACAGATAGCTTGGGGATTGCCTGCTAGCCTAGAGGAGACACAGTAGAGATTGTTTAGGTTGTTATTTCATTTTGTCTTGAGCTGTATTTACTTTGTGGATTACTGTATTTGAGTTTTGAGATGTATTTCTGGGTTTATGTATCTTAGACACTTAGACATCTATCTCCTGTATTTATTTTAGATTTCATGTTTTATCTATCTTTATCATGCTCTACCTTAGATGTGATTGAGATTGCATCTGCTATGTCACCCCCATTCGGGAGTATAAACTGTTTAGTCTTATACTATTAGATGCATTGAGACCTAGGACAGCGTTCTACCGTCGACACTGCGGCGTAGGCTGGGCGTTGTTACGTTCTCGTGCCCTAACTCTAGGGCGCGGGTCGTGACACCATCACATCCAGAAAATTTGGTGATCGGTGAGGTTTCACGTGGAGTAACTACTAGATCATCATTAGGAGACTATATTGCTAGTACTGCCTTTATTTCACAAATTGAGCCGAAAAACATTTAGAAGCTTTCAATAATAAATTTTGGATTTTTGCTATGCAAGAGGAACTGAACCAATTCGAGAGAAGCCAACTATGGGAACTCGTTCCTAGACTGACTAATCACTCGATTATTGGTACTAAATAGGTTTTTAGAAATAAAGTGAATGAAGATGGTTCAGTCATACGCAACAAAGCTCGTCTAGTAGCCCAAGGATACAACCAAAAGGAAGGTATCGACTACGATGAGACGTATGCTCCTGTTGCTAGATTGGAATCCATTCGGACGCTTTGTGCATTTGCAAATTTTCAAAATTTCAAATTATTTCAAATGGATGTTAAAAGTGCTTTCTTGAATGGATTTATTAAGGAGGAAGTTTATGTAAAACAACCCCCTGGTTTTGAAAATCACAAATTTCCCGACCACGTGTTCAAGCTAAAGAAAGCGCTCTATGGCCTAAAACAAGCCCCTAGAGCTTGGTATGAACGGCTAAGCAATTTCTTGCTTGAGAAAGGTTTTTCAAAAGGGAAAATTGACACCACACTTTTCATAAAATCTTTCAAAGACACTATTCTTTTAGTACAAATATACGTAGATGATATCATATTTGGTTCTACTGATGAAATCCTTTGTCAAGATTTTGCCAAGTGTATGCAGACCGAGTTTGAGATGAGCATGATTGGGGAGCTCAACTACTTTCTTGGACTGCAAGTCAAACAAATACCAAATGGAACCTTCATCTGTCAATCGAAGTATACAAAGGACATGCTGAAGAAATTCGACCTTGACAACGTCAAACCAATCAGCACTCCAATGGCTACTTCAACCAAACTTGAACCAGATGACAGCGGCAAACCCGTAGATCAACGTAAGTATCGAGGTATGATAGACAGTCTACTCTATCTTACTGCTAGTCGCCCTGATATTATGTTTAGCGTTTGCCTGTATGCTAGATATCAAGCAAATCCTAAGGAATCACACATGACCGTTGTTAAGCGTATCTTTCGATACTTTAAGGGTACGGTTACAGTGGGCCTATGGTATCCCAAGTCAACGTCATTTGACCTCATTGGTTACTCTGATGCTGACTTCGTCGGATGCAAGGTCGACCGTAAAAGTACGAGCGGTACGTGTCATTTATTAGGAAAGGCTTTAGTCTCTTGGTTTAGCAAGAAGCAGAATTCTGTCGTACTATCCACAACAGAAGCTGAATACATCGCAGCTGGGCGTTGTTGTGCACAAATTCTGTGGATGAAGTAAACTCTTGAAGACTATAACTTATCTTTCATGCATATTCTAATCTTTTGTGACAACACTAGTGCTATAAATCTTACTAAGAACCCCATTTGTCACACACGCACGAAGCACATTGAAATACGTCATCATTTTTTGTGTGATCATCAGCAAAATGGTACGATTAACTTAGAATTTATTGACACTGATCATCAGTTAGCAGATTTCTTTACAAAACCATTATCCGAAGAGCGCTTCAATTTTTTTTGTCGTGAACTTGGAATTTTAGATGAAGCTGTTGTAAATTAAAATAAACCTGCATAAATATCGAGTATATCTTGATTCTCTTATGATGAACTTGCTATGGGTACAAGCCGAAAGGGTCCTTCTGACAACAAGGCATAAAAGCCTAAGCGACACGGTGCACTAGTCCTCAGGACTACCGCTAGCTGGGATTCGGCCCCTGCAGCTAACCCATGGAAGCTTCAAAATATTGAATTATGATATAATTCCTTGTTTATTATACGGTTCATTTTTATTTATCACATGCTGAAATACTATTTTTTCAACTTCATATTGCTGCTTCGAGCTCACTTTCTGTTATTCATTTGTTTACTTCTTGGATCTTTTCTTGTATTTATACTCTTGTCTTATTTTGGTTTTTCTTACTTAACCATTTTTTATATCAGCCTGATTCCTATTCTGTGACCAGGATCCGGAATTCGGGCCGAACTCTGCCCTTACCAGAGTTCGGGCCGAATTCGGCCTGACTGTTCCAGAACCGGGAACAGTCTCAACTATTGATCAAAATTTAGATCCAATGGCCATTATTTTCTTCGACCACTTGAAACCCTTCCCATATTTTCGGTTCTCCTCCCTCTTCTTCTTCATTACCACCTTTTCCACTTCTCAAACACCTTTCTCTCAAAACCCTAACCCTAATTTCTTCCTTTTAGAGCTCTTTTCTTCCCCAAACTCAAGGAGAAGGCCTCTTTTTTAATTCTCCTTCATTGTTCATCACTAGTTTGAGGTATAATTTCATACTTTTCTATATCTCAAATTTCCTTCATTGTCTTTATTGTGTTATGGCTCCACGTTTGTTCAACCGCGGGAAGAGACTTCGGACCGAGGGAGCATCCTCGTCGAATGCTCCTTCTCGCGTTGAACCGTCCGTTGCACCACCCGTTGCACCGGCCGTTTAACAACAACCACCAATCCATCCGTTGTTCAATCCTCCACGTCCGCATGATCCAAACACTTTTGACGACCGAATTTTTGTATCACTAGACGCATCAAATGATTGGTTTAGTGATTTTCGGACACGTCCGGTGTTTGTGGGACACCCCATCAACTTTACTATATTCTCACAATATGATGCACTTTTTCATGACCTTTGCCTTGATGAACTTGTTACCACAAATTCGGTCATTTATCGTAGTGCTATTCAAATGTTCTACTGCAACCTAACCCATGATGATACACATATTTATTCACGGGTTGCAGGAATTGATGTCTCTTTTGACGATTTCGAATTGGCCGAATATCTTGAACTTCAAGAGCCTAACTCATGGGAAAAGCTTGTTGAAGCTCGATCTTTTCAATTTCTCGAAGAGATTTCACTTGAAAGCTTCAAGGACGACTTGTGTAGCCCTAACACACGTCCTCGTAAGTTTTTGGCTAAATTTCTCAATCCCTATTTCTATGAACTTTATCGGATCATTTTCAACACCATTCTACCCAAAGCGGGTTCTACCGATGAAGTCACTTATTTTGAAATCTCGGCCTTATACCATCTCCACTTTCATGTTCCCTTTAATCTTCCATGCACAATGATGGATTGGATGATTAATTGTAGGAAGAAACCAAGATCTTTGGTTTATGCATTATACCTTCCTATGATCTTTCGTGCATTTCATGTACCCCTCGATGAGTGTCCATTCTTACCTGCCCCTGCCTTCCTCTCTAAGGCAAGGAGGCTTCAGGCGACCGTTGGCTCACCAGTCGTGTCTGAGCTTTCTGATGATGAGCTAGATGTCCCTCCTCTTGGACAGGATCCTCCTCCTCCTCCTGCCACTCTCGAGTCTCTTCAGACTATGCTCCGAGATTGCTTCACCTTGGAGGACGATCGTTGGACTCAGCTGGATTACCGGACTACCTTGCAGATGAGTGCCATCAGCAACTCGCTGCATGATATTCGGTATTCCATGTCTCGCAATCCTTCCATGCCCATTCCTATGGAGCGAGACCCTGGTCGTGAGGGATTTCGTATCGATGACCCTTGGGTTCTTCGTTACATGGATCCGGATGCGGCATTCGTGGACCCACGTCGCTCCTTTACTGATCCATCAGACGACGCTGGGCCTTCACGAGCTCGATGATGGATATGGACTGCTCCCTACTACTGCTACTGAGGATCATAGATTATGGTTTATGCATTTTTCTTTTAGTTGCTTTTCTGTACTTGTTTTGTATTAGACTTATTATGGGTTGTGCCTTTTGAGACTTTGGTAGTTCTATCAGTTTATGTCATTTCTTCTATTATGACTCTTGAGACATTTGGTCGTTATATCAGTTTATATGCAGTTTTATCTCTTATTTGCCAGTTATTACTTGTTTATCTTAAATTGCTAAATGCCAAAAGGGGAAGATATGTATATTCTATATTCTTTTTGTCTATATGTGCTTTTGGAAGAATGTTCTTATCAGGCCAACAAGATATATTATTTACGGGGGAGCTATTTTTAAGCTCGGCACTGATTATGGGGGAGCTATGCTTTTTTGTCTTTACATGTGGCCAGGTATGAATATTGAATATACAATTATTATTTTATCAATGATCAATATGGGGGAGATTGTTGACACAAAGTCACTGTCAACCAAATATTGATAACATTGACTAAATAATACTTGTAATAATTCAATACGACATACGACGACTACATCCAGCTCAAGTCAGACGACAACTCAGTTTTGCAATTGCAAGTCATTGTTGAGTCTGTATTTTTATATTTATTGAGTCTAGACTGATGTAAGCTGAGTTGTGCTGAGCTCTTGAGACTTAACCTATAACCTACCCAAAATCCATAAGCTCCACACATCCAAATAAGCCCAATGGACCTTAAGACCCATTCTGTGCTCTGGAGACAGAGTTCGGGCCGAACTCTGCCTCCACACAGAGTTCAGGCCGAACTCTGCCTCCAAACAAAGTTCGGGCCGAACTCTGTCCCCTAAAAATCAGTACCCTAATTTTTAGGGTTGGCTGGTTGCTAGTTGTCCAACGGCCAAATATTTGAAAAATCCTACCAGAATTCTGGCCGAATTCTGCATGTTAATATCCTATAAATAGGCCATGAATTCTCTCATTTTCATTCATCCAATCTTCGCTTCTCTTCTCTCTAAAGCCCAATATAAGCCATACCCTTCTTCATCTACTAGCCACAAGCTCCCTAAGCCTCAAGTACTCAGCATCTTTCAGTTAGGAGTCTTGTGCAAGAGTTCAAGAAGTCACTTAGAAATTCCAAGCATCGCCACTGCGATCCTTTGTAAGAAGTTGACGTGCTCTTCTGAAGAAAAGGCACGGGGTGTAACTACTATTTCACAAATAGTAGATTTAATCCTGAGCTAGAGTTCTCAGGCCTGGACTAGTCCTCCACGAGGAAAACCAGGTTAAAATCGGCTGTGTTTGCGTATGCTTTCTTGCTCCTTATTTATTTCCGTATTTACTCTGATTAATTTTAGATTGTGAAAGAGTTTAATTTTTAATTGGCTATTATTGCTATAAACTCTATTCACCCCCCTCTAAAGTTGCCATCTGTTCTTCACCAGCGGTGGTGTTGGTGGTGTTTGAAATATGGTGACGGCAGTAATGGTTTGGGAGGCTACCAGGGGTGGTTCGGCCATGGAGACAGGAAGTCGTGGGGTGCCTGTAGGCGATGGTGTTGCTGAAGGTGGTGGTGATGCAGCATGGTTGTTGGGGGTTGCTGAAGAGGTGGAGATGGGCGCGGCAGCGGTGGTGTTGATCGACCACTGGCGGGATGGCG
This sequence comes from Iris pallida, assembly GCA_029216955.1. NCBI lineage: Eukaryota > Viridiplantae > Streptophyta > Magnoliopsida > Asparagales > Iridaceae > Iris > Iris pallida. The sequence goes on along the minus strand of JANAVB010006097.1, from coordinate 3,605 downwards.
TGGTGGCTCCTGACTAGGTCTAGGTTTAGGGTAGTTTAGGGATTGGAATATGCAGATTGAGTCCAAGTGTCGTACATGAAATCTCGTAGTAGAATTGTGTCCGGTGTGTCGGACACGACATGGATAGTATGTATGTAAAAAAATTATTAGAAAGACACCCGGAGTCGGACCCGAGGCCGTCACGGCTGACTCTGGAATTGTGGACACCGATACGGTGCACACAACTTGGTGGAGGAAATTTGTGGAATAATTTATGTGGAGAAAACTATAGGAGACTCCCCTATATATAGGGGGTGGAAACTCCTAGTGGGATAAGGATTAGAAAAAATTTAAACCCCTTTTAGATAATCACATGTTTAATTCAAGTCAAACTAAAACTAACACAATAAAATCCAATCTAAATTTAAATCTAGATAAATCCAAATCCAATATAAATATAGATAATTCCCATCTTTAAATTAAACTATTTAAATTAAATCAATAAAATCTAAACACAATTTAAATTACCACAAATAAATTCAAAATATCTTTTTATAAATTAAAATAATAATTAATTTCAAAAATTCTAAATATATATACATGAATTAAATTTCTTGTACCTCGCATGCAAATAGAATATTTATATAAAATATTATTTTTCTAATATAGTACATATTATTTAAAAAGAGAAATATTATTTCTTAAATTATTACCTATACTTGTATAAATAGGAAGTCTTTTTATAATAATGAAATCAAATATAAAATATGACTAAATTTTGGCGGGAAAAAATTTATATACTAAAATACTTACTCTATGTGTATTTCGAAAGCAAAGCTATTTATTTCTATATTTAACAAAACCTATAATAAAACATTTTATGTGAAACTAAATATCTCGTATATACGTATTCGCACTCGATGTACGAATAACAACATAAAACAAATATTAAAAAAAACTATAGTAAAATTTCAGGAGGTTTACAGATCCTGATACTGTGGTGATGTCATGTACCATGTTTACTTGATATGCCTTGACCCGTACTTGACTTGGACATGACTAGATCGACTTAACTTCCTAGTACCTTAGGAGAGAGTATTAGCCATGGCTATACCTCTATTGTTAGTGCCTCACCGGGCTGCCATAGAGATCCTATTATAGAGATGTTAGTACCTCACCGGACTGCAGTTACTATCACATGTAACTATAGCCATGATTAATATTATATTATCATGATATATCACCATCTATAGAGTTCTCTTATGTGTTATTATTTCTTGTACTTATTATTTCAGTCTTTCCTTCCATGTTATTTACTGTACAATAGGCATGTATATTATGTGTCTTGCTAGTCCCCTGAGGACCTGTTGATCTCTCCAGGTATTAGATGAAGGTATGATACATTGATGGAGGATGATTGCTACACCACGAATGCAGGTATATTTAGTTGATGTTTTATCATTCTCTTTCTTATTTATATTTTGTCCAATTTTGATTCTTTCTGTTATTATAGCCTAGTCTTTTACAAGTTTCATTTTCTTCTAGCTTGTTGATGATAAAGGTGTTATTGGGGATCCACTCTAATACATTTATCTATTATAGAATCAGTGTATTACGGTCTGATCAACCTTAGTGCACTTGATTCGTCATTTTTCTCATTGGTTAGTGGATTAAGAAATAGTTAATTTAGAAAAACAAAACATCTTATACGTACTCGAGCTGGGCTGGAGTCCTCCCGATACGTAGCTGACATGTATACGATCTCCTAGTCCTACGTATGTTGGGACTGGGGCGTTACAGACTTAATTTGTAGTTATGATCGCACCAAAACCAAACCTAACCCAATCAAACCCAAGCCACCCGACCCAAGTGCATATGACCCCTTCTTTTATGGCTATTATTACTAATATTCATAATTATACTATTAATTAAGTTGGAATGAGTAAATTGGAGAATGCACGTACTTTTATATATACATGTATTATTTAGGGTACGTTTATAGACATATAAATCATATAGGGTGTATATATACATATATATATATATATATATATATATTTATATATATATATATATATATATATATATATATATATATATATATATATATACACACACACTCTAAGTAATAATATATACTCAGAATATATATATATATATAAATATATAAAAAAAAAAAAAAAAAAAAAAAATATATATATATATATATATATATATATATATATATATATATATATATATATATATATATATATATATATATATATATATATATATATATGATTTTTTAAAGTATATATATTATTTCAAGTATATACACACACACACACACACACATCATGTATATACTTTAGAGTATATATATTCTTATATACAATTTGGTGTATATATATACATGTATATAATTTCGTGTAGATATACACATATATATAGAGTTTAGGGTATATACAAATATGCATATATGCTTGATATATAACCCCAACACATATCCCTAATAAATCTCTAAATCCCAGCCTATATGCTAACCCCAACCCAACATTGGACCCATGATCCAACTCTGATGTCCAATTCATTTACAGTGCGGATCCGGGTCGGGCGAGCGAACCCAGTGCCAGCCCGTAAACCCAACCCGACCCGCATCCATACTCATTTGAACTGGGATTGGAAATAATGTCTTCTTCTCCGCGTTACTACGAACGCTTTGCCACCACTCTGTCACCTGCAAACGCAGCAGGCACGCATGTACTCCCAGCCGAGGCCAACGTTCCCTGTCTCTCTCTATACATAAACACTTTTCCTCCTTCTTCTTCCTAACCCTAACTACTTCCTCCTTTCTCCTTCCTACACCCTTCCACCTCCGGCAGCTGCTGCTGTTCCCATCCCAGCACAGCCCCGCGGGTAGATGGAGCAGTCCTCGACAGGTCGTATCGTCGGCGAGCCCCCTGACGGTCGTACATCACCCTACACGCACCCCCGCATGGTCCCCCTTGCCGTGGCAGCCCATAGACCCATGCGCACAATTGTGCCCCATATGCACGGGAAAGCGCCTCCCCACATGCTGAGCTTATTCGAGGCGACAGCCTAGCCATCGTGTGCGCCATCAGAGCCTCCTCGACGGTCGTCGTAAGTGATTCACCGATTTTGGAATCGAACCCGTCGTGACACGCGAGATGTTGAAGCCAGAATTCACGCCTCGGGATATGACTTCATGCATATTTTCTGGGCGATCCGACCGTTGGGTCGTCGATCCGAATATTCCGTCTGAATCTCGATATACCCCTTCGCTCACGTAAAATTTCAAACATTAAATCGATAGTTTGATGGATCAAAACCGCCACCAAGTTGACCATTTAAATTACATTTTTTTAGACAGTTTCATGGAGCCAACTTCATGAATTTGTTTCTCCGTCGTTACAACTCCGTTTGATGCACCACTAGTTCCTGTGCACAGCAGATATAACTACCTTCATGCCATAAATTTTTAGCTTCATAGAATGTTTGGTTGGTTAAATTCGATGCCAAAGTTGGCCCCTCAAAACCGTAATTTTTAACTTGTAATATTATAATTTCGAACTTGGGACTCCGGATTCCATTCTCATGCCACCAGTGGAATCGTGGCATCATTC